>NW_026846588.1:127239241-127370674 GCF_025583915.1 Anolis sagrei ordinatus | reverse complement strand
ACCTGGGGATCCAGGCTCAACGATGAATCCAGGATCACACCCAAGCTGCGAACCTGCGCCTTCAAGGGGAGTCCGACCCCATCCAGCACAGGCTGTAACCCTATACCCCGTTCGGCCTTACGACTGACCAGGAGGACCTCTGTCTTGTCTGGATTTAATTTCAATTTGTTCGCCCTCATCCAGACCATTACAGCGGCCAAGCACCGGTTCAGGACCTGGACAGCCTCCTTAGTAGCAGGTGGGAAGGAGTGACAGAGTTGGACATCGTCTGCGTACAGATGACACCGCACCCCGAAACTCCGGATGATCTCACCCAGCGGCTTCATGATATTAAACAGCATGGGGGACAGTATAGAGCCCTGTGGAACCCCACAAGTCAAAGGCAGTGGCGTTGAACAGGTGTCCCCCAATAACACCTTCTGGGTGCGGCCCTCCAGAAATGACCGGAGCCACTGCAGAACAGTGCCCCCGAGGCCCATTCCCGCAAGGCGCCCCAGAAGGATACCGTGGTCGACGGAATCGAAGGCCGCTGAGAGGTCCAGGAGCACCAACAGGGACACACTCCCCCTGTCTAGCTCCCGGCGCAGATCATCCACTAAGGCGACCAAGACCGTCTCAGTTCCATGTCCCGGTCTGAAACCAGACTGTGCCGAATCCAGATAATCCGTGTCTCTCAAGAATACCTGGAGTTGTGAGGCCACCACGCTTTCCATGACTTTGCCCAAAAAGGGGAGATTGGAAACAGGTCGAAAGTTGTCAAATTTAGTGGGATCCAATGATGGTTTCTTCAACAGCGGTTTTATAATAGCTTGTTTTAAGCTCGCTGGAATCTCGCCTTCCCGAAGGGAAGCGTTAACCACCACCGTTACCCACTATAAGTGTGCGGGGAGGGTTTATAAAGACTTAAAATAGTGTATAACTACTAAAATAATCTATAAATATTAAAATAAATATAGTGTCCCTACTTTGTGGATTTTCACTTTTCGCGGGTGGTCCCGGAACGTAACACCCGCGATAAGTGAGGGAATACTGTAAATCCACTGAAAATACTTCTCCGGAATCCAGATATAGAAAGTGGCTTGACACATCTTACCAAACAGAAGTTCTCCTTGTGAATCCGCCTTTAACTCAATGTATTTGCAAGAGGCAGTTAAACGATATGTCTTTATGTCTAATGATGTCACACCTTCGGCTAATTGAGCAGATTGCTAATGTGTGCATTTGTGCAAAGAAAGAGAGAGAGATGGTGGAGTTCAGAAACTTGGCAAGAATCTATATCTATAAGTCTGTAAGGGGCGTCCAACGGGACAGCAAAACTCAAAAACTCCCCAACGAAAATTAACCAAAATTCCCATGCACATACCTCAACCCACAAGAACCAAGGAGCTGGTTTAGCTCGGCTACTTGAGAGGGGACGTTCCGGAGCGATCGTGTCAATTGCCCTGGCCATCTCTCCATTCCAGAGAGCGACCAAGGCCTCGACAGGGTCACCTACCGAGGTGGCGGGAAAATCCCCAAGAGCCGTCAGGAATCCATTTGGATCCATAAGCCTCCTGGGGCGGACCATCTTATAGGCTGTATTCTCACCTATATAAATGAGTGCTATAGTACAGTAATTGACAATCTGCCATTTTGTTCTCTGCATCCAAAAATATTCATTTAGATTCTACTAGTGGCGAATGAGCTTAATCCAAGTATATTATCTCTTGTCCTTGGTATGCCAAGGCATTGAAGGGTAAATGAAAACACGGAGCAGAAAAAAAAACTTTCAATGAATCACATTCATAAAGCAAGGAGGACCCAGGTAGTAATCCTCTATGCAAAAACAGGTTTGTTTATTATTTCATTGGAAAAATGTTGGCTGATATGTGCTCATCCAGAACAAGCTATTTCTTAATTACGCATTGGTGCACAAATTTATGGTAAATGGTGTCAAAGACACCAAAATGCGCTTCACACATTGCATATTGGGGTTTATCCAAACCTCATGTATTTTAACCATTCATTAAAAATGTTATGTGAAAATGTGAGAAATAATTGTATGTTATCATATGTAAAGCATAACTATATAACTATACTGATCAAGAAACTAGAGGTGCACATACATGGCAGAATTAACACAGTTTGACATCACCTTAACTTCCATAAATATTATGGAAGCAGAGGGAATTCAAATTTTAAAAAGCATTTAGTCCTGGTCAAAGAATACTGCTGGCTCATCAAACTACATCTTCCAGGATTCCATAGCATTGAGTCATGCCAGGAAAATTGGTGTCAAACTGAGCCTCCTGTTTACCCCTAGTGATGGCATAAACACAGAGAACTCTCCATTGGCACCCAAGTGTTGATCATTAGGGCTGGGCGGTTTCGTTAATTCGTAATTCGTTAATAATTCGTTAATTTTTTCAATTACAAAACGATAACGAACCATTCTGGAGCAATTATTAAAAAAACGAATTTTCAAAAACGTTTTGTAAATGCTTCGTATTTCGATATTGTATTCGTTTCGTTATTGTTTTGAGGTCGTTTCGTTATTATTTCCGCATGTCTGGGCTAGTTTTATGGTTTAATTAGTGAAAAAAAATTATAATATCACACCAACAGTCAACAACAGAGGGAGAGGGAAGCTTCAGAAGGTTTTGGAGGTTTTTTAGCGTATTTCGCGGTCGCGTCCGCCATTAACGAATCGATTCGTTATTGTTTCGGAAATCGATTCGTTAATTTTTTACCATTTACGAAATTTCGTAAATATCGAACTTTTTAAAAGGAAAATTTTGTAATTATTTTAAATATCGAAACAAAAAAAAACCCCAAATACAAATCGATTTTAGAAACAAATTTTTCTGTTGTTACCCAGGCCTATTGATCATATCTTCACTTCATGGGTGATTATAGATTAGAACCAGAAGTGTGTTTTTATTGATTCAATTTTAATCTGTAATGATATTCTAGCCTATTTTTCTCTAAAGGTGTGTTTTACCTAAACATGTTGATTTTTACAATAAACAAGAATACTGACACCATTGGAGAAAACCGATCGTGGTAGGCATCAAAAGCTACTTTTGTATGTAGTGATTTCACCTGCCACTTGTAATACTTGACATGTTTTGTGTTTACTTTTCCCTCTACCCCTCCTTCAATTATTTTATTTCAACTAAAAACAGATAAAACCATTTAAAACACAGATTAAAAACACATAAACATAAAATGAAAACAAACCGTTACACATAAAAACCATCCACAGTTGCATAGTGGTTTGAATGCTGGACTATCACTCTGGAGACTAGGATTCAGATCCCTGTTTGGGAATGAAAACATGTACAGTGACCTTGGGCAAGTCATGTTGTCTCAGCCTCAGAGGAAGTAAATCCCATTCTGAACCAATATCACCATGAAAAGGCCATGTTAGGGTTGTCATAAAGTTGATATGAGTCAGAAATGACTGTAAGGACTTCATCAGACGGACTCTTCTCTGCATCTTCTCTCTGTTTTCATACACTGGCAAAATGGAGTTGCATGACGGCCATACCATGATGCTCAGCCACTATGGTTGTCCATTGGAATCTGGGTTGCTGACATGTTAAAACAAAGAGAAGACTCCATTTTCAGGAGTCAGGTGCTACAGAAAATGGGGAGGAAGTGGGAAAACCACAAGAAATTACAGAAGATGATATGAAATGGTTGGCCATGCCAGAAGACAGGAAAAGATAGTGGGGAATGAAATAAGATGGTTTCTTCTGCTTTTCCCTGCTCATCTGATTAAGTCTTTAGACATAGAAGAAGAAGAAGAAGAAGAAGAAGAAGAAGAAGAAGAAGAAGAAGAAGAAGAAGAAGAAGAAGAAGAAGAAGAAGAAGAAGAAGAAGCACTACAGCAACAATCTTATCAGCTGGAAAAATGTACATTGACAAACATTATTTCATATTTAAACAACTTAAAATGTGTTGGAAATGAAGTATATTTCTTTCTGTCTATTTAGACCTTTGGTTGGTTTGTTTGTTTTGCAGATAGAGTAAGAATGCTTTGCAATATTTCTTTAATTCTATTTTAATGGCAGATTTTAAGTTTACTCCTATGGTCTCAAAAATTATAGGGAGAGAATCTGCAACCCAGATCCTATAAGAAACACTGACTTTGGGAGTCAAGGAAAGATCCAGTCTTGTATTCCCCCTCCTAGAATCATAGAATCATAGAATCAAAGAGTTGGAAGAGACCTCATGGGCCATCCAGTCCAACCCCCTGCCAAGAAGCAGGAATATTGCATTCAAATCACCCCTGACAGATGGCCATCCAGCCTCTTGTTAAAAGCTTCCAAAGAAGGAGCCTCCACCACACTCCGGGGCAGAGAGTTCCACTGCTGAACGGCTCTCACAGTCAGGAAGTTCTTCCTCATGTTCAGATGGAATCTCCTATCTTGTAGTTTGAAGCCATTGTTCCGCGTCCTAGTCTCCAAGGGAAGCAGAAAACAAGCTTGCTCCCTCCTCCCTGTGGCTTCCTCTCACATATTTATACATGGCTATCATATCTCCTCTCAGCCTTCTCTTCTTCAGGCTAAACACGCCCAGCTCTTTAAGCCGCTCTTCATAGGGCTTGTTCTCCAGACCCTTGATCATTTTAGTCGCCCTCCTCTGGACACATTCCAGCTTGTCAATATCTCTCTTGAATTGTGGTGCCCAGAATTGGACACAGTATTCCAGATGTGGTCTAACCAAGGCAGAATAGAGGGGTAGCATTACTTCCCTAGATCTAGACACTATGCTCCTATTAATGCAGGCCAAAATCCCATTGGCTTTTTTTGCCGCCACATCACATTGTTGGCTCATGTTTAACTTGTTGTCCACGAGGACTCCAAGATCTTTTTCACACGTACTGCTCTCGAGCCAGGCCTCCCCCATTCTGTATCTTTGCATTTCGTTTTTTCTGCCAAAGTGGAGTATCTTGCATTTGTCCCCGTTGAACTTCATTTTGTTAGTTTTGGCCCATCTCTCTAATCTGTAAGATCGTTTTGAATTCTGCTCCTGTCCTCTGGAGTATTGGCTATCCCTCCCAATTTGGTGTCGTCTGCAAACTTGATGATCCTGCCTTCTAACCCTTCATCTAAGTCATTAATAAAGATGTTGAACAGGACCGGGCCCAGGACGGAACCCTGCGGCACTCTGCTCGTCACTTCTTTCCAGGATGAAGAGGAAGCATTGGTGAGCACTCTCTGAGTTCGTTCACTAAACCAATTACAGATCCACCTCACCGTAGTTTTGCCTAGCCCACATTGGACTAGTTTCCTTGCCAGAAGGTCATGGGGGACCTTGTCGAAGGCCTTACTGAAATCCAGATACGCTACATCCACGGCATTCCCCGCATCTACCCAGCTTGTAACTCTATCGAAAAAAGAGATCAGATTAGTCTGGCATGACTTGTTTTTGATAAATCCATGTTGACTATTAGCAATGACCGCATTTGTTTCTAAGTGTTTGCAGACCTTCCTTAACAATCTTTTCCAGAATCTTGCCCGGTATCGACGTGAGGCTGACCGGACGGTAGTTGTTTGGGTCATCCTTTTTTCCCTTCTTGAAGATTGGGACCACATTGGCCCTCCTCCAATCTGCTGGAACTTCTCCCGTTCTCCAAGAACTCTCAAAGATGGTTGCCAATGGTTCCGAAATGACTTCCGCTAGTTCCTTCAATACTCTGGGGTGTAGTTGATCTGGCCCTGGGGACTTGAACTCATTTAGAGCGGCCAGGTATTCCTGTACGACTTGTTTCCCAATTTGGAGTTGGATGTCCTCAAATCCCTCATCCACTCCGTCTTGCTGAGGTTGAAGATGACTTTCTTTTTGTGAGAAGACCGAGGCAAAGAAGGCATTAAGTAGTTCTGCCTTTTCCCTATCCCCTGTCAGCATTGCCCCATCTTCTCCTCGAAGAGGCCCTATCGCCTCCTTGTTTTTCCTTTTTCTACTGACATAAGAAAAGAATCCCTTTTTATTGTTTTTAATGTCCCTGGCAAGCCTGAGCTCGTTTTGTGCTTTAGCCTTGTGGACCTTTTCCCTACAGCTGTTGGCTATTTGTTTGAATTCTTCTTTGGTGATTTCTCCCTTTTTCCACTTCTTGTGCATGTCTCTTTTGTGTCTTAGCACAGTTAGAAGTTCTTTGGACATCCATTCTGGCTTCTTTGCACTTGTCCTATTTTTTCTCTTTGTTGGCACGGTTTGCAATTGCGCCTTGAGTATTTCACTCTTGAGAAACTCCCATCCATCCGTAACTCCCTTGTCTTTTAGTATCTGTGTCCACGGAATGCTGCTCAGTGTTTCCTTCATTTTTTGGAAATCAGCTCTCCTAAAGTCCAAAATGTGGGTTTGACTTGTCTTAGTTTCGGCCTTTCTTTGTACCTCAAATTGCAGGAGCACATGGTCACTTGCCCCTAAGGATCCTACCACTTCAACCACATCGATCAGGTCCTCCACATTTGTTAGGATGAGATCAAGAGTAGCTAATCCCCTTGTTGCCTCTTCTACCTTCTGGACCATGAAATTGTCTGCAAGGCAAGCGAGGAATTTGTTCGACTTTGTACTCTTGGCCGAGTTTATTTTCCAGCAAATATCGGGATAGTTGAAATCGCCCATGACTACTACATCTCTTCTCTGTGCCTGTTTGGTCAACTGTTGGCAGAAGACTTCATCAAGTTCTTCCTCCTGGCTTGGAGGTCTGTAGTAGACTCCTACAACAAGATCTTTTTGAGTCCCAGTTCCCTTGATTCTTATCCAGATGCTTTCAAGCTGGTTTCCCGGATTGCTGTCATGCATTTCTTCTGCAGCATAAGAGTTTTTGACATATAAGGCTACTCCACCTCCTCTCCCCTTTGTTCGGTTTCTGTGAAAGAGGTTATAGCCCTCGATGTCTACATTCCAGCGATAGGAGTCATCCCACCAGGTTTCAGTGATGCCTATGATATCATATTTGTGGTGTTGTGCTAAAAGTTGGAGTTCTTCATGTTTATTTCCCATGCTCTGTGCATTAGTGTAAAGACATGTGAGCCCCTGAGATCTTCCCCTGAGCTGTTTAATTGGGATTATTGTGCTTTCGGTACTTGGTCCTTTTTGTGTTTGTGCAGCCCTCCGTTTAGCCTTCTGGCAGTTCCCTGACATTGTGGGTAAAGTAATGTTCGCAAGGCTGTTGTCCCCCTCCCCCAGTGGGCCTAGTTTAAAGTGCGCCTAATGAGGTTTGCGAGTCTAATGAGGTTTGCGAGATCCTGGTGAATCTCAGACTGAGTGCAGGTTTTTCCATGGTAGCTCAATCTAACTTCCCAGGTCATGATTCAGGCCTGTAGCCAGGATTTTGATTCGGGGGGGGGGGGGCGAGTTGATTGGGGGGGGGGGGGCTGAGTCTGGGTGAAAGAGGGTCTGCCCGGCAACCTTTTGTATCATTACCCCAATACCCCCATACATATGGGATATATTGAGAATGGTGATCAGATCATGATATTAATAAACATAACAGTTTAAATAATGTACCAGTAAGGCCTTTTCGCGAACCACCATGAGAATTTGGGGGGGGGGGGCTGAAGGCCCCCATAGCCCCCCTCCCCCACTGGCTACATGCCTGTCATGACTCATAATTCAGTGAAGTGAAACTCATGTATTTTTGGACTACAGCTCTCAAAGGTCCCCAACCATCATGACCAGTATTTTGGGAGCACTAACTTTTCCCATATCTGATGATATTCCAAGGTTGTGGTATTGTATGGGAAGGAAAAAGATATGGCTTTACTGCTTCTGCAGGAATTCTGCCCCCAAACACATGTTATATGTGGAGGGAATTCAACCAATACGGAAGCTGCATTCCCCCATTGCTTGTTATGGAAAGACCTCTTTTATAACATGTGGGGAAAGTATATAGGAAAGGAAACTGGAAAACTATCTCTAATATTCCTTCTGGCATCCAGGAGCCTGGCACGGCTTTGGATAAAGTGGAACCCCTGAGCTCACAGCACTCCATCATCTGCACTTCTTTTCAATTGTGCCAGATCCTTAGTTAATAATTTCTCCAGTGTTTGTACATCCAGCTTTTTAAAATAATGCTCACTATTTTATGTGCAGTTCATTGTGTTGAGATATTTTAAATACAAAGGGAGCTTTATTATAGAAAGGAGCTTATCGTTCATTTAAGGAGAAGAACATTTTAATTGGAATCACATCTCTCAGAAGGAACTGGCCCCAGAAGTCTTTAAATCTTCATGCTTAAGTAACTGACTGAGATATAACAGCCTTGAAGCAGAAAAGGCCTATCATTATCACTTTTGCCCGTACACATTAAGGTGATAATTTATTATACAAAATTAGCAGCAGCATTCTTTCAAGACTGGCTAGTGATATGAATGGCTCCTTTGGCACAAACAATAGAAGTTGTACAGCTTCAGCCCCATGTCTTCTCAAGCAAGGGTAGGGCAATTTTGGCATTCTAACTAGTGCACCATAATTAGAGAATAATTTAGAAAGACGTGGATCATTTAGCTACAAAGCCTTTCTATAGAATCTCCCGAAGTGCAATAATCTTTAGATTGTAGGGACAACTGTAGGAGTTGTTATTCTATAGCACTATTTGCAAAGCCTTGGCTAAACTAGGCACTCTTTGGGAAAATTAAAATTGTAGGAACCCATGAAGATTTTTTTTTTACTCATGACTCAATCATATGTGTCACTTCATCCTAGTGTAACTCTTGCATTGAGAAAGACTAAGTAGCTCGAACATCCTCACTACAAGATACCCCAGAGTCACTCTTCAAGACATGGAGGGAACTGAAGTGGAGTGGTTATTCAAAAGCCAAAGCTATGAACCCATCATGTGATTTATACGTCCTTTTAAATCAAGGAAGAAGATTGATCTCTTCCATTCAAATGAGGCCTTGACATGAATGATCTGTCTCCTCCCTTGGTGTGACACCTTCCTCTTTGTTAACTCTTATTGCTGTTGATAGGTGCACTCTGCACAGAGAGCCAAATGAGGCTGTTTTGATCCCTTGTTCTTTTCTTTCTTTCCCTTTCCCCTGTTTTCCATCACTGTGTCAAGTCAAATCACTGTGTACTGGCAGATGGAGGACCCCTAAAGTACTTTCAGGGAGGTATCAGGCTTCACAGAACTGTAATGAAATGAATATAATAATGGGAACCAGAAAAATTGCACAAACCACTTATTGTGGAAGGAAGCAGCTAATAAGTGTTGTTAGTGGTTTCCGTGATGGTAAAGTTAGAAGTACATCCTGTGGACAGGCAGGTATAGTTTGCCATGTCTCATGGTCTGCTTACAAGCAGGCTAGGAAGATTAGTATTGATGTCTGTCACGTTGTGCCTGTCAAGCTGTTTATTTGAGAAAATAGGGAATGCAGTGGTTATCTAATAATCAGTGCTGCTCAGAAAGAGGAAAGAGGGCTTAACATGATATTCCAGAGGAATATGTATGAAGTGCTCCTGGTCTCGTATACTCCTTCATATTATGTTTTGAATTTTGGCCTCACTTCTTTTTGAAGAAGCTTACCTTAATTACGCATGCCACCTGCAGCTGACAGGCAAAGCCTTAGTCATGGATTTGCACTTGAAGGCCCCTGTGAAGGAAACCACACTTGGTTGGGGTGAGATGGCTTCACCAGCCCCTCATCATATGACAATGGTGGATCGGAAGGTTATTTAAAGCCAATCCACACCTACGATGGTCCTCCATTATTTGTCTTGTGACTCACCCTTTTTGCAGTGGGAGTTCAAACACGTATGTATGCACACACATGAACAGTACAGTATTATCTTCATTATTTTCCATGCATATTTTAGGACTTCTATTTTCTTCAATTCATTAAAGAGATTTTAGGACATTTTCCCATGCACCCTCCCTCTCCTGTTAGAAAAGTGTTTCTTAAGTGTCAAGAAATGTGGGGGGGGGGGGGGGGGGGAGGAAAGGTGGGGAGAGAGAAAATGGTCAGATTTCATCTTCTGAGCTCAGGAATCACTATTGAACTGGAGAAAGGGGAGGGAACACATTTGATGGGAATCTGTCAAATTTCCTCAAGGTTGAATTTAGTGACATGAAGTAAGGGATGTTCATGTGGGTGGGCCTCTACTAAGCATTGGCATTTCTCTCCCAAAATTCTGCTTCATGAGCCTGGCATGGCATTTAAAAAATTAATTTAATCATTAGAAATACCAAATTTTCAAATGAACTTAGTTCTTTCCTGGCATTTCTTCTTCATCGTGTTCTTATTTTTTGAGCTTGAAGTACTGCTAGCTTTTTAGGTATCGGACTTCCATAATGGAAAGTACTGAAATTGGGAGGAAAGCCCAGTATCTTTAAAATGATATCTAATTAAGATCAGTGCCTTGGATCTCCTGCAGAATAGCAAGATTGGATGGGAAAACCCAGTATCCCCAAAGTGATGTCTAGTAAAGATAAGTGCATCAGGTCTATACCAGAGTAGTAGAATTGTAGGCAAAAGCCCAGTATCCCCAAAGTTGTGTCTACTTAACATCAGTGCCCCAAGCCTCCTCCAGAGCAGTGGAATTGGAGGGGAAAGCTCAGCATCCCCAAAGTGGTGCCTAGTTAAGATCAGTGCCTTGGGTCTACTCCAAGTAGCAAATTGGAGGGGAAAGCCCAGTACTACCAATTTTATCTCAATTTTAAAAGCAGAGAAAATAAGCAACCATTTTAATTAAAAAAACCTCTATCCAGTTAATTCAATGTAGACATTATTTCTGTACTATGGGTGGATCTACACTGCCATGTAAGACAATTTGGATTGGCATCACATTGTTAGTGCAGACTGATACAATGCAGTTTAACTGCACTGACCTGCATTATATAGATCTACACTGACCATATAATTAAGTTCCAGACTGCATTGTATGGCAGTGTAGATCTAGCCTAAAATACATTTTTCTGCAGATAATAATAATAATAATAATAATAATAATAATAATAATAATAATTTTATTTTTATACCCCACCAACCATCTTCCCTAGGGGACTCGGGGCAGCTTACAAGGGACACGCCCAAGATCAGTACTGTTATCCTCATATTGTAGATTTGTCTTAACATTTGGGCATATAATTTGAAACATATATATGTTTCACAGGGACTGAATCCAAGATCTTCTGCTTTCAAAGCCTGTTGTTGGTTTATAAACCTATCACAAAGGTACAGCCTTCCCTTCTCCTTTTGGAAGTAGGCCCTACAAGGGATTCTCAACCAATAGTACTAATCCAAAACAATGATGACAGGGGAATCTTTTCTGCTTTCTCTAAGGCAGTGTTTCTCAACCTGTGGGTCCCCAGATGTTTTGGTCCAGAAATCCTAACAGCTGGTAAACTGGCCAAAACACTTGGGGACCCACAGGTGAGGACCACTGCTCTAGTGGAAGAATAGCCCATGACTTTGACATTAGTTTTTAAGTACATAAGTAGAACACTGATGAATGGCTCAGTCCAAAGGCCTATCTTGCCTAGCATTCTACTCCCACAGTAATCAAGAAGTTCACAAAGAAGACATGAGTACAAGAACACTGCTGTTTCCCAGCTGTTTCCCAGGTATTTGGAAACCTGTAATCCTCTGGTATCAAAGCGAAATAATGATTAGTAACCATTGATAGCTGCATTCTTCATGAATGTGTCAGATCTTCTTTTAAGCCAATGAAGTTGGCAGCCATTATTATATTTTGTGATTTAAAAAATCCCATCACTTAACTGTGTGATCTGTGAAGAAGCACTTTTTTGAAATCTGTCCTGAATTTCCCACTAATTTTGCATGATCCCAGGTTCTAGCATTCTGAGAGATGGAGAAAGTCTAGGTCTTGAGTTATCTTGGTGGATAGTAGCTCTTGCCAATAGCACAGAGTACTAAAAGTTAATCTCCAGCTCTGCTGACTCAATACACCTCACAATATAGCTCACCACTGCCAAGTACACCTCGGTCAATGTGTGTGCAAGAGCACATACAGTATGGAATGCTATACTGTCCTTGTATTAATTTAATAGGATGCAAACCTATTCGTCTCTTCTTCATTAGCTTAACTGCTGTACTCCAGTTCCCTTCTGTCTATTTCTCTTCCCATCAGCTGACAGACTGCCTTGAATTTTGGTCTTTAATTTAACATAATTAGTTTGTAACTGAAAATAAAAGTGATTGGTGGCTTACCAATGTGTTTCTCAGAACCATCTGTTTCTCTCCAGTGCCTTTTTAGTGCTTGGAAGGGTAATCTATTTTTTTTATCTAGACCAACAAAGGTCAGATTTAATTTGGACTTACTTTTGAATCTGTCACTGTTAGCACAACTTGGGCTATTTTTGAGACAAAATGTCTGGAGTATGTTAATTGCATCTGTTACATCATTCTAATCTGAAAACAAATTTTTCAGGATAAGTTTTTGCTAGCAATGCCAAGTAGTGAGAGCATTTCCATCTGATAGTACATTGCAGGTGGAAATGTGGTAAGGCATATATCATGAAAATTAGTTTAATGGTTAAAAGACTGCAAATAATTAAATTTCCAATAAAACAGCATGACATTGTTGTATTTCAGAGCTTATTGAAGTATTACATACAATTATGTAGTAAACCAGCTTTATTTCAGGGTTTTACTCACACATTTTCCCTGTTTGTGCACAGACATCTATAAAAATGAAGCTGTCACATGACCAGATTCAGGCGCTAGAGTTTCCATGCAATCTGGAACTGCAGTCGTGTTGGCTTCCATATGGTAGGAAGTATTCATGCACACAGTTGAACTTACTTACTTACTTAGGCGATCCCTTGTTGTCTGAGTAGGATTGTCTTCCAAGATCAGCGTACTGGTGGGTCCATAGGTGACTGTGGAGCCCTATTCTTGACCTGCATCTTCTCTCACAGTGAGAAGGCAGTCTCGGTCGGGGTTGGCTTGATGTGCCTTCCTCTTGGCACATTTCTCTCTTTCGCCCTCCATTTGTGCTTCTTCAAATTCTACAGCACTGCTGGTCACAGCTGACTTCCAGCTGGAGCGCTCAAGGGCCAGGGCTTCCCAGTTCTCAGTGTCTATGCCAGAGTTGTTAAGGTTGGCTTTGAGCCCATCTTTAAATCTCCTTTCCTGTCCACCAACATTCTGTTTTCCATTCTTGAGTTCGGAGTAGCCAATTGCTTTGGGAGGCAGTGGTCGGGCATCTGGACATTGTGGCCGGTCCAGTGGAGTTGATGGCAGAGGGCAATTGCTTCAACGCTGGTGGTCTTTGCTTCTTCCAGCATGCTGACATTTGTCCACTTGTCTTCCCAATAGATTTGCAGGATTTTCCAGGGGCAGCGCTTATGGAATTATTCCAGGAGTTGCATGTGACGTCTGTAGACAGTTCATATCTTGCAGGCATAAAGCAAGGTTGGGAGGACAAGAGAATTTCTCTCCCTGACGAAGTGAGGGAGAGAGAGGAATTTGCCTCACCTCCCCCGAAAAGATGGAATGGATGATTCCAAATGGAACCAACCAGAAGAGGGGGCGTGGCCAGCAAAGGCCTGGCCTGCCTCGTGGTCCTCATTCAGGACCTGAACAGTGGCGGAAAATAGTTAGGGAAATACAAAAGTTTCGGTTCACACAAGGCACCCCCCTTTTAGGGGTGTGGGCCATTTGCTAAAACACTCACCGGAAAGTTAAGTTATTTGGTGAGGTGAAATTGGATGGCCCAGAAATCGGAGAGTCTGGTCTCAACAATTTTGAGAAAGACCCTTTCACGTTTCCCTTAGAGGTTGCCCGGGTATGGTTACCAGGGAACCTAGGTTTTCGCCCCAGTTTGCCGAGGGGTATACCCAGCTGGGATACCTCTTCGGCTTTGTACCCAAGTTCTTTACCCCTGTTAGTTTAGGTTAAGGCAAAAATTAAATAGGTAACATTTAAATACAGTTGCCCATAATTTAATCCAAATTATGGTGTGTTGTCTCTTTATTTCAGGGATGAGCAGGCAATAGCTTTATAAACAAGCTCCTTGGTATCCCTACGGATGTCCCAGTTCACCTGGGATGTCCCAGTTGAACACATCAAGTCTATCCCAGCAAAGGTGCCCACTGTACATGTTGATATGTGTAGCAGCCGGGGCAAGCTGATGTATACAGAAGGGGTATAACTACTTTGCAATCCCACTCCTATGCTGGGGAAATGCTTGAGGGTATTTTCCATGTCAGGAGCAACTTGAGAAACTACAAGTCGCTTCTGGTGTTCGAGAATTGGCTGTCTGCAAAGACATTGCCCAGGGAATGCCTGGATGTTGTTGATGTTTTACCATCCTTGTGGGAGGCTTTTCTCATGTCCCTACATGGTGAGCTGGAGCTGACAGAGGGAGCTCATCTGCACTCTCCCTGGATTTGAACCTCCGACCTGTCAGTCTTCAGACCTGCTGGCATAAGAGTTTAACCCATTCCACCACCAGGGGCTCCACAATGATTGAATGAAACTTGGAAAGAGTGGAGTGCAATATTCTCAGTTTTCAGTACTTTCATAATCGATCATATTATTTATCCCTATACTCTATCAATGAACAAATCAACAAACCAAGCACTATCTTCTGAGAAATCCAGGACAGAGAAATTAGCAGAGTCCCCTCTGGGTTGCTATGAGGTTTTCAGGATATACTTTAACAAAATGTGAGAAAAGAACAAGTTGATCATTCAAATATACTTCGTAAGTCATCAGTAGATAATGGCTATGGATTGAGATAAGTTTTGGGGGGTGCTTCAAATATGATTTTCCTGTTTCTTGGCAGGGTGTTGGACTGGATAGCCCATGAAGTCTCTTCCAAGTCTATGATTCTATGATCCTGTGATCTAAAAGGATGTTCAACATTTCAAATTTTGCTCATTAAACATGTGTAGTGTGTCTAGCAAAAGTAAACTGAACAAGGTAAAGGTAAAGCTTTTCCCCTGACAGTAAGTCCAGTCGTGTCTGACTCTGTGGTGTGGTGCTCATCTCCATTTCTAAGCCGAAGAGCCAGCGTTGTCCATAGACACATCCAAGGTCATGTGGCCAGCATGACCGCATGGAGCATTGTTACAAACAATGAAACAAAGCAACACTGAAATGTGGTTGTGATTCAGGATACGTTATACTTGCACCACTGAGTATGTATGTGTTGAGGTGAGGGAGAAAAGGAATTTGCAATCATTAGATGATGTTGTTGCCATCAATTTGACTTCAATTTTTGACAATCTGCTGAATGAGAGACCTATCTTCAACAGCTCTTCTCATAGGGGGAGTTCTTTAAGTGAGAGAAATACTTGATCTAATGATGTGTTTAATACTAATAAGAGGCAGTGTTCAGTGGCATTATTGTACAAAAACCTTATAAAGTTATTTTCTGCATGGAAAATTAAAAAGTTGAAAATTTTGCTTTGCTTACGGCTATTTGGTGAATTTATGACAGAAGGGCTAACTGTGCATAGTTCAGTCTTTTAGTTGCTATACTATAAGTGTTGTTGAATATTGTCAAGTAGGCAACTCTGGTCAATTTTTAATAAACATAATCACTTTTAATCTGTATCTGACCCAGTTAACAGGTTTGATTTTTTTTAACAAAAAAGATTGATGCTTTGGAGGGGCCACATAAATTGTCAAGGCATGTTGTTGATCAGAGAGAACAGCAACAAGAACAGAAAAGACTAACCCAATTTATGTTTTGGGGCAATGAATTGTTCAAACTGCAGAGCCAGCCCAGAATCCAAAGACTGATGAAGATGTACTGACGCTTACTGAAGCCCTTTGAAACCTCTCTCTGTGTGTATGCATGTGTACCTAAAAGAACTATATACATCAATTATATCATACTTATATATCAGATTTTTCAAGTGCAATGCTATTTTAGAAATGTAATGCCTAATCCAAAAAAAATTGTAATAATTGTCATCATTTTACCAAATATGTACATAGATTCTCTCTCCAGGTTCCTCCATTCCTCCAGTTCCCATCAGCATTTGTCATTTTGAACTGGAAAGCTTTCTATTGAAGGATGTCATAGTTAGAAAGAAGGGCAGTCAGTCTTATCTGCCACTCCAACAACTCTTGGATGTAATCTGTATAATGAGGCAGAACTCATGAGCCTATTACAAGTTGCAATAAGAAAGCACTGGATTGCTTATTAGTTTAGTGCACATAAGAGGAAAATCAGTTGGTGATGCTTATGACCAAATAATTACAAAGCACTTTAGACTTACATCAATGTAGTGAGTTAAAAGTGCCCTGATACACTGTATCTGTTATAGGCATATGTCCCTTTCAAATAGATACAGGGCAATCAATGTGTATTCTGTATGTCTTAGAGTACGGTTTATGGGTTATTTTTGTTGTTCCTGTGCCTTAACCAGGTGAAAAATCATATAAATACAAGTTTTGGTTGTATAAGTATTGCCAATACATTTTGACTAGCTAAAGTGCCATCAGTGAGACAGCTGGTAAATATCTGCCCCGCCAATACATTGGCATCTCTATACATGTATGGGGAAAACACTAAAAATGACAGAAGTGCTATGTTTGATTTGTGATCAGTCATATGTGCTCCTCATGCCGCCTGAATGTAAGTCACATATCTCAGTCTTTGAACTAGGCTAGTGCCTTTTAGAGTTGTGCATGGATTTAGTTTCCTCCGTATCCTTTTGTACCTTCGATACTTCAGGAGTCCATAACAATAAGGGCCTCCCTGGTACAACCCCCCCCCCCCCGACACAAATCTCGGCTCCTCCTCCCCTAGTCAGTATCACAGTTGAATCTTTTTGATTTTCCTTTATTTTTCTGATTCTTTTTATTTAGTGCAGGACGATGGGTGGGATGTGCGTACATGTTTGGAGTTTTCTATCTTTTAGCTTCTTTTTATCTTTCCCTTCCTCTCCTTCAGGAAATACTTCTAAAAGATTATTATTAATAATAGTAATCACAGAAAACAAAAAGAGAAGCCTACCTCTCCTCTAGAGTAGAAAGTTGAAACAGTTTTAAGGAAGCAAAACCCCAAGCAGAAAGGAGATTTCAGCCTTGCAGGCAAGTGGGGGGATTTTTAAGGTAGTACAGGGAGGATAGTTTAACTGTAATCCGGGTCATCGCTCTTCCTTTCTTGAGTCTCCTTAAAATGCCTTGGAAGGCTGCTGGTGCTGGGAGAGAAGAAAGCAGGCATGCCTGCCTCTCTTCTAGAGTAGAACAGCTTTAAGAAGCAGTAAAGCCAGTCCCCTCCTCTATAAACAGAAGGGAAAGGATCCAGAAAAGAAAGATTGATAATGCTGATGCTTTTTTTTAAAAAAAAATCAGGCCTTAATGAAGGATATGGAAGGGGAGCCTGAGGGAAGTCCCCCACACAATAATGGAATGCTTTCGTAACCTCATAGCTGACACACAAGCTCTCTTGAAGTGAAATAAAAGGAAAGAGCACCAGGAAGGGTGCTTTCTTTACCCTGTTGCTGACATCCAGGCTCCCAAAAAGGGAAGAAAGGAAAGGCTCCCAGGGGAAAGGGGAGCCTCATAAGTTCCCCATTGCTACTAATGGGCTGAAAAGAACCGGGGTTTTTTTTTTTGGATGCTCAATGAAAATGCGTATTCAGTAGGGCGCCCATTTTCAGAAGGTGCTGGAAAATGGATATGAGCGGCTTCCAGTATCGAGCAAGTAGAAATGGATAGTGATTCACCCAAAATGCGCAAGTGTCTTCTAGTCCACTCCCATGCTCACTTATGAACTCTTGTTGTTGTTGTTGTTGTTATCCCCCTTCCCCCCTCCCCAAAAGGACTTGGGGCAGCTTACAACAGGAGAAACACAATATAGCAATAGTAAACATACAACCAAATCAAACTTAAATCACACAATAATTAAAGCATAAAAAATCACAAACATATTCATAAAATTCACTTATTGGAGATCAAACCCTTTATTTGAAGGAAAAGAGTATAACAAGCCCAGCCTTTCTGGAAATGGATCCCAATTTCTCTGATGCCTGCCTGAAAATGCAGACTAAACAATAATAATGGGAGGAATAATTAAACTCTATGTATTAAGGTTTTAAATTGAATGTTTATAATTTTTTAATTGTTGTTTTAATTGTAACTGTGTATTTTAATGTATTGTTTGGCATCTAATAGTGCCTGTTGTAAACCACCCTGAGTCCCTCTTCGGGGGGTGAGAAGGACGGGATATAAATGCTCGAAATAAATAAATATTATGGTATATATCAAATGACAAAGACTCAACAATAATGCTACAATGAAGGCCAGGACAGAAAGACCCATTGGTGAGCAACTAAGACCTCCTTTTTCATCAACTAGCAATCAAGTTGCACTAATAGAAACCTTAGCACAAGGAACTGGGTGAAAGCAACTGATGAAACTAACAGAATGTTCAAAGCCACAAAGACTCCTATATTAAATTCTTGAAGAGTGGATGTGAGAAGATATTTCACCTCCCAGAGCATTTCTCTCCAGCTGCACCAGCCAGATCTGTAGCCTATCATTCCAATTACTCTAGGCCAGGGATCCTCAAACTAAGGCTTGAGGGCCCTCCAAGGTCATTTAACAGGCCCTCGCTCAGGGTCAACCTAAGTCTGAAATTACTTGAAAGCACACAACAACAACAATCCTATCTCATCAGCCAAAAGCAGGCCCACACTTCCCATTGAAATACTAATAAGTTTATATTTGTTAAATTTGTTCTTCATTTTAATAATTGTATTGTTTTTAAGCATTTTTTGCACTCCAAATAAGATATGTGCAGTGTGCATAGGAATTAATTCATGTTTTTTTTTTCAAATTATAATCCGGCCCTCCAATAGTTTGAGGGACTGTGACCTGACCCTCTGTTTAAAAAGTTTGAGGACCCCTGCTCTAGGCCATGTTGGGGTATGTTTTCTCCCCTCCTCCCACATGGACTGACAGACCATAAAGCCATGAAGGACTCAATGAAATAAGAATCAGCTTTTCCTTGGCTGCATAAAAGTGTGCCAATACTTTATGTTCTTTCCCTTCATCTATTTGGTCCCCCCCCCCCAACTTGCTTCATAATAAATCTTATATTTGAACTTCATGATTGTAATGTTATTCCTTGTGTAACTCCATTAGACTACTGTTTTTCTGGCTTTCCTAATCATCTGTATATTAAAATGATAAAGTACCCTCTAAGGATCAGGTTTATCCATGCTTGATGGATTATGATACTGCAGTTATATTTACTGAGTTAAATACCTGTCACTAAAAGAAATGCAAATGATATATTTTCCAGTCATCTAGTGTGAATCTTACCTGCTACATGATTTCTTCTATACACTAGCTTTCCATGCTGGGAACTTTTCACATGGAACATTATCGCATGGGAGTATACAGATAACAAATGGCACTACATGTCAGCATGAAGAACATTGTAGAAGTAATTGGTATACGCATAAGGTAGCATGTGTGGACTAAATCCCTAGAAACTGGTGGATCCCAATGTGTGGGCTATAGATATTGAATATTCTTGGAGGCATTACTCAAGGTAGAAATCTAAGCATATTCCAAATACACAAATACTTAGAAAATAACTCCAATTAATCTTATTTTTAATTGTCTGCAGTGTCTGTGTTGAAACATGGTAATTTTCCCAAATCTTTGGGATAGAGTTGGATATATTTTTTTATAAAATGGAAAAGCAACTATTTAAAAATGTGGCTTAGAGTTTTGGTTAGGCAAACATCATAGAAAGATCTTCTTTGAAGCCAATGGAGATTACCTTCTCAGTGTAAATAGTAATTCGTGAGATATTTCTGGTCACTGGGATGTGGTAGGTTTGAGTTCTCCTTCCTTCTGAGACCTAATTTATTTACATGACAAAATACATTAGTTTGGCCTGTATGCATTTCATTTGTACTTTAGATATAAATATATGTTTACTCCTAACTTTGCTTTCCACTGATTGTTGGACAGTTAATGAATGTAAATGATTGAATTTTTGTGTTCTTTCAAACCAGCAGTATTTCCTTATAAGTAACATTGAAGGTGATACTTTTGGCTAAAACCTTGAATTAGAACAGGGATGGCTATGATTAATTATTATGTGGAGGATAAAGTATCTAAAATTCACAAAGGCAAACTCTGTTTCTATATTAGGGATGTAGTTTTTCATTAATGTTGCTCTTGAAGGGAGCAATGAGAAATTTTAGCAATTTCCACCCTGCCCTAAGAAAGTTGCTGAAAACTAAATTTTTGAGGGCAAAACACAAATTTCACTTATTTTTTTGTGCAGGAAATATTATAATCTATCTGCTCAGACATAATTTTAAGGCAATATTATTTTCAGCACAGAACATGCTGTTTCTTGTGCAAAAAATGTGGTTTTCTGCAAAAAAAAAACTCCTACTGTATGCACAGAATAAATTCTGAACTGCATTGATTCGCACGAATCCAAAATTCAAGGATTTCCAGAAAGTGTCTGTCTTTCCTCACTCAAAAAACATGTTTTAACACATCTTCAATAATGTTTAGTATTCCTTCTATCCCTATATCTAAGAGACAAAGCTACCAGCTCCTTTCCTAATTTTATTTCATATGCTGAAATTTTCCACTAACAGGATTGGATTTTTTTCTTATCACACAATAATAATGATGCATTCCCAGACTGGCACCCAGCTAGTTCAACTTGAAAATTCCTTTTCTGTTTAGCTGTATTTGTAAACATATAATAATAATAATAATAATAATAATAATAATAATAATACTTTATTTGTACCCCGCTACCATCTCCCCAAGGGACTCAGTGAGGCTTACATGAGGCCGAGCCCACAATACAACAATAAAAAACAATAAAACAGTAATACAAAACAATGAATAAACTCATAAGTGGAAAACAAGCAATAAACATTAACAACAACACGACGACGTTTACAAACCTATGGCTGGGCCAAATGTAATAATTAAAATTTTAAAAATAATGCTGGGCATGACCAGGTGACATATAACTAGGATAGAAATTTTGGAGAGGGATGAAATGTGCAGACAATCCTAGATCACTAATAAAGTGCATTTAGGGACATATTGCTGGGAGATTCCTTATTCTGGGAAGGCACACTGAAACAACCATGTTTTCAGGCTCCTCCTAAAGACTGCCAGAGTTGGGGCATGCCTGATGTTCTTGGGAAGTGAGTTCCAGAGTCAAGGGGCCACCACCGAGAAGAGGTTTGATGGTACTATGTTATATATATATATATATATATATATATATATATATATATATATAGTCTAAGTACAGTGCTGTACATTGTAATCCGCTCTGAGTCCTCTGTGGGGTGAGAAGGGTGGAATATAAATACTGTAAATCAGGGGTCTTCAAACTAAGGCCCGGGGGCCAGATACGGCCTTCCAAGGTCATTTACCTGGCCCTCGTTCAGGGTTAACTTAAGTCTGAAATGACTTGAAAGCACACAGCAACAACAACAATTTCATCTCATCAGCCAAAATCAGGCCCACACTTCCCATTAAAATACTAATAAGTTTATATTTGTTAAAATTGTTCTTCATTTTAATTATTTATTGTCGAAGGCTGTCATGGCCAGAATCACTGGGTTGTTGTAGGTTTTTTCGGGCTATATGGCCATGTTCTAGAGGCATTCTCTCCTGGCGTTTCGCCTGCATCTATGGCAAGCATCCTCACCTCACTACCTCTGAGGATGCTTGCCATAGATGCAGGCGAAACGTCAGGAGAGAATGCCTCTAGAACATGGCCATATAGCCCGAAAAAAACCTACAACTACCCAGTAATTATTTATTGTTTTTAAGTATTTTTTGCACTACAAATAAGGTATGTGCAGTGTGCATAGGGATTCATTCATGTTTTTTTTCCAAATTATAATCCGGCCCTCCAACAGTTTGAGGGACTGTGACCTGGCCCACTGTTTTAAAAGTTTGAGGACCCCTGCTGCAAATAAATAAATAAATAAATAAGAATAGCAGTGGCAGTCTCCCCAATGTATGTGATCAAGGGCAGGCTATTCATGAGAGAAACTGCCCCACAATTACCTGTCGTATTGACAGGAAATGCAACTCTGTTCACTTCTCTAAAGATTCCACTCCATTTAACTCACTCTGAAGTTCTCTAGATACAAAGCCAAGGCAAATGTGTGCGTACTGTCTGTATAATTATTTCTGCTCATTAATATTTTTTAAAATCTCAAATTGTTTGAAAAGAAACCAGCAGTTGTGTAGGAGGGCAATTTGCTTTGAATCCACCTTTCAGTAATCAAACTTGTTACTAGTTATAATTGTCAGATTAGATTATATAGAAACTGGGATTTATTACATGAGAAAAACATAACCTCTCTCCCTGCTGTGTAAATTAACAGGTACGCAAGATGTACCAGGTACTTGAAACAAAATGTGCATGCGGTGTTTTTGGCAATTGCTGATAGGGTACGTCTCCTGGGGAGTTTGAAATGTTGAAGCAATGTTTTTTCCCCAGAAAGGTTAGAGTATCACCCAATACTGGTGTGCTCAGAAACAAAGAATGGCCTATAGATTTGCTTTAAAGTTTCCACAGCTGGTAAATATAAGGGGGGGGGGGGGGTAACAAGTTAACATTAGAGAAAAGCACAAAAGGCCTGAAATAAGTGACAATATTAGTAAAAAATAAACTTTAATATATTTCTACCCACATGCAGCTATTTGCTCTCCCTCTTTTTTAAGAGGTGGAATTTTATCTTTTATTATCTGCATTGGTACATCTGCATCATATTTTGTCATTTTAAAGCCGCTTTTAAGGTCAAATCATGTATGCAAAGGGTCCTGATCCTTGCAGTCTTTTGCTTTTTCTGAGTTCCAACTATATCTACACTGCAGAATTATAGCAGTTGGATGCTCAACGATATGGACTTCTGGAGTTTGTAGTTTTGTGAGATATGTATCTTTTTCTATCAGAGCACCATGGTGCCCCAACAAACTACAAATCCCAGGATTCTATAGGATTGAGCTATCACAGTTAAATTGATATCAAACTAATTCTGCAGCGTTGATGGAAGGTGAAGCGAATTTTGACTGCACCAGTTTCAATCTCTCTCTCGATATCAATATACCAAAACAGCATTTCATATATCTGGCCAGTATACATTTTGTAACTTATTTTAGGATGCATTTATGTTCTTTCTCATCAAAGCAAGAAATAAAAATGTGAAATCAGGATGGTTTTGGCTATTAATATGTACAGCACATGAATAGATAGCCCAGTCACATGAATTGATAGTCCAATGAGTGAGCAGGTAAAATAGTTTAACAAAGTGGGGCAGAGAAGAGATGCAACGCTCATCTTTAATTCCAAAAAAATATTGCACACTTAGAAAACTGAAACTTGTAAGCTCTTGTGTTTTAAGGGGGAAATAATATGGATCAGATTCTTTTACATCTGTAGAAGAAAATAATCCCTTTGGATTTTTGTCAGATTCTAAATGTACGAAACCTATCCTCAAAATACTTTCAGCACCTTGGATAGCTCTGTTGATGTTTGAATTAAAATCTAAAGTGGGTTCATTGCATGGAAACTAACTGGGTTCAGTATTATTTCTAGGGAAATTTGAAAACTGTGTAATTGTTTCATCAAGGCTCCTTCTACAGAGGTGTATAAAATCCACATTGAATTGGTTTATATTGGCAGTGTGGATTCAAATAATCCAGTTGAAAGCAGATATTGTGAATTATCTGCCTTGATATTCTGGGTTATTTTGCTGTGTGGAAGGGCCTCTTGGCAAAGATAGTGATATCGAATCTAGACCGCAATAATTTGAGGATCCTGTGTGGCAAGAAATGCTAGCAATTAATTAAATTTCCAGATTAGAATTAACTCACCAAATACATAAGACAAAGGCAGATGTATTCATCCACGGCCATAGGAAAAAGACCTGTGGACTCATGCCCAAGAGACAAGTCTGCCCACATGTGCTCCTGCAAAGAGCTAAATCGAGTCTGTGTCCTTGTACAGTGTGAATCCTCCCTCCCTGGCTTGGGATTGGCTGAGACTTCAATGGTGTGGCTAGAAATCTCCTCCCAGCCAGGCTGGGGCTAGGTTCAGGGAGAGGGGAGGAGTCCAGAGGGGAGGTTGGCATGCAATCAGCAGACGACAATGGGGCTTCCCTTGAACTTCAATTGGTCCAACGTTCGGCAGCCAGACTACTAACTGGGGCGAATTACATGGAGTGCTCAATCCCCCCCCCCCCCCCCCGTTTAAGGAGCTCCATTGGCTGCTGTTCATTTTCTGGTTCCAATTCAAGGTGCAGGTTATCACATATAAAGCCCTAAACTGTTTGGGACCCGCCTACCTTTGTGACTGCATCTCCTTCCACAAACCTGCACATTCCCTCCGATCCTTGGGAGAGGCCCTCCTCTCACCTCTTCCTTTATCACAGGCATGACTTTTGGGAACAAGGGAGAGAGCCTTCTCCACTGTGGCCCCCCGGCTATAAACTTGCTACCTGGTGAGATTAGGCAAGCAGCCCACCCTAGCAGCCTTTAAGAAAGATCTAAAGATTTGGCTTTGCTGATGTGCCTTTGGAGAGTGACCATATATTCCAGTCCTGTTGTTTCACCTACAATGTTTCCCTCATATTGCACTTTCACCCACTTTATTGAAAGTCTAATTCCGCTGTTCAGTCCCCTATGAGCTCCTCTCCCACAAATGTATCTTTTCATTGCTATCTCATCCAGTGTTTTATCATTTTATGTCGTGCATTTGGCCTGCTACTGTATTTGATTTTTCATTATGTTATTTTGTACTGTTTATTTTACTTGATCGGTTTATTTATTTTATTGTAATGTTATTTTGTTGTTTATATTTTATTTTGCTGTAATGTATCGCTGGGTTTGGCCTCATGTAAGCCACTCCGAGTCCCCTTTGGGGAGATGATGGCGGGGTATAGATAAAGATAATAATAATAATAATAATAATAATAATAATAATAATAATAATCAAATCTATGCCCAGGAGAACAATGACCTGGCTGGGTTGGCTTCTTGCCTGAAGCTGGAAACCATTCTGTGACCCAGCCAGTCAGTTTAAATAGAAAGGAAAATATATTTTATATTTAAGCATAAGGAAAGGTAAAGGTATTTACTTCAGATTTGAGAAATGAGTGAAATATTATAAAACATAATGTTTTCTTGGCCTTTCCTTTGCTAGCCTTCTAGCTTTCCCAGGCTAAAGCATAGACATTCAAATCTTAATGTCAAAATGAAGCTAAATATTTAAAATTTGCCAGTTATGAATAAACACATACACGTATGTATTAATTTGAACCATAAACCAATCATTGGCTAAAGATGAAACCAATATGATTAGCTTGCCTTCTCTGCTGGAGAAAGTGAAGGAAAAGGAAAGCAAGGGAGGAGAACCTTATAATGATGGAAACTAGTAAAGAAGCAGGGTGCAGAAACATTTTTTTCAGTACTTCTCCCAGAATTATCCAGCCAGGTCACAATGACATAAATGAATATCACTCCAGCAGTACTGGGATTTTTATTGGGAAATGATCAACAAAATATGCTACTCTGTTCTGAGTTGCTTTGAGTGGAGTCCAAATATACCCAGCATGTCCTCTCTCATGTTGTGTTGTGCGGTAATGACTTGTAACTTGGCCCCTGACATTTGCTCAGTTTTCTTTGTTTTTCCAAAAATAATAATCTTGGATTTTTCTTTTCTTTTCTGCTGAGAGGGTGTTGAAACCTTTAATGCCAGCCCCAAACTGAGTGATTTTCTCTGTCAATGTTGGTTCCTGACACAACTTTAAATATGCCTTATTGCCTTTGAATGTATTTCAGTAAACACTTCCTTGTAAGAAGGTAATAAAAGGAGACACTTCATAGCCTTTCAAGTTCTAAATATGCTGTACAGCACTGCAATTCAAATGCATTAAGATTTGCTGACTTTATTGTTCTTACGAATATGCCCTTCAGTGCCTGCCTTTCATCACACATGTCTAAAGGAATCTGCCAAATGTTAAATCTACAGCTCCAGACAGGTGTGTATTATTTACAAGAATGCTCAATTGTGGGACCTGTAATTGACTAGTCATCTTGATCAAGCCTTCAATCCTTTTGCACTTTACATGTCCAGGCTTGGTTTAAAACATCTCTTATAGTGCCAAAGTCATACTTAGGGCCAGTTCCAATATTTTATTTCTGTACCTTTGTGGGGGTTACAGCTGTGTCAAATTTTTCCCCATGTTTAACAATGAATCTCATGTTCAGCAGTTACGGTTTCAAATAGAAATTAGTGTTTCAAGCTGATGCAAACAGAATTTTTGGTTTTGGTTTTTATACACTCTTATTTATTGGTATCACACTGATGTTTATACTGGCTGTTATTGCTTCCTGGGAGGACTTCACTATATTACCTTACTTAGCCAGACTTGTGTATGTGATGATATCACTGAGAACAATGCAAATGAATGTGTTATTTATTGTTTCTTCACAAAGAAGGATTTATTGTGCTTTTAAAGCTTGTACATCCTCTTCAAGAACAGGCCGTGATTTATTAAGAACCAACTATTTTTGCAAGGCTTGCCAAAATATTGTGGAAAAGGTGAGGCATTTTTCTGCACTGTTAAAAATATTTGTAAGGAGACAAAAATGTAAGTAGTTTTTGTTCAGTTCTACTTAGAATAGGTGAGAAGGAGAATAGCAGAGCACATGCTTCACATTCAAAAGATCCTTCCTTAAATCCTCAAAGTCTCCAGTTAAGACACTCTGAAAAAGAACGTGTAAAAAAAAAAGTTCTTCCAGTCAAAGTTGACAGTCTTAGACATTCTTGAGTAATGTTCCATATTTTTCAACCCTTGATTGCGGGTTTTTTTTCCAGAAAAATGAGGATACACATTGAGTGTCCCTTAGCCAAAATATTTTGGACCAGATGTTAGAGGTGTGTTTTTTTTTTTTGCTTTGTAATTCACATCAAATTTATTAATTTTTGTACTTACAAGGTGACATCTGATACATGGGCGTGGTTCATGCCAAAAATTTAATAATCAAAACTTACCACATATGTTTTAGTTTTAGATTTGTAAATCTCAGAAGGCTCCAAAAGTCAGTATCCTTTTCAGCACAGGGAAGCAAAGCAAAGCCAACAAACTTGCCTTAGTGCCTTCCCTTGCTTTTTCTCTAAATTAAGAGTCGACATTAGGAGCAGGGGAAAAAAAGAGGGAGCAGTGTTTGCTGAGAACAGCACAGAACTCTGGGAAATGTAGTGTGGGAAAGGAGGAGCTCTATGGCAGAGGATTCAAAAGGCCCTGCCCTAAACTACATTTCCCAGAATGCATCAGCATCAGAAAGCACCAATCAGGGTAGCAGCGATAGAGATTTGTCCCACCCTAAAAACAGCCAGTGAGAGTTCCAATGAATGGTGGATTCTGCAAAGAGCAGGACTGGCAGATACTTTAGTAAGTAAATCTTTGTGCTGGGTTGGGAAGAAATCCCTGAATGGATAGCCTCCATACTATAGGGCAGGGGTCCTCTAACTTTTTAAACAGAGGGCCAGGTCACAGTCCCTCAAACTGTTGCAGGGCTGGATTATAATTTGGAAAAAAATGAATGAATTCCTATGCATACTGCACATATCTTATTTGTAGTGCAAAAACACTTTAAAACAATACAATAATTAAAATGAAGAACAAATTTAACAAATATAAAATTAGTATTTCAGTGGGAAGTGTGGGCCTGCTTTTGGCTGATGAGATAGGATTGTTATTGTTGTTGTTGTTGTTGTTGTTGTTGTCATTGTTGTGTGCTTTCAAGTCATTTCAGACTTAGGTTGACCCTGACCAAGGGCCGAGTAAATGAGCTTGGAGGCCATATCCGGCCCCCGGGCCTAAATTTGAGGACTCCTGCTTTAGTAGAAGCATATTAATTACTTTAGAGGCTGGGTGAGCTTCTGACAGTAGAGTTTTGATAGTGTCCTTCTGCCTGGAAGATGGAGGTTGGACTAGATAGCACTTGGATTCTATGAAAATGTAGAATTTTTTAATATTGGTTTCTTTTTGGTTAATATGAGAGATATTCAATGAGATAACTGTTGTGGCTTTTTTTAAAAAAAAATCAAAACTTTAAAAAAGTTCCTATAATCAGTTGATGTATGAATATTTTTGAAAGTTGGGGGGAATTATACCCTGTTATCTCCTGTCATTGTATAGAAAATTCAGCAACATAGCTCTGGTAGTTTTTTTTAATAAAAAAATGTTGTTTGTAGAAACTTTGAAAATTCCCCAAAAATCCATGGATATGTGAAACATTCTGAAATTTGGTGGACCAACAGGGGTAAATGCGTTTTACCATTTTCACACTTTTCACCCCAATAGCTTGAAAAATGAGGGCAAAAGGAGTCCATGAAATTTCCCCAATTATAGTAATTTATGCACAATTACTGTGACAAAATAATAATGAAATTTTGTTTCTCTCATTATAGTAATGAATTTTTCACTAACAATGCTTTAGAAACACTTTAGAAATGAAATGCCAGCCCCCCCCCCCCCTGTTTTGTAATGACTTTTGAAACATGTTTTCTTATGGATCGCACATCCCTACCAGATTTGTACCATATTTTGGATTTGTTTGTATTTTAGAATATTTGTAATTGCATATACATACATAATACATTGGGACCCATGTCACAATGTGAAATTCATGCACATTTCATAAACACTGTATACACATAACCTGAAATTAATTTTATATAATAGAATGGGCCCTTAGTATCTGAGGAAATCTGGTTCCAAAATCAGTAACCCCCAGACATTGAAAAAAGTTGATGCTCAAGTCCCTGTTAAAATGTAAAATTACCTGTGATTGAGTACAGCCTGGGTAAAAATATAGTCCCAAAGCAGCAGAGGAGACTATGATGGGAAGACCCTGGCAGTTACATTTTGCTCTTTCCTTCCAAAAATGGAAAGTGATGATGGTGCATTTCCAGTAGGAAACAAAAAAAATGTGAACCTGGTGCCTGGGCCTCTAGCCTTCCCTTCTTCTGATGCTTCAGTCTCAGATTGAGGCTGGCAGAAGAGGAGCAAGAGGCAAATGGCAAGCCCCTCGCCTACTAAGCTTCCCACCTGGCATACTAAGCTTCCCTCCACAACCTCCCTCTCTTCTGAAGCTTCAATCCTTGCCATCCCACATTCAGTCCCTGTCCAGAGTGGGTGGATGGTAAAGATCTCAGGCATTCTGTCTTATGCAGAACATATTTGAAAGCTGAACAACATGTCCCATATGAGGGCAATTTATAAGCCTTCTCTGTCTCAAACTCTCCTCACATTGGGGCCTGAATTGGAATGGCCTTCACGCCTTCTTTTTTGATTATCCATTAAAAGGAATGATTGGGGTTTCTTTAAGGCCAAAGTCTTCATCATTCAAATGATTGCTTCCTGAGGATCAATTAAAGCCAGATGCTTCAAAGGGGTATTTGTTTAGTCTATTATATTTTCTGGACATATTTTTAGAGATTAAAGGGATCTGAGGTGCCTTAATAGTGCGATGTGGAATTCCCTGGAATATAGGAATGGGCATTTGGTGATATTGTTTGAAAATCCTCAACCTACGTAGGGCTGATGGGGACCAGCTTTCAGATAAAGAAAATATTTGGTTTTGTCTGTAGGAATTGGCGAGGCCATTGTTGGGTGGCCTGGTGAAGGAAAGGCACTGAGCATACACCTGTGCCTTGGCCATGTGTGTGCGTATATGTTGGAAGATTGGTGAGGCAGTAGTAATGAGCACCATTTCATACCATTTTAACAAAGGGGGCTTCTCAAGACTTGCTCCAATTAGTCATGGACCATAAGGAATGGAAAAGGAGACTACACTTGGGCCCATCTTGTGGTATGTTTACTCTTTATGACATGAGACATAGAGTGAGAGAGTTCACAGGGAAGACATGACTTGTTGATGGGTGACTGGCGTTCAGAGAATTGGTGCTTCAGGGATGGCTGAAGAGACAATCAGGTTGAGAGCCCTGGCCTCAACTGGAGCTATCTTTAGACTCCCTTCCCCCCTCCCCAGATAATTAAATTGCAAATGGAAATCCTAAATAGTATATTGTGCCATTCTGTGAAATCCTGTTTAAATTCTAACACATGCTGATTATGTATGTGTACTGATATTTTGTTTTTTCAGAATTTTTTTTTGCAAAAATTCCATAAATGTCATTAAATGGTTCATGGTTGCTGTGGGGTGTGTAAATGAGAAATTACATTGTTAGGCAGGTCTAATCCAAAGTAAATCCATCTGAGCACAATGGGACTTCTTCCCGAAATGAGTCACCATAATAGATTTGAGGAACATGTTTGGGAGAAGGCCAGTTCAGAGAGATCTGTTTCTCTTCAAATTGGTGTTTTGTTTTGTTTTTGTGAGGGGATGAAACCAAGTTACTTTTTTTCTCCTGATCCCCAGTCTGTTTACCTAGGTCTATCTCATCTAATTGATAAACATACGAGGGGAGAAAAATGTAAACATTATATGCATTTTGAAATCAGTTGTTTGGTAATTCAGTAGTTGGTTTGAGCTCATAGAGTTATTACCTGCATATTTCAATAGTATCTTTGCCTCAAATGACACTCATGGGCACAAACAGTCCAATTCAATTGGTAGTAAAAAAATGGCTTCAATCTTTCTGCTCTCCCTCTCTCTCTTTAGAAATTAGTGATTTATACTTTGCAAAGCAGGAATGTGGAGCAGCTGACTTTGCATGCATGTTTCAACTGATGTCAATAAGCTGGATATAATATCAGGTACTTCTGCTTTGAAGTTTATAACTTTATTGTCAGCTGTACAGATGTTGCTGGACTACAGTTTCCAACATTTCTCAGTATTATCTGTGCTAGCTAGTGCAGTGGTGGAAGTTCAAGTTGAACACCATTTCTCCACTAACATGGATCAACACAGCTGCCTGCATTTTTGGATTACCTTGGCAGGTATGACTTAGCAGGCTATCTTGGTGAAGTCACGTTGTACTACAAATACTGCAAACTATGTACAAGGAGACCTGGGATATGTGTCCTCCAAATGGGATGACCACATAGTATGTCTCATAGAGAACTAAGTTGGAAGTCCAGTCGTTATATGCCAGGCATATGTCTCTTAAAGGATCTCAGTCAACGTGTTTCCAATTGCATTATTGTTAAGTACTTTTCATTTACATTGATGTGTGCAAATCAGGATGTGTAAACCTTATGTAAATATTTGCCCTTGTTTTCTAATGCATTTCTACTTTTGGGGGTAATGTGTAAGTTGTCATTATGTTCCTAGCATGACTGAGATATAGATATCTGTATTACAGATTTTTTTTTGGGGGGGGGGGGGCTTGGAATCCTCCATTTTGGAATTTATGTTGTGTGGGATAGAATGTATTTACATGCAGAGTCTAAAAATATTAAAGGATAAATTCCATTGACTTTGTGAGATGTTTGAGCACTACAAGGAGCTGAAAAATTATTTAGAGACAAATAACTATAACCCTTAGTTTCACTACCCTTTACCAACCCTTGTACTCAAACAGCCAGTTTGTATCTTTGACAATCCATATATAGAATATCAGAGCTCTCCCATAGATAGAATATCATCCCATGTTAAGGATTAGAGGCCCCTGAATGTCATCTGGACATCTAGGAGTGACTTGTGGTCCACTCCAGGTTTCTGGACTTATGTGGACAAGCCTGTGATTCTCTGTGTACCTTTCTTCAAGGCATCTTAGCGTCTTTCTTTTATGAAGAATTGGATTCTGTTTCTGTACCCAAAATTATCATCCTGTGGAGAAATAATAATTTATAATCTTTACATGATCAAAATAACTAATTACAGCTTGATTATCATAGGTGCTTTTAAACAGCTTCAGTCCCACAGCCAATATGTCACATAGCATAAGATGGATATTTAAAATAATCTTTATGCCCAGGATTTTAACTGTGGAACATCTGTTTCATTTTGAGGAAACTATGATGAGCATCTGTTTCCATAGAAGGCATGAATTAAACCAGACCACATTCATTTGAGGAGTTATGGATTATCTAGTCTTAACACTGTTTTACGAATAACTCATGAAGTCTGGATCAGCTATCAACCTTATCAGTATGTTTTCGATTTGGCTTAAATCATGCATTTTGTTGCTTTAATTCCCATGTCTGTTAATACTAAATATGTTTATAAAAAGAAGCAGCATGTTTCAACACCCTTCCAGTTTATGGATTCCAGAAATACCAATATACACTATGCATATACTAAGCACGGAAGGAGTGCATATGGAATATATTTATAAGGACAGCCAGTATGATATAGTGGATTGTTGTTGGACTAGGATTCCTGGAGATCAGGGCCAGAATCTCAAAGCACCACGGAGACCCACTGAATGACCTTGGGCAATAGCAATAAGAAAGAAAACTGTGATAAGGTTGCTGAAAGATTCATCTTCAAGGAACATAGCAGCACCAAAAATACAGTATTGGATTGTACTAAGGTATCTTTCACACAGCTATATAAAATCCACATTGAACTGGATTATATGACAATATGGACTCAGATAATCCACTTCAAAGCTTGATATTCTGGGTTTTATGGCTGCGTGGAAGGGCCCATAAAGTGCATCTATAGAACGAATGCAGTTTGACACCACTTTATAAGATCTTTAGTCATCTATGCCAAATAGCATTGGCCTCTCACCAGACTACAAATCCCATTATTCCATTGCATCAAACCATGTCACTTAAAGTGGTGTTAAGATGCATTAATTGTACAGTGCAATATTGGTAGGCCTTTTGACTTCTTTGTTTTCTAAGGACTCTTCCACACAGCCCTAAATCCCAGAATATCAAGGAAGAAAATCCCACAATATCTGCTTTGAACCAGGTTATCTGAGTCGACACTCAGAGTATGTGGGATTTTCTGCCTTGATATTCTGTGTTATATGGCTGTGTGGAATGGTCCTAAGATTCTGTAATTCCTTCCTTCCTTAATTCCTTCCTTAATTCCTTCCTTAATTCCTTCCTTAATTCCTTCCTTCCTTCCTTCCTTCCTACCTTCCTTCCTACCTTCCTCCCTCTCTCCCTCCCTCCCTCTCTTAATAAAGCAACAGATATTTAAATATCATGACAAAACATTTTGACTTCCAACTTCAGTTCCCTGAGATACTCTAGGGCAGGGGGTCTTCCAACTTTTTAAACAGAGGGACAGTTAATGGTCCCTCAGACTGTTGGGGGGCAGGCTATATTTTGGGGGAAAAACATGAACAAATGGGAGTGTTATGTGGTTTCCAGGCTATATGGCCATGTTCTAGAAGCATTTTCTCCTGATGTTTTGCCTGCATCTGTGGCTGGCATCTTCAGAGGATCAGTTAATATATTTTAATAACTTTTTGTATAGCAACTTTTAAACTAATTTAAAAGAATAAATTGGTCAGTCCCTTTTTCAGCCACTTCAAATAACTTTGGGGAAAAACTGGATTATTTGCCCAAATGCCTTCACGATCTTATTCAAAAATTTGAATCCCCAATCCACCATAAATTTGCCCCACAAACTCCCATTGTAGCAACAGTAATAGTATTCTGGCTGCAGAAAAAGAGCATGGTTGAGGGAACTAAAGTTGTCAGAGTTCTTTCCTGGAAATACCTTTTCACTAAGGCAAGAAATAAGAGTTCACATCTTAGTTTTATATTCTTTAACAAGATGAGCTAGTTACCTTCTGCTATATGTTTCCTCATAATATTGGTTCAGTAATAGCCTAAAGCAATTCCCCCCTAAATCTGATAAAACTGGTAATTATTTTAATATGCAGATAACTGGATTATAGGTCTTGGCAGGCAGAAGACTGTACCAAAAATTTCATAAATCTATATAGGATCTTGTGAGGGTGAACATTTGAAAAATAAATGGATTGGAAAGTGGAAAATGTATGTTCATTCCAGTGCTAATACCTTTCTCTAAGTTCTCAATTTGAACTGTTTGTTGTATGTTGAGTCATTTTAACAAAATCACTTATATTTATGGTTTCCACCTTTAGGTTTGGAATATCTGAAATAAAGCTTATCTACTACTGATGGCCGTCAATTGATTTTTAATGTCGTTCAGATGACAATTGCTAGTTCCCTTTACAAATGGCAAATGCTTTTACTTTTCTTCCCATTATAAAACCTAAATGAGGCATAGTTAACACATTGGCTAAGATTCAGGTAAAGGTTTTAATGGCCGAGTGACAGAGAAACCAAGAGAAGAAATAATAGATGAGTAACACAGACCTTTTTCCAGTTGGACATTTTATCTGGATTAAGGCCAGTGTCTGCTCAAAGTAAATGTAAATATTGCTTAATACATATGGACATAATGGTTCCCCTATTAAAAAGAAATAATACTACAAAGGTCAGATTCCCTTTCTATGGCATCCATAACAGATGTTTCTAATTAAGTTTTCCCTATTTGGGGGAGGGGGAGAGAACCAGTGTTTGCTAATGATTTTTTAGAAGTTACTTAAGCCAAGGAACCATGTCATGTATTTCACAGCTTCCCAAAAATACACTTTTCCTGGAAACTAAAAGCAAAAAAAAATCTATGGATAAATCTTTGGAAATTTCACAAACCCATTAAAAGGAACTGATATTAAAGAGGGGCATTTTTGCTGTTGTGTGAAGCAAGATATCAAATAGGCATGTGCAATCAGGGGAAACCTTGTCCTGTTTTGTGTCCTGGCTTTACTTGGGGGCCCGATCCATTTTTTTGTAAGCCTCCCAAAATTGGGAGGGTTGTTTTGGATTATTTTGTTTCAGGGCCGAAAAATTGGATCATTATGGGTGGTGGGGGGGGGGGACGGACTTCCAACGACTGGCTTCCCTTCCTGGTGTGCGTTCTTCTTACCTGGCACCTACTTTAGAGTAAGAGAGGCCCTTGGCTGTAGGCACTGGCAGGCATGCACACTTTCCGGGCCTGCCTGGACACCCTGCCACACACACTCTCTCCTTGGAAAGAGTGTGCGTGTGTGGCAGGGCATGCAGGCAGGCTTGGAAAGTGTAAACACCTGCCAATTTCTTCAGCCAAGTGCCTTTTACTCTAGAGCAAGAGGCACTCAGCTGCAGGTGCACTCCAGGCCTGCCTGCCTGTCCCGCCACACATGCCCCACCACACATGCCCTGCCACACTCTCCAAGGCACTGGCAGGCCTGCCTACATGCCCTACCACGCACACTCTCTCCTTGGAAAGAGAGTGCATGTGTGGCAAGATGCGCAAGCAGGTCTGGAGCACACCTGCAGCGGAGCTCAAGCCCTTCCTACCTGTACGCCCCACCACACACACACACTCTTTCCAAGGCGAGGAGGCAAGTTCAGATACACACGAAAACAGACTTTCATGTCAAGCAGATTTTTGTGTGGCGAAATGGTTGGAACAAATTTCATGCACAAGCCTAATATCCAAGGCCATAGCTGATAAAATGAAGAAAGAAGAGCTTAACTTAATGAGAATAAAATATGCTTTTCTCTACAAAAAATACAAAAAAAATATAAGGGGGAGTCAGGTTACAATTCAAAAATATGTAATAATCCTTGCAAAATTAGTGATTAGTCTTAGTGACCCAGTCACTTTAAGGTATTTCCAGTTTGGAGTGGGAAAGTTAAAAATGACGAAATGAGGATTTCCCATAGAATCAATGTGAAATTACATTTTAAAATTATTACAAGTGATTTTGGTTCTGAGGTCAAGAAAATAATTTGAAATCCCTAAAATGTAAAAACACAAAATGTTCCACCTCCTTATTATTTTCCATAGTTTTTAACATGTGTATTTAGACATATTGAGTTTGCCTTTAAAGATGAAAAGAAAGGAAATATTTTTAATTCCCTTTCTGTTTTATGATACTTAAGCTCACAAGCACATCTCACCACTAGCTGAAGAGATTGTATTTCGAGATAGCATTTGATATTATCCCTGGCACATCAGCAGTGTATTCTGTCAGTCTGCAGAATGATGAAGAAGAGGCAAAGAGCTCGTGCTATATGAAGTCAAGTCCATTTCAGAGATAATACAAACTGTTTTTGCCAAGTCACTGGTATTTCAGATCAAAACATAAACATACAGTGATAGTTTTGGGACTATCACTCAAGCTAGATTTTGATTGCCTTTTCTGTCACAATACATTATCAAATTCATTTTCTCTAATTAACATTTTAATCTGATTATCATTTTTGCTTTGGAATACCTCATAGCTGTTTCCAATTTCTAGTATCCAAACCTAAAGTGTTCACACTCAGTCTTACTTGGTCAACTGCAACCAGTCCTTATTTAGGACCTCATCACATTGGCAAAATTCCCCGTCATAGAACACTTTGCCCATGCAGCCAGCACGGAGCCTACTGGATTTCATCACATGATGCACAAGTACTTCTGATGAGGCTCTGTGCTGGCTGCATCGGCAAACTGTTCTACAGTGGGGAATTCTAAACACGGGACATTACCTGTGTTCAAATTAAAAATGTTTGGGGGGCATACTGGAAAGGTACGCTTTCCGGTATGTGATGGGCAAGGGGTGATGCAGGTAATGCAGGGCACTAGGTGATGGATTCACCCCACTGCCCCATAATTTGCTCTGTTGCCTTATGGATCCCTCCTATTGCCCCCCACATCAAGAATCTCCATGTGATGAGGTTGTTATTCACACTTTTCATGATACACATAATGACACATACTGCTAGGAGATGACAGTATATTACAATTTATAGTTTATCATCAACACAAGTTCATCCATACTTATAGTATACTAGAGGCTTTGGATGTTTGAACTTGGACATCCTCACTCAGAAATGCTGCTCTTATTAGGTTCCAATATTCAAATATGAAAACACAAGGTGCTCTGGATAACTTACAAGAAATTCTGGGACACCAGCTTCCTATTTGACTCAGCAAAGCCATTGCCCTGCAGGACAAAGGAAGGTTGGATGAATGAAATGTTTGTTCATTGGAATTATGGACCGATATATTGATGAGAAGCCTTTCTCCTTGTGGGTCTCCAATTTTCCCCCTTTGTCCTTCTTCTAGTGCCCATTCCTCATAGCTCAGGGAAGCTTCTTTAGCCATTTGCAGATCCTCCAAACTTTGGTTCTCCAAATGTTTGAGACTTTAGCAATAGAATTCCGGACTGTTGACTAAGCTGAACACTGGGCTATAGAAAACTTAGTCTGATTTAGTATAAAGAAGTTTCAATATATTTTGAAGCCATGGGTATAAATGCCACTGGGAAGGTAATTTTATCCATGTTTTACATTTGCTCCCAAAGAGATCATGTGGCATCCATAGGGATCATACTATGTTTATGCCCATAATATACCCAGTGACATAGGCTTGATTGAAAATGAACGGCCCAAATGCATAAAGATTTTTATGGCCAAGCCAGGATTTCAAACTCACAGCCTGTCCCTTTGTCCAGTTAAGGCAGGCCTCCTTGGGAATTATCACATTTTTTTAATAAAGTAAACATTTTTGTTCATTTCAGATAGTTCCATTATCATGATTACTGTCTATTTGAAATCTGAATGCTGTGAGTTCTGTTTATTGGTTCTATCATTAAAAGAAGGTGCTATAGATTTTATAGCATTCCAGGTTACAGTTCTGATGGATGAAATAAATCTTGGCTTCCTAACTCCTACATCAGATATTTAATATTGTCAACATTACCAATACAGGTTAGATTGGAACATCTCTCTCTCTCTTTAGTTACATGTAAATATTTAGTTGAGTATAAACTTGCATATTGATAGTCTGTACACAGAATGGTTTATTGATACTGTTGTCAGATTCCATAATATTCATCCTTCTTAATAGCTCCATTGATTTGTTCAGAGTGTGAAAGTATAACAGTGGCTGATAAAGCAAAAGGGGCCTATTTTGTGCTGCAAAATGCTCACATACTACATTGCTTCTCAAAAATTAAATTCTACTCTAAGGACTCCCCCGGCACAGTCTGACTTTAAAATAAAAGAGACAGATTTGCATAATTGAATGAATTTGCATGCTTAGACATAGAACTCAATTATTTGGGTTTTCCAAACGGAGCATATGTTTTAATTATTTTTGCTTGGAGAATATGGTCACGGTGTGGTCATATAGGAAAAGAAACTAATACAATAGCTTATGGCTGAAATCAGGAGAAAAATACTAATAGAAGAGTTTATTGGAGATTTGGTGGTGGAGGATTCAACCCTGTCTCCATATCAGTTCCCCAATATGCCTCCCTAATAGATAATATTAGGGACCTCATCCCAAAGCCCACCGGAGTTGCCATGCATTGTGGCAATTCCAGGGGTGCACATCGAGGAGGATGAGGAACCCATCACCCCATACCCTGCTTTGCATGACTTATCCAAGTCACCATCCCATAGGGGAAAGTTTCAACCACCCAGTTTCTCCCAGTTGTTCCTGGTGGAACACGGGAAGCTTCCTGTGTTGCCGCCATGGCAGCATGCTCCCACCTTCCCTTTAAGCATGGAGCCCTGCCAGAAGTACCTGTGCATTGTGTAATGGGAGTCGGCAGGCTCCGTGTCTAAAGGGAAGTGGGGCATGCCACTGATTCTACCGTGGTCTGATTAGGTCATATTTATTTAGTTATCTATTTATTTACCACACTTGTTCCCCATCCTTCCCATCCTGAAGGGGACTCAGGGCAGCCTTACAAAGGCAACAATACAATGACACATATACTTAAAATTTGAAAAAAAAATCTGTTCCTGGTTTGAACATGTTATTTCCTGTTTAATTCCTTCTTCCAGAGTATCCCAGAATTGTCCTCCAAGGAGGTTAACTTTGAGACTACTGTGATACACAGTGAATAAAAAAAAACTTCTGGTGAGGTGCGGGGAGGATAAGGTTCACAAAATTGTAAAGTCAATGATGGAGTTAAAGGTGTTCTAACTGTTGGTGTTCACTTTCTCTTTGATAAGAGTCACATTGTGCCTGAAATGTGAAGAACAGAGGTGTTCACCTATTGCTTCAGGTCGGAGGTGAAGAACAAGGTAATTTTAAAAAATGTTCTTCACCCCTGACCCGAAGGGCGGTAATATTTTCTAAAATTAAAACTGATCCTTATTCATTAACACAACCAAATAACCAATTATCTCACTTTGAACTTTGACCAGTCAGTAGCAGGATGTTTCATATGACAGACCTGCATGACACTCTAAAGGACTATGACATCAATCAGATAGGTTGCAGCCCTAACTAAGCTATTTAACTTGGGCTATGCTTTTGTATATAGAACATAGGTGCTACTACCTTCCATTGGTGTAATTGATTGATCCGGATTTAGGATAACTTGCTTCATGGATTTTTATGTAGGTAAGATACTATATTTAATCAAGATCAGATATCACTTTTTCAGGTGCCTAGAGGCAATATTATGGGCCCTCTTCTTTCTTAGGTTCATTTTGGTGCTCTGCCACAGTCTCAGTTCAATTTCTTAGTTTATTATTTATTTTTTTGCATGTACAAGTTTCCGTTTCATGGCACTGAAACTTGTACATGCAAAAAAGTAAAAAAAAATAATGCTTACACATTGGGTGAACAATTGCTAGAATAGATGTGCAGATTTCCTAGCCATTTCTTTGACAATGTCTGCATCAGGCTCTTCAGTTGGTTCTAAGCTCCTGGTGCCTTCTTTGCTTCTGCTATAATGAAATGTACATTGTGGTTAAGTAAATTCTTAACGTCACATCCACAGTATGAAAGTTTTGCTTAAGGATGCTGTGCTTATAAAATCGTAGTGACACTAATTGTATTTACCAAGGGAAGAACATTTGTAAATGTTGAGTTGCATTTCCCCCTTTTAAGTTTTAAGTTTGCTTGACACTCTGTGTTTCCGCCATAATTAAATAGGAAGCATGTGACCCCCTTTGACCCTTTTACTGTTGTCATTGTAATTCATTTCTCCACTTGGCAGCAATATTCTGACCAAGGATGCTGAGAGTGTGAAGTCACCAGGGCTTCCATAGTAGGAGGTAAATACAGGAATATGTAACATATCATAGCTCCTTCTACTTGTAGAGCAGGCGGAATCACTGGCTCATCCACAAATTCAACTGACGGATGGAGAACAAGGAGCAAGATTTCTTTTTACTGAGCTGGTAAAAATAACAATATATGAGTTTACAGTACATGGAACTATCTTATAGTAAGTCTAACTATTTATCTACCCTAGTATTTACCAGATTTACTGGAGATTCAAGGAACAGTACTGTACAGTCTTTTCTCAAAAGGAAATCAGTGTTCCACCTGAGCAATATGGAGGGGACGAGGTAATAGGATAAATGTAACCCAAAATAAGTAAGGAAGTAATCAAGGAATACCTGGATACTCTAAATGACTTCAAGTCTCCAGGGCCAGATGATCTACATCCAAGGGTACTGAAGGAACTAGCAGAAGTAATTTTCAGAATCACTGGCAATAATCTTTGAGAATTCTTAGAGAACAGGAGAAATCCCAGCAGATGGGAGAAGGGTAAATATTGGCCCTATTTTCAGGAAGGGAAAAAGAAGACCTAAACAATTACCATCCAGTCAGCCTAACATCAATACCAAGAAAGTTTCTGGAGCAGATCATTTAGGACGCAATCTGTAATCAACACAGATTTCTCAAAAACAAGTCATGCCAGGCTAAACTTATCTCTCTTTTCAATAGTGTTACAAGTTTGGTAGATACAGGGAATGCTGTGGATGTAATACATCATGATTTCAGTAAAGTGTTTGACAAGATCCAACATGAACCTATTTTGGGTTGCATTTCCCCTATTGCCTCATCCGCTTCATATTGCTTGGGTTGAACACTGAATTCTTTTCAGGACAAGACTAAGGCAAAGAAGGTGTTGAGAAATTCTGGCTTTTCCCTAAAATAAATAAAAACAAAGGCAGGACTTAATTAATTTTGGTTAAATTCCTTTCCTACACTCTGAAAGGACAAATCCCAGACATTTTTTTACTCACATCAATAAGAATTTGGCTTTAGAACTCTATCTAGATACTATCAATAGTTGCTTTTTAAGAATATAATTTTATGGGGGGTTTTTTTTTGGCTGTGTTACATAGATAACTTCTAATATCCTTTGAGAAGCTCCCCATTCTATTTTATTTATGTATTTGCATTTATTTATTAATGATATTATATATTCTCTTTCCACAAGTGTCATTTAGACTGTAAATAATATTTCAGATAAACATAATAAAACATACATTTAAAATAACTAGGGATATGAAGATATCATCTATGTTTGAGCTTATTTTACTGAAGAGTTTACCAAAACTATGCAAATTTCTTCATGTTCAGGATCAAAGATGAAAGAAAATGGAAAGTGGGAGAAACCAAGCCTAAATAGGATTGTTTGTCCTCAAAAGGGTAGCAACATTGAATCAGTTGGATTCCCTACACACTATCTCTACATTCAGCTACAAGTGGATTTAATCTAAATGGGATTTATCAGTGGAATTCCAGTCCAGGAACATAGATCTATCCATCCATACCAAGTTAGTACCGAGTTAAGGTCACCATCTCTTTTTTCCCCCTTTTCAGATGGGTTCCTTTAATGCCAATATAATAGGTAGATTTTTTCTGATTTGCATGAGCCCTAATGTGAACCTGCTATTGAGTTTTTTCACAAAATTTGGAGGATGGGTTGCTTTGCTGTCATTTGAAGCTGAAAGACTGTGATCCGCCCAGAGGCACGCAGTGGGGCTTCCATGGCTGAGCCCAAAAACCAGTTTCCAGAGCCATAGGACATTGTCACATGGGGCTAAGAAGGACAGCATGTGCTGATTTAGCCCCAGTCATCCATGAAGCCAGCAGACTCACATCATATGATGTTGCACCGGCTCTGTGGGTGAAGGGGAGCAGAAGACGCATGCTGCCGCCACAACAACAACAGAGGAGGCTTCCTATGTTGCCGTTGTCTTTAATGGAGGAAAGCCGCACTCTCCACATGTGCACCACACTTCCCTCATAGGATCAATAGCTGGAGTAGCCAAGTGATGTGGGGTGGCGGCTTCCCCACGCCCTGCAGCAAAGAAACAATCCACCTTTTTCAGCAGCTGTGTGATGAGGTGGATAGTCCAACACTCAAACCATTGCACCATTCTGGCTATCTATTTTCAGTGTACTGGCATCAATTATAGTCAAAAAGTATCACTTGAAAACATGGCAACTCTTCTGCCAGTGTCAGATTGGTGGGATTTCTCAAACATCCTGGAAGAGCTTTGAGGCAGATGTGTCATAGATCACACGTGGAAAACTCCTTCCACTCCTCAACACTTGCAAGCAATTGTGGATCTGCAATAGCTGCACTCTCTCACTGTACTGTCATTGTCTAAGAAGACCAAAAAAACACTGATTTCCAAAAGCAAACCTGCTAAAGGAATTAAGTAGCCTTTATACAATGACTTCATGCAGTTGACATGCCTTCAGAGTTGTGCAGTGGTTGGTCTCAGGATGCAGTCTTGACAACTTTACACAGGGAGAGAGAATTTCTTTGATAGTTACTGGAGGATAGCTATGGTTTATGGCATCCCGCGTTCTTGGTCCATTAGGATTTCAATATAAGAAGAAAAGTGTTGTAATAATAGTGATTATTGTAAAGAACAGGACAGGCACTACACAGAAAAACATGCTTATAAGGAAGGAGCTTCGGGACAGGAAGGATGTGACCATAAAAGGAGCAAAAGAAGATGCTGAAGTCTTTTGAATATTTATGTACATGTGTGTGACAATGTATAGCAGTGGTTCTCAACCTGGGTCCCCAGATGTGTTTTGCCTTCAACTCCCAGAAGTCCTAACAGCTGGTAAACTGGCTGGGATTTCTGGGAGTTGTAGGCCAAAAACATCTGGGGACTCCAGGTTAAGAACCACTGATGTACAGACTAAATGGGCATCTGATGCCCTAGGAGATATTTTGCACTAAACTCATTTTAAAATGTATGTGTGGCTATCTGACCATTCATCATTTTTTATTCAACAACTATAACTTATGTTGCTGAAGACTGAATTCAGGCTCAGGTAATGAATGTAGTACACTTCATGCTCCAACACTATTCCTTTAATGACTATTAGGATGTGGACTTTTTTTGATCTCTTGGACAGGTCACCACTGGAAGTTTGATGAAAGAACAGGTTATAATAATGGAGTCATTTTGTTTATATATATATATATATATATATATATATATATATATTAGGCCTGGGCAATTTAGTTCGTTATTTCGTTATTTCGTTATTAATTCGTTATTTTTGCATTTTTGAAGCAATATCAAAACACATTTTCAAACCCGGAAGGGTTTAAAAATATCGAACCGGCAGCCCCCATAAATTTAACGAGCTTCCGCTCGTTTCGTTAATGGGATGGAGGCTGCTGGAGTGCTGGTGCCATTCCCCTCTTTCTCGGCCTGGGCTGCTCTCCCCGCCCTCTTTCCCCTCTCCCCGTTTTCCAACACTCCTCCTCCTCCACATGCGGCTGCATAGTGAGTGAAGTACTGTATTATAATAGCGCTGCATCAGGGGCGGCTGAAGCAACTTACGTGCCAAATCCCTGGCTGTGGGCTGCTTGCCTTGCTTGCTCGCTTCTCCAAGCGGGCGAAAGGAGAGGGAGAGAGAAAAACAGTGTGCTGCTGCCTGTCTCTTTAAGGAAGGAGCACATGGAGCCCTCGGCTGCCGGTTTGGCGGAGGGAGGGAGGCAGGCGCGGGCTTGAGGAGCAACCAAGCGCGCGCCTGCCTCCCTCCCTCCGCCAAACCGGCAGCCGAGGGCGCCATGTGCTCCTTCCTTAAAGAGACAGGCAGCAGCACACTGTTTTTCTCTCTCCCTCTCCTTTCGCCCGCTTGGAGAAGCGAGCAAGCAAGGCAAGCAGCCCACAGCCAGGGATTTGGCACGTAAGTTGCTTCAGCCGCCCCTGATGCAGCGCTATTATACAGTACTTCACTCACTATGCAGCCGCATGTGGAGGAGGATTCAGGAGCATTCTCTCCTGACGTTTCTCTCATATCTTATAGCAGGCATCCTCAGAGGTTTGTTGGAAACTAGGCAAGTAGGGTTTATATCCCTGTGAAATAACGTCCAGGGTGGGAGATAGAACCCTTGTCTGTTGGAGGCAATTGTGAATGCTGCCATTGGCCACCTTGATTAGCATTGAATGGCCTCGCAGCTTCAAAGCCTGGCTGTAGAAGGTCCAGGGTGGGAGAAAGAACTCTTGTCTGTTGGAGGCAAGTGTGAATGTTGCCATTGGACAGCTTGATTGGGATTAAATGGCCTTGTAGCTTCAAAGCCTGGCTGTAGAAGGTCCAGGGTGGGAGAAAGAACCCTTGTGGTCTGACTCAAACCCGCTATGTCTGTATAGTAGGCCTGTGCGGTTTCGTTTCCATTTTAAAATATTTTTTAATATTATTTTTTAATATTATTTTTTAATATTATTCTTAAAAAATAAAAAAATATTCTAAAAATTCGTTAATATTTACAAAATTTTGTAAATACCAAAACTTTTTTTGGGAAAGTTTTGTAATTATTTTAAATAACGAAACAAAAAAACACCCCAATTACAAAACGATTACAAAACCAAATTTTTGCGTTGTTACCCAGGCCTAATATATATATAATGAATCAGCGTGTGTATGATTAAGTCTGGATCTGAAGATGTTTTGACTATTTATTTAGAAATAGAAAAGGCAATATATAAAAGGAAGATTGGGGAATGTGAAAGAATTCTGAATTGATGGGTATACTTTTGTCTTGGCCAGTAGTTCTCAACCTGAGGGTACCAAGGCGTTTTGGCCTACAACTCCCAGAATTCCCAGCCAGTTTACCAGCTGTTAGGCTTCCTGGGAGTTGAAGGCCAAAACATCTGGGGACCCACAGGTTGTGGTCTAGGCCACAATAGCTATCTCATTGAATATCTCTCATATTAACCAAAAGAAACCAATATTAACCAATTCTACATTTTCATAGAATCCTAGAGTTGGAGGGGACTCCCAAGAGCTATCTAGTCCAACCCCCTTCTTCCAAGCACAAGGGCACTATCAAAACTCTACTGACAGATGACCACCCAGCCTCTAAACCAGTGGTTCTCAACCTGTGAGTCCCCAGGTGTTTAGACCTACAACTCCCAGAAATCCCAGCCAGTTTACCAGCTGTTAGGCTTTCTGGGAGTTGAAGGTCAAAACATCTGGGGACCCACAAGTTGAGAACCACTGGTCTAGGCCAACTGCCATGGAGACTTGTAGTCCAAGATTTTAAGATATAATCATGGAATCCCATCTTTGGATTGTTTTAAAGTAATATTTTCCACATTTTATATGCTTCTTATGAAAAACAGAAAAGAGATATTTTTGACTCTTCTTGTAGTAGAGAAGAGAGTTACAATAGCTCGTACCTCTTCAGTTTTGGTCATGCAAATTCATTTTTTAAGAAGTTCTTTAAAACACAGGCAGTTGGTGTGCTGCTAATGCAGTTTCCCCTGATCTGGTATTTTCTTGGTGAGTTGGATTTCACAGCTCTGAGGACTTTGTGAACTGAACGTTTTTATTCTGATTTTTTGAACTCCAGTATGGATGTCTATAAACATGTTATCCATATACATTTGTTCTCTCCATAAATACTCATTTTTATACTCTGATGCCAGGACTCTCCTAGGCCATAGTGAGGAAAGTTTTGAAAACTCTAGCCTGTATTCTTGTATCTCAAGTTTTATTCTTTTGTCAGTCTGGTGTGATTTCTAATTTAAATTGGGAAAAAAATGCTATACAGTCTATGCTTCAAGCTAGCACACCATGTGTTCTTTTCTTAACATATGATCTAACCAAGTTGGCTTCTTCTTCAAAAATAGAAATGAATTACATGGGAAGCAGTCTCATGATAAGGGCAAATTTTAGGCTTAGGGTGAGGAACGCTAACAATTGTGTTAATATCAGCTTACTAAATATTAGATTTGTGCACGGAATTTGTTCCTACCGTTTCTACAATTTCGTTCGTGTCTTCAGTTTCTTCAGAAGCATGAAATGGGAAGCCCTCTCCCTGAACAAAAATCTGCTTGACTCAAAGGCCTGCTTTTGCCTGCAGCTGAATTTGCCTCCTTGCCTTTGAAAGAGTTTGTGTATGGCAAGGTGTGCAGGCAAGGCTGGGGCTCAGTTGCAGGTGAACTTTGAGAGTGCATGGAGGCCATGAAATCGTGTGCACCTGCCAGTTCATGCAGTTGAGCACCTCTTACTCTAACAGCAAGTGCTAGGTAAGAAGAACAGAAGCCTTCTTAAAGCACATGCCGGGGAAGGGGTGGGAAGCCCCCCCCAATAATGGTGTGATTTTTGGGGTCCCAAACCTATACCAAAGATCCTTCCAATTTCAGGAGGCTTACAAAAATGGATCAGGGCTCCCAACAAAAGCTGGGACATGAAATGGGACAAGGTTTACCCTGAAAGCACAATCCTGCTAAATATGACGCCATATTCACATTGCAATAACGTTTTTTCTGATATTTGTGCTCTGAGGCAAAATGCACCGGGACTGTGGTGCAGCTGGCTGGGTGTCAGCTGCATTAAGATCACTAATGACCAAAAGGTCATGAGTTCGAAGCCAACCCGGGTTGGAGTGAGCTTCCGGCCAATTGTGTAGCTTGTTGTTAACCTTTGCAACCCTAAAGACAGTTGCATCTGTCAAGTAGGAAATTTAGGTACCACCTATGTGTGGAGAGGCTAATTTAACAAATTTACGAGGCCATAAAAAATCTCCAGCAAAAGCATGTGGAGAATGCGGAAAGTACTTCATCAGTGTCGCAGATGGCCAGTGAAGTGACAACTCCCTGGTGGCCAGAAAATTGGAATGTTAAACAGCCTCTGACTGCCTGTCTATATGTGTTATGTGTCTATGGCATTGAATGTTTGCCATGTATGTGTACATTGTAATCTGCCCTGAATCCCCTGCGGGGTGAGAAGAGCAGGATATAAATACTGTAAATAAATAAATAAATGCCACTTCAGGATATTGTTCTTTTTGGTCTTTCACATACATGATTTGTGTTGTTTCTTTTGTTAGAGATACTCATAAGCTTTCAACCTTTTCAGTACTTTGTTTTATACAACATTGATAACATATAGTTTCCCACCCTTTCTAATATATATTGATAAATACTGCTGATTCAGAACACTTACATAATCTTTCCAATGTCAGCAGTCATTTAAATTATCCTAACTTTGTACTGAATCTCCAAAATCCAATTACCAGCTAATAATAATTGTCAGTTTTACTCTAAACCTTTAATGATAGGTCACAAGGGATGTTGTATCAGAAGGATTAAATCGTTGGCGACGGTAGCTATGCCCAGCCTTAAATTACTTGCTTCTTATCTGCTAGTAACAGAGCCACTATATGTTTTGTCACCATTTTTGCTAAATAGAATAAATGTCACCCAAATTAATTTCATCATTCTTAAATTAGCTTCTTAGTGTGATTTCTCTCTTCAGTCAAAAATTTATTTCCCACAAGAATTAAATTTCCTCTGTAATCTCTTTTATTTGCAAGAAGGAGTTGAGAGGAGAATATTCAGGAACAAATGCTGTTTAATCCATCCTTTGAGTCGGTCAGATAACTTATTCTTCATGTAGAATAAAACTTTCTAGAACAGGGGGGTGTACTGTGGGGTGCTTCAGTACACATACTGCGTTTGGATTAAAGCATTTGCCCTTTTCTTATCCCTCCAGAGATATATTCCTCTTGTAGATACAAACCCATATCTGTTACAGAAATAAACAATGACGTTCTTGCTTTCCATTACCACTGAGGCCCCTTCCACACAGCTGAATAAAAATCCCACATTTTCAGTTTTCAACTGGGATATATGGCAATGTGGACTCAGATAACCCAATTCAAAGCAGATATTGTGGGATTTTCACCTCTAGACTGGATTACCGTAATGCACTCTACGTGGGGCTGCCCTTGAAAACGGCTCGGAAATTCCAGATGGTCTAACGGGCGGCAGCCAGGTTGTTAACTGGGGCCCCTTACAGGGAGTGGACAACCCTCCTGTTCAAGGAGCTCCACTGGTTGCCATTCATTTTCCGGACCCAATTCAAGGTGCAGGTTCTTACCTACAAAGCCCTGAACGGTTTGGGATCCGCCTACCTGCGTGACTGCATCTCTGTATATGAACCCACACGATCTCTCTGTTCATCTGGAGAGGCCCTGCTCGCGATCCCACCTGCATTGCAGGCGCAATTGGTGGGGACGAGAGAGAGAGCCTTTTCGGTGGTGGCCCCCCGACTCTGGAACTCACTTCCTAAGGACATCAGGCAGGTCCCAACTCTGGCAGTCTTTAGGAGGAGCTTGAAGACGTGGCTGTTCCAGTATGCCTTCCCAGAATAATGATCCCATAGCACTTTGTCCCCCAAAGCACTTTACATTTTTTAGGTCTGCTTGTATGTTTTCCATCATACACTTCCATCATACACCATCACTTTTTCGCCCATGTTCCAGCATTATTTTCAATTTTAATTTTACATTTGGCCTTCCCATAGTTTTTAATCGTGTGGTCTTATTATTAATGTTGCATTATTGTATTGTCCATGTTTTATTTTAATTGTTTGTATTGTTGTTATTATAGCTTGTATTGTTGTATTTGGGCTCGGCCTCATGTAAACCGCACCGAGTCCCTTGGGGAGATGGTAGCGGGGTACAAATAAAGTGTTGTTGTTGTTATTATTATTATTATTATTATTATTATTATTATTATTATTGTTATTATTACTATTTTCTGCTTTGATATTCTGGGTGATATGGCTATGTTGAAGGGCCTTTACTGTGCACTTTGGTTCCTATCTTGACTCAATCTAAACAAGTATTACTTTCTGGACCAGTGTTGCCAGATGTCCCTTATTATAAGAGATTACCTTTATTTGGAGTCTGCTTGACACTTTTAAGGATAAAAGAAAACAAAATAATTTCCTTTGTTTTACTAATTCCAGTGACTTCTTCTTAAAAAAAACTGTCTTCCTTTTTTGCCTGCTCCTACTAAGAAAGTTCCTCGCAGTTCAGCTGTTTCTCATTGTCCAGGATCTCATAGCTCCATCTGTAACAAAAATAAATTATTGTATTTCTTCAACTGTAATATTCCATCAATTGTAAGACACAGCATTATTATTATTATTATTATTATTATTATTATTATTATTATTATTGTTATTATTATTATTATTATTATTCCTGTTTACAGAATATTTCCATTTTGTTTCTGAGAAAACCCAGGAGAAAAATTCCTCCATTCCCCACAGGGCTTCAAAATTTCCAGAATTATTCTGAGCCTAGGCATGATGGATCTGGCACAGCCTCTTCTTCTTTTCCTCTGACATCAGGACAGTGACACCTGGGATGAAGGCCCTTCCATTTGCTTCTGAGCCTAGACATTTTGCCCATTATATTCATTATGGTGGAGGTCCATGAAGAGACTTTGCACAGGTTTTTCCATATGCAACCTTGAACATGATGAATGATAAAGGGGACTAATTATGTATTTTGCATGTAAGATATAGAAATCCTATCATTTTACATCTTAGAGATTAGACAGAATGCAGAGGTTTAGACAATTTAGTTTGTTTTACAAGTTTTTAATCAGATACTGAAACTATACCTTTTGAGACAGAGTGTAATTGGGAAATGTGTTGAGGGTGTGGAAATATACTTCATTAGCAATGAAAAGAGCATATTACCCGAGAAATATTGCTGCAGAGAACTGTAAAGAAACGGCAGGCTGTGAAGGCAAATTTCTCCTTCAGGGTATGAAACACATTCTGTAGACACCTATTAGAGAATTCCAACAGAGGAAAACTCTCCTGTTTGCAATTTCTTTTCTTTTTTAGCTTTCCACTTTTTTGAGATAGAAAGCTATCAAAACACTAGACCGTACAATTATGTCATGGCATACACTGAGAGGAACCATGGATTGGCATTACTTGCCTGTCTGATCTCCTACTGAAATTGAGAACTATATACAGAGATCTCACTTGCTCTCATTTATCTTTAGATATTAATATAGACATATAGATAGATTAGATAGACAGGAAATAAAGCCCGACTGCTCATTGGAGGGAAGGATATTAGAGGGAAAGAGGAAGTACTTTGGCCACATAAGACAGAAAAGCTTAGAGAAGACAGTGATGCTGGGGGAAACGGAAGGAAAAAGGAAGAGGGGCCGATCAAGGGCAAGATAGATGGATGGTATCCTTGAAGTGACTGGCTTGACTCTGAAGGAGCTGGGGGTGGTGACGGCCAACAGGGAGTGCTGGCGTAGGCTGGTTCATGAGGTCACGAAGAGTCAGAAGCGACTGAATGAATAAACAACAAGATAGATGATAGATATTTTGACAAATCCAAAACATTGCTGTATAAAGTTCAAGAATGAGAAATTAGTTTCATACTAATGCTTTCCTAATGCCGTCCACTTTTTTAAATGAAGTCCTCTCCTCTGCTTGTGTATAAGAAATTAATAAATGATGCACACAGTGCATTAGCTGCTTTCTATCCCCTCACTGACATACTGAATTAGAACTACTATAGTTTTTATATAATCTTTCCCTCCTTCTTTCTTACAGCTCCATACTTTTTTCTCTCTGTTGTTGTTTATTCGTTCATTCGCTCTGACTCTTTGTGACCTCATGGACCAGCCCACGCCAGAGCTCCCTATCGGCTGTCACCACCCCCAGCTCCTTCAAGGTCGTCAGTCACTTCAAAGATACCATCCATCCATTCATCTTGCCCTTGGTCGGCCCCTTTTCCTTTTTCCTTCCATTTTCCCCAGCATAGTTGTCCTCTCTAAGCTTTCCTGTCTTCTCATGTGGCCAAAATACTTTATCTTTGCCTCTAATATCCTTCCCTCCAATGAGCAGTTGGGCTTTATTTTCTGGACTAGTTGGATCTTCTCACGGTCCAAGGCACTCTCAGAACTTTCCTCCAACACCACAGTTCAAAAGCATCTATCTTCCTTTGCTCAGCCTTCCCTATGGTCCAGCTCTCACATCCATAGGTGACTACGGGGAATACCATTGCTTTAACTATGCGGATCTTGGTTGCCAGTGTGATGTCTCTACTCTTCACTATTTTATCGAGATTGGTCATTGCTCTCCTCTCAAGAAGTAAACATCTTCTGATTTCCTGGCTGCAGTCTGTGTCTGCAGTAATCTTTGCACCTAGAAATACAAAGTCTGTCACTGCCTCCACGTTTTCTTCCTCTATTTGCCAGTTATCAATCAGTCTTGTTGCCAGAATCTTGTTTTTTTTAATGTTTAACTGCAACCCAGTTTTTGCACTTTCTTCTTTCACCTTGATTAGAAGGCTCCTCGGTTCCTCCTCGCTTTCGGCCCTCAAAGTGGTATCATCTGCATATCTAAGGTTGTTAATGTTTCTTCAAGCAATTTTAACCCCAGCCTTGCATTTGTCAAGCATTTTCTCTATATACCACTTTATTTCAAAGCATGCTAAAGAATACAAACCAGAGCTAACAAGGGCTTGCTTGGCTTCATATTCAGTGCTATGGATAAAATTTACTCACAAGCCAGTTTGTGTGAAAGGATTTGACCTAGTTGGCTTGAATCGATCAAATTGATTAGGCTTGCTTGGCCAGTGAGTACTTTTTGTAGGATACCTGTACTTTCAGTTTCAGAGCCTGGTGTTTAAAAGTTAACTCTGGTCTGTGAAGTATGCCATCGTGTGCATGTTAGTAAGAAACACAGTTTCAATGCCAGCGATATTATGGAGTTAATGCCTCACCAGAGGGGAATTGTATATATTTCTGAGAAGTAACGAGGTTCAAAATATTAAAAGGGAACATGTTCCCATCTGGTGAACACGTAGCACCTCTCCTTTCTATGTGGAAGGAAAATGTACAACATGGAGACTTACACTCGGTCACATTCAGCATAATGATGGACATTTATGACTCTGTAGAGAGGTACTTTATTTTACTGCTGAGTTGAATGTTTTCCAGGTTAATTTTTCACCTTGAGGGGCATGATGAAGACCAGCAACCTTATGTCCTTTAAAAAAAAGCATATTTATGGTTTGTTTTCTGTTTGTAATTATTTCTTCATATTTTTCCTTCTCCACATTGGCATTTATTACTCTTTGTTTCATTCTACATTGAAAGGACATGGAATCTCAAACCAGATGTGGTATCATCTCAATATATACCCAGTATTAGCTGTTGTGTGGCTGTCACACAACAGCTAATCCTGGGTATATATAACAACACTGCTTCTTTTTAGATATTTGTGTGATCTTAGCCAATTGGGGATTGTTCTAAGAATTTAAAACTGACTTAAAAGTAAATGTATTTAAAGCGGTGAACAACATCAATACAAAACATCACGAGACAAGTATAGGGCAATTAAAAACAATTGTAACATAAATCATTAAACATCAGTATAACAATCATTAGCACCTCAACAGTAAAATCAGAATCCAGTCTCATCATCCATTATTCCATATTCCTATGTTCAATTACACTGTTTAATCAAATGCTTGTTCGAACAGCCAGGTCTTCACTTTCCTCTGAAACACCATTAGGGAGGGGGCCGATCTGATAACTGCAGGCAGGGCGTTCCACAGCCAAGGGGCCACCACTGAGAAGGCCCTACAACTCCAAAACTTGAGGTCAATGCCCACCAAACTCTTCTAGTGTTTTCTGTTGGTCATGGGAGTCCTGTGTGCAAAGTTTGGTTCAATTTCATCATTGGTGGAGTTCAGAATGCTCTTTGATTGTAGGTGAACTATAAAGCCGAGCAACTACAACTCCCAAATGGCAAAATCAAATTTATTGAGTGATGGTCACTCCTTGGGTTAGTAGGTGTCTTGTGGCCAAATTGGGCGGCAATTCGTCCAGTGGATTATTAATCCCTTTAACTTTCACTCATAGGCAGTACCTTTCCAGAACATATACATTGTTAATGCAAAAACAATGTTTGCAAAACCTCAGAAAAAGTGCTGAAAATGCAAATAATGCTCTGTATTCCAGACACTGATGTTTAAAAGTTTTTATTTCTCTGAAACTTAAGCTTTGTTTCTGGACTACTAAAAGTGTTTGTGGATACACTGAAGAGCATCTCTTGAAAGTTGCTTCAATCTGAAGCAAGGATTGTCAACTTCCCCTTAATGAGGGTTTTTCCTTCTTATAACAGCTCAATTATTCAAATGCAAACACTCTTGAGATGATTACCCATTTGTGTCAGTTCACCCAAGCTGTCAGAGGCTGGCTTATCCACAGCAGCCCACCGCCTTTATTTTCAAATTCATTTTAAAGTCCTTCACATTAATCATTTACACTAAGTAGCCATCCTGCCAAACACTTTTATTTTTTTCCCAAAGAAACTGAGAAACATTGTTATATTAATTAAAAAAGAAAAAAATGGGAGTAGATGTTTGATGGTAACTTGCTATGTTGATAGTCTGACATGTGCTACTTTGGACAAATGGCAAACTCAGTAGCAATCACATCATCTGCTACTTGTCACTCCAGCCCCATCTACACTTCCATAAAATGTAGTTTCATAATTAACTGTTTCATAATAAACTGTTTTCTCCAACCCACACATTAATTCAAAATGGATCAATTTAGATGAAATACAAGCCTATGTAACAAATCATTTTACTTCCTACTAACCCATGTTTTAAAATAGCAAGGCTCTTTAGTTTGTATCTAAAGTTTGTATTTTGTTTGTAAATTTCTCTATTGAAATGGTTTCATATACAGTACAGTTTCCCTCCTGCTCATTAATAAATTTACTTTCTTCTTTTTGACACTGAAATATCTTCATTTTCCCCAGAGAAGCAAATATACTCTTTTTTAGCACACCTAAGGAAGGCAAATCGGGATGTCAAAAATGCTTGTTAAAGTTCACATCCTATTTTTAAGTGTCTCAATACTTGAGACACCTCACCTAAGAAAAGGGGACCACCCAGAAGATTTTTATCACTTTATGAGTTTTGAGAGGAAAGTTTATTTGCAGAAAATAGACATGATCTTCCTGCATGGTTTTCCTGCAAAGGAGAGAGACTTCCATGTAGAAAACACATGTTGTTGTTCATTCGTTCAGTCGTCTCTGACTCTTCGTGACCTCATGGACCAGCCCACGCCAGAGCTCCCTGTCGGCCGTCACTACCCCCAGCTCCTTCAAGATCAGTCCACATATTTTGTACAAAAACACTTGTGTCTACAGAAAACAAATGCTGGAGAACTGCACTTAGTTTGTGCATGTGAATGCAGGAAGTCATGTATTTGTTACAACTTGATAAATTTTACTCAAGTCATGTTGATAGATTGTATTCAATTTGTATCAACATGCATGAAACCCTGTGTAGAAAACATGTAGTTTTCTTGCATGTTTTATATGTGCAAAACACAACAAATGCTTTACTCAGGAGTAAATGAGTTATCGGCACAGTATAATTTCTGCACATGAAATACATGTGATTTTGTGCAAATAATTTTTACAACTTAAATCATAGAGTAACAATAATGCTGAAAAATAGGTCTTAATTCTAGGGATGTAAATCTTCATGAATTTCATATTGACACTATTTTTTTTTGCAATTTTCTTTTTGCGTCAAGAAATTTTCCAAAATTGCATAGGTTTTGAAGACTATTCTCCACTATTTTGGTAATTTTGTGCAAAAAATTGTACCTAGCAAAGGATTTTTCCACAGAAAACAATATTTTTCTCTAGAAATCTTGCTTTCTGTGCAGAAAATGATTTATGTGCAAAAACAACATGTACAATTTTGCAGAAGTTGCCATAGCCGATAGAACACTGTGCTTATTTTGTTGATGTTAAATAATGGATTCCTAAAACAGGTAAACTATTGTTGTTTCTACCTGAAAAAGAGAATCTGTAGGTTATTGAAACATTATTTTACAGTTTGGCTTCGAGCCATACTGGTAGTGCAGTTATAGAGGATAGGCAGGCAGCTTTGCAGAAGAAAAGGAAATTGTTGGAGACATGCTTGGGAAGGAGGGGGACATAGTTTTAAAATATTCCTTGATTATTCCATTATTATAAGCCCAAATGCAATATCCTTGAAGGAAGACAAGAACCTATGCAAGGCAAGGGCAAGTTGTTTATACATAGGGCATGGGGGCAAAAAAGAGTATTAAGCATTGGAACATGGACTTATTAAAAGATTTTTGGGGGATCTTGAACTAAATCTATTAAAACCTTAGTTCAAAGGAGATGCTTAGTGCAAGGAAATGACTCCATGCGTGGCCTTTATACACAATAATTTAAGACTGATTTATAGCATCATTGCACAGAAAAAAATATTATAACAATAATTTTCTTGGAAGAATGTTAAGCGCATCTTTATGAAAAAGCCAGTGTTGTGCAAACACTCCTCTTTCTTGTCTTGTTCTCTTATTGCTTTGTAGCGTGTGCAGCATCCAGGTCACAGCCAGTGCAAACCAGACAAGCTTAAGCTGTGATGAGTGATATTGGAGGGTGGGGGGTGGAATTGTGTGGATCTGGATTGTCTCAAGCAGAGACCCCAAGCAGGGATCTAGGGCTGTCAAATACATAGTGGGTCTGTAGGGAGAAATCCTGCACTGAATGTCTACAGAGATTGCAAGTGAGTAGATCCAGATGAGGCCACCTTGACAAAGGTATTAGGTGTAACAGGACATGCTGGTGTTGCAAACACAGCGGCACTTATGTGCTTTCTAAGCAAATGTTTCTCATTTCTTTCTTCATCCTCCCACATTTTCCTTTGTTTGTTAAGTTGGATTGGGTGTCTGGTGCTGAAACAATTTAATCCATGTCTGCAAAGTGAAGCAAAGAGAACCCATTATTGTTTTCCTTTGTCACTGATTGCTTTATTGTTTTTGGCGGAGTCTGCCTTTTTCTTCTTCATAGAAGTTTTATTTAGCAATTGTAACTGTAATATTTTACATGTGTTATTTTGCCTTTCATCACAAAAGTACTTTGCAGACAAGACAGACATGGCTGTGTTTGCCCAACAGAGAAGTGGGTTCATATTCTAGGTCAAAGGCACAGCCTTTGCTAGAACAGGTTGTAGCTGTAGCACTGCACATTCATTTTCAACTTCCCCTTTATTTGTGTCAACAAACGTAATGGACATATATTCTCTGTATGATTTCTTGTGTTTGCAATTTGTTATTTCCACATTTAACATATTAACTACAGTGTCCCCTCACCTATCAAGGGGGTTCCATTCCAGGAACACTGCAATAAGTGAAAAACCGCAATGTAGGGATGCTATACTATATATGTACAGTATAGCTCCGCCTACTCCTCTCTCCCTCTCCTCTCCATCTCTCTTCCTCTACTTGTATGCTACTTGTATTTAAAATTAATTTATTTGAAAAGTGACAAAACAGCAAGTTTGCAGGTAACGAACCACGAAGCGGTGTGGGAACACTGTATATACTTATACCAATTATTCAATATCCATGGAATAATATAGATAAAATTGAAAAGGTTACAATAACTAAGAGGATGTGGAACCAGTTAGAATTATTTAGAGAATGTGCTAAGATGTGGAGTAGAAATATTAAGTCTGAGATTGATATTTCAAATGTAACCTCTGTAGTTTGCTGTATAAATTGCATGTACAAGAAGGGGAGGGTGAGAGTGGGATAAAACAATAAAACATCCATAAAAAATAAAATAATTTAAAAAACCCAATGTTTCTGTCATAAGGCCCATGCACAATAACCGTGTAATGTAGTTCAAAGCCAATAATAATAACTTTATTTTTATACCCCACCTCAATCTCCCTGAAGGGACTTGGGGTGGCTTACATGGGGCCAAGCCCAATCTCACAGAGTTAAAAACAGCATGTAAAATATAACAATAACATAAAACAGCATAAAACATTATAACAAAAACATAACAAACAACATAACAAGCAACCTAGGACAACTGGAGACCAAGGATGCCACAAAATACACATTACTGATGCACATAGCAGTGCACATTTAGGGGGATACAATGTATTAAAACAAGTCCCAAGTAAGTCAAAGTTCTGTCAAAAATGTGATGCAGCAGATGCCAGTGAATCTAAGATCCAGGGTGAAATCGATTCTGCAAAAAGTGGATCGCATTGTAGATACCCACCCCTTTTGAAGCACAATAAAGAATGTCAAAGAAGGGCTGCCAAAAATGCTCCATGAGCATGGCAGGGAAGTTAGGGCCTTCTCTGCTGTGGCCCCCAAGCTCTGGAACTCACTGTCTACTGAGATTAGGTTAGCCCGCACCCTGGCAGCTTTTAAGAAAGACCCGAAAACCTGGCTTTTCCAATGTGCTTTTGGAGAATGAATATATTTTCTAGCTTTAATCTGTTCCCACCTTAGTGCTGTCCTAATGATGCATTCTCTCCCTCTCCTTAATTGAAGGTTTCACCCATTTGGTTTTTTTGGTCCTTTCAAGACCCCCCCCCCCCCAGAAACACATTCTCCCTCCGAAACATATTCTACCCATCTCATCCAAGGTCTTATCAAATTTTATCAATTTCACTTTTAATATAACTGGCTCATCCACTGTGTCTTATTTTTTTATGTCATTTTGGACCTGTTTATTTTATTTCATTATGTTACGTATTTCTTTTGATGGTATTTTGCTTCTTTGTATTTTATTTGCTATTTTTGTATTTGTTTTGTTATAATTTTGGGCCTGTCCTCATGTTAGCCGCCCCGAATCCCCATTGGGGAGATGGTGGTGGGGTATAAATAAAGATTATTTATTTATTTATTTATTTATTTATTTATTTATTTTACTTCCTGGGAGTGGTACACTGATTTCCTCCACTCCTACCTGTCACTTTCCTTTCCTTTTACCCCTTATGCTTCTGGTGTACTGATGCACATCTTTCCCCAGAAATCGGGGGGGGGGGGGGGGGGGGGGGATCTTCTGAACAGTTTGAAGCCAGGTTCTGTGGTAAATATAGTCCCCTTCCTGGCTTCAGACTGGTTCCAGGCATAGCAATCTGAAACCACCACCTTACCCCACACCGAGCAAAATCAGTTTATCCCAAAATCGTTCAAAGCCAGATTAGAGTATCAATGTAAAAACACCTTTAGATGGCCAGCAGGAAACAAATTACTTAATAAAAGGAAAAGGTAACACTAGGGCCATATTTGGACATCACGGCATGAAGAATTCTCAGCCATTCTGGCTACTGAAAGATGAGGCAACATCCTGGAGTTGATTTGACTGGTTGCTCCCACTTACAACAGGTGTGACTCCCAAAGCCAGCTGTAGCAGATGCTCTGGCTTGTTTCTCTCCTGACAAACAAGAAGAATGGCTCACAGTTCATCCTCACTATGGCTTTTTAAAAACTTTTTTTTATTTTTGAAGAGAGATATGGAGTGCTTCCTCTTCACTTTGATTTGGAATGTATTGCTTATTAACAGAATTCCTTTTCTAAGTAATCTGTATGCTGGTTTGATAAGACTATGCCATCTTTGTATCTTGTCTTACTCCTTTTTTGTATTTTCTCATGAACTTTGATATTTAAGCATACAAATTTCCATGCACACATCATAAAGACAATCATCTGGAACTCAGTTCTTGATGCAAGGATCATTGAGATGACTGATACCATTCTGCATGGTGTATTTGAAGTGTTGCCTTATGATGCTTGTAGACCAGATAGCCCAGAATGGAACCCTATCCAGTAAAATTAAACTTTATTCTCCCTGAAGGGACTTGGGGAAGTTTCCACCATGTAAGGCAAACATTCAACATATAAGATCTCACTCGAGTGCACAATTCAATTTCTGTGATTACGGTCCCTGGCCAAATCTACACCGCCATATAATGCAGTTTCATAATACAACTTACCTCGTGAAATACAGAACCTTGTCCAATAATCTTCTGTTCTTGGGCAAGGTTCTGGAGCAGGTGGTCGCTACCCCCGGCTCTGGAACTCCCTCCCTAGGGAGATCAGACAGGCTCCCACCTTATCCTCCTTTCGTAGTCAACTAAAAACTTGGATGTTCTGGTGCCCTTTCAACTAAGCAGCTCACCAGTAACTTTCTTGTCCCTACTTGAAGTTCCGCAATTTACACCGGCCCGCACTTTACACTGACATACGTTCTAACTCAACGTGTGTTATGACAGTATTTCCTGCCCAGTTTACTGTATTGTTGCACTTTCCTGCACTCCTGTAAAAATATATTACACTCATTGAATCTGTACCTCAGCTATATTTCATTCAGTCGTATTGTTTTTATATTGCTTTCAATTGTGTTGTTATTTGTTTTATCTGATGTTTTAATTGGTTAAAGTGTTTTACATGTGTGTTTTAATTGTAATCTTGGACATGTAAGCCGCCCCAAGTCCCCTAGGGGAGATGGTTGGCGGGGTAATAAATAAAGTTATTATTATTATTATTATTATTATTATTATTATTATTATTATTATTTTACTGACACAAAAGCACAGTATGTCACAGCAAATGAGATCTATATGCTGGATTTTTTATCACAAAATCACAAGTCAAACACTTCCCAAGTGTTCCGTCTCCCTGGAGCCTGATTTGCATTACCTTACAGTTGCCTGAAGTTGCTTCCCCTTGCATTTTTTCCAGGAATGCTGCAGCTTTGCAGAGCCCTAAAAGTTAAACAGTATCAGAGTCTGCAAAGCCAGTCTGCAGGCCTCCTTTGCAGCTATTGATTCAGAAAGGTATCTCTTTGGGTCTAGGGACCGCCTTTTCTCCCAGGGAAGAGATCTCCATTTTGGAATCTTCTCTGCCTTTTTAGTTTAGAGAAGGAGCTTCAGATGTGCTGGTGGTTAGTCAGGGTAGCTCTGGGAAAATCATTGTGAGTACGATTGAGATTGAGATATAGAAAAGCTTATTAAGATATTAAGATTGAGATTGAGATATAGAAAAGCTTATTAAGATATTAAGATATTGAATATTGAGATATTAAGACTGAGATAGATATACTATAGATAAATATTGAGTAATATTGAGTGAGATTGAGTCATAGATAGATAAATTTTGTATTGAGATATTGAGCATTACTTCATCTCCAAAGCTAACCTTGAGCTATAGATAGGGAAAAAACCTGCTTTTTTTCTGAACCATAGCAGCTCAGGGTTAGGGTGAAAGATTCCAGAATCTTATCTGCCATTTTGGGGAAATATTGCCTTAATAACTCATGGAAAGGAAAGAAAGATCATCTCTATTGCTTCAGCAATTGACTGTTCTGTTTGTAACCTTGATGAACTTTGCCAAGTCTGCAAAGACTTTGAAGAAAAAATATTCCTTTTTTGATGTTCAAAAGCCTTTAATAGTCTTAGTTGCTGAATATTTCAAACTTCTAAATAAAGACACTTGCAGTTCACTCAGACATAGAGAGCAGCACATCTTAGTTTATTTTTATAACGTCTGGGTGTAACAGCACACCAAGTGTCTAGGATTATTATTATTATTATTATTATTATTATTATTATTATTATTATTATTATATAAGTCCACACTGCCATGTAATGCAGTTCAATGCCGTTAAACTGCATTATGAAACTGCATTATATGGCTGTGTAGATGGGAAAACTATCTTCAGTCAGGCACAAGTTAAGGCAAAATATGAAATTCACAGCATTTTCAGAATTTCGATAGGAAAGGGTTTCCTTCACAAAGTCTATGTATGCTTTGCCATTAGCGCTTTTTGAAAAAATATTTGGGGTGAGAGTAGAAGACTCTGAAAATGCTCAGAGACATCTCTGAATAATTTCATAATCAAAAGGTGGTAAACCTATTCTGATGTTGTGCTGTATAATGAAATGAAAAATCAAAGCTCTGCTGAGTTATTTATTAATGGCAGAATTAGGATCGTACAACCCTTTACTTGGGCAGAGGTTTCAAAAGCTCATGCTCTCTTGAGATTTTAGTAGTAAAATGTACCCGCAAATTGGTTACATAAGTGGAGGAAGAACAGTGACACTAATTGATGGATGAGCATTTAGGAAGAAGCAGGGATACAGGATGCATGCCATTTATCCTCCTGTACTGAACATAAGAAGAAGCATATGGATATAGTGTTTGCTTTACCTCTGCATTTGATCTCATTTCTGTGTTAATATCCACTTCTGAGAATGCCAAAGGTTCAGGAGCCAAATGGCTTGCCTCCACCCTGAGGAGACAGCTTGATGCTTGCCTGGGCACTGGAGCAAATAAAAGCCTAGACGAGAATCCAGAATAAATGTGAGAGATGGCTTTAAAATTTGAGCCTTTGTATTTGCAGCTATGACTACCTTAAGGCGGTAGCAAGGTTTTTTAAAGTCTCCACTGTCACTCAGTCAGCTTCTTCCCAGTAACCGCATCTAGGAAAAATTACTGGCGGGTGGGTGGGTAGGGTTGGAAATGTGTGTGACTCATTTTATTTACAGCCCCTGCTCTGAAACAAGTTTCAGTTATTTTAATCTGACTGAAATAAGAAACCATAATCCATGGATGAAAAGACAGTGGACAAACTCAGTTAAATCTCGAGTACCCTGAGGGCATATATTTTGTCCATTTTCTGGTTTTTTATGTCCCTTCCCCTCCCTTTCCCTCCTGCTGCTGTTATTCCCAACTTTTAACTTTTGAAAAGCCAAGCAGTTTAAGAGGCCAGGCCTGGGGAACTGATTGGTATGCAGCACCAATTTCAGGATCTGTTCCCAAGCCTGTGCAGAGTGAAAAATGGCCTGCATTTTCTTGATAGCCCATGTGGTTGTAAAGAATAAATGGCTAATGAATTACAGATGAACATTGACGCAAATTAATCTTCCTGATGTCCCTGGGTTATATGGCAGCCATTTAAAAGTTTAATCAATACACTAAAGTTGAAAACATGCAGGCACTGCAGTTGTTTGGATGTAATAAACATCAGAGGGAAACGGGAGGCTTGTACCCAGTCCATGTATCATAATGACAGGTATTTATGTTTAATGGACTAAATATTTTTTATTGGAAGAGAGCAAATGTCAGCCTAACTTTGTAAGCCCTGCATTCAACTTTCCTTTGTGGTTGGTGAGAGACGGCTGACATGTCATTGAAAATGAAAAGGGGGGAAATGCCAATAGAGACAAAGCCAAGGATGAGGAGCTACGTTTGCAAGCACACCATGCTGTTTTTAACGCTCCTCAACCATTCATTACATAAAAATGTTAACTCCATTTCTAGCATTGCTGTAAACCAGTTTACTGGGGGAAGCTTTTAATAGGTATTAGGAAAAACAAGTACCAACTGCTGCCAGATATTTTCTTTTCCTACAAGCACAATTCTTTCCGGTTTTTTTTTTTCCAGCAGCATCGCTTTTGGAAGATTTATAATTACCCTCACCATCTCTCACCTCCTCCTCCCATCACCACCACAAAAAAGCTTGGTGAGACAAGAAGAAATAAAGAAATAACATCTTATATGTTTTCCAACCACTCATATTAACTATACATCAAATCCATGAATTTAAGAGCACTACATTATCCAGCTTTATTGGAAATCAAAGGAAGTGTGTAAGGGGATGAGTGGGGTGGAAATGAGTGGCATCACCTTATGGTTAGGGTACCAACATCAGTGCTCATCTTTGACAGACTGTAGACTCACATTTAAGGTGTCAGACCTAACATCATTCAAAAGGGCAAAGAAGTGGACAGTATGTGTGTGTGTTTGGTTAGCAGGAAGAGAAGACAGTAACAGCTTTTCTTCTATATTGAGTAGACCCAATGGCTGCCTTTGATCCAGATACTTTGGCAAGCATGCCTTACTACAAGAGTTACCCTAGCATTTTACTGTTCAAAGGATTTCTTTACTGGAATTCATAACCAGAAATCTTCTCTTTTCGCCCATATTCAGGGTGCCTTAAAAATCTTTATATTTAGAGTATATACATGTATTATGGATAAAGTTTGCTCTATGGTTCAATTGAGCAATTTAATTTCAAAAGCATGTTTTGTAAGGCAAGAGTAGCTGTATGAGCCTGAGAGAAACAGGTAAGGTGTCTTCTTTGGGGGCTCAGTAATGATATTAGGACCCAAATGCATTGAGAGAAGATCACAGAAAACTGGGTGCATGTTGTGTGTACATCTGTGAGAGAACACTGCTATGTATTGGGGCAGGAGGGTGTCATCATATTATAAAAAGGAAAGTTTCTTTGATTTATGTATCGGTCTCCTGGGGTACCATTTGGTAAAGTTTGCAGCAGCAAGCACTGCAGGCTTTGCTGACAATTACTCATTTTATTGGCTTGTTTCCCAACTATTAAAGTACAGTTATATATAAATATTTTAATTCGTTCTCATTTCATGGTGTGCTACAGTGATCAGCTATAGCAGGAATGGGCAAACTTTGGCCCACAAGGTGTTTTGGACTTCAACTCTCACAATTCCTGTTTTCTATTATTTGATGTCATAGAAAAGCAAAACTGATTACACTTGCAAATACAGCATATACTAGCTGTACCCTGCCACGCGTTGCTGTGGCCTATAGTAAATCATTTCAAAGTGGAGGTAGATATCTGGAGTATTATGAAAGAGAGGTACCTACCTATTCCTTCCCCCTTTTTCTCCCCCTTTCTCTCCTTTCTTCCTTCTCTACCTCTTTCTTTCTTTCTTTCTTTCTTTCTTTCTTTCTTTCTTTCCTTCTTTCACTCCTTGGTTTTATCCTTCTCTCTTTCCTTCATTCCCTCCCCCTTTCTTCCTTTGCTGAGCGGGGTGTCGGTGGGTGTGGGTGGGGCTTTGGAGGAGGGGGTGGGAGGAGGAGGAGTGCATGGGCGGGGGGTCAGTGGGTGTGGGCGGGGCTTTGGCGGAGGGGGGGGGGGGGAGGAGGAGTGCAGGGGCGGGCTCGGTGGTGTGGGGGGGGCTTCGGCGGAGGGGGGTGGGAGGAGGAGGAGTGCATGGGCGGGGTGTTGGTGGGTGTGGGCGGGGCTTCGGTGGAGGGGGGTGGGGTGGGAGGAGGAGGAGAAGTGCAGAGGCGGGGCATTGGTGGGTGTGGGCGGGGCTTCGGCAGAGGGGGGAGGGAGGTGCAGTGGGTGCATTGGCCGTTTGGCCATGTGCACGCGCCAGGGACTTTGCGCCATTGCGCATGGTCAGTTGTTTTGTCCTTTTGTGAGTGTGTTGTTGTGTTGTTTTTTATTTTGATTCGATTTGTTTGTACCTTGTGGGTTGAGGTATGTGCATGGGAATTTTGGTTAATTTTCGTTGGGGGGTTTTTGAGTTTTGCTGTCCCGTTGAACGCCCCTTACAGTTTTATATATATAGATGTGTGTGTGTGTGTGTGTGTGTGTGTGTGTGTGTACACACACGCGCGCGCACACACACACACACACACCCCTCTATCTATTGTCTGTCCTGTCTGTTTAACGGCATTAAATGTTTGTCGTATATGTATTCTGTGTTCCGCTCTGAGTCCCCTTTGGGGTGAGAAGGGTGAAATATAAAGGCTGTAAATACATACATACAAACAGCCGATAATATGGCTGGGATTTCTGAGAGCTGAAGTCCAAAACACCTGGAGAATTGAAGTTTACCCTGCCTGAGTTACAGGTTCCATACTTTACCAGGTTATCAGGTCTACTTTGTGGCCTCAAATCCCACTCCAGGGTACTAGTATGAAGAGAAGTGGACAGTTCATCATTTTGATACGTCCAATGCTATAAGCACACCCTTATCAGAAAGTTAATACAGTAGCAATTGTCATCATTGACACATAGGACCGACCCTGCTCTGACAGACTCATTGTATAAGATTCTTAGTTGTTTTTGTTCATTGTTAAGCGACATGTGTTGAACACAAGACTCGTGGCCCAAATATGGTCCACCACATTATTTTATGTAGCCCACAAGTATTTCAATGTCAGGACCACATTGTTACATTTATACAGTATTGCAATTATGATGAGTCAATTGAAGGCAACCATAAGGCTGATGTTGCCATCTGTGAAAATGAGTTTGAGACCCCTGTGTTAAGCCATCAAGGGGAAATTAATCTGATAATGTTTTCTTCACAATGTAGCAGGGTGTGGTGCTAATCCAGCCATCCCCAGAGGTGCCAAAATATCCAAGATGCTCTTTATGGAGATAGAGTCCATCATCCCTTCAACTTATTGTGAAAAACACCTGTTTTTCTATCATTTGATGTGTGAAAACAAGCAAAACTGATTACATCAGTAATAGAGTGTACATAAAGAAACAAAAACATTTCCGTCTATGTATAGATTGTTTTTCTAATAAATGGGGAAATTAGGTGCCTCCAACCCCATCCTCCCAAGGTGCTCAGTGGTCCATGGCAGCAGAAAGCATCCAGACACACAAGATACCAAACACACTGCTAGTACAAAAATGGTGAGGGGCATATGTTGAGATGACCTGTGCTCACTTTACTATTTAATCTTGTGGCTATCTATCTCTCACTAAGATCTAATTAAATTCCTTTGCAGCTGATATTAACCTTTATATACTGGTAATCTAAACTGGCACAACTCATTAGTTTGGCCTGGTTTATTTTGGCACATTTGAGTTAGAGGTTCAAAGCCCCATGGAAATATTTTGATTAAGGACCTCTTCACATGTGCTGTTAGTATCACCATGGATCACGTTGATCCCGGTGGCACCTGCTCAGGGGGCGGGGGATCTGTCACCCTGCACTGTCCTAGCTTCCCCTCTACCTCATCACACAGAGGGAAGCCTCACCAATAATCTTTCCCAATGGAAAGACAGGGAGCCTCTCATCAACTACCTACCGCTGGCAAGTTTTTGGTAGTGGTAGGGTTTCTTCAATGGTTCCACCATTGTTCCGCTCCAGAAGTACTTCTCCGGGCTGTGATGGGAGCTGTCAGGCTCTGTATGAAAGTACAAAAAACCTGTCACTGCCACCAAATTTAGGCCTCTGTGAAGAGGTCCTAGGTGTGTGTATGTGTATCAAAAGAGTTTATGTTGCCTTCCAGATATTGTGACTTGCAGTCCCCTCCACCCTGACATGCATTTCAAATGTTGAAGAACATAAAAGTATAGTCCAAAGCATTTGTAAGGGACCAGCTGTTCCTGATGTTGCAGTTTTGGTCGGGAGTTTTTATATTTCAATGCTGTGTCTGAACATTGTCTACTAGAGTGGAAAAGATTTTTCACTTCTCCTATCTTTCAAATAATTGATCAACTCAAAAAGACTAAAATAGGTCTTGTCGGGAGTGATCTAGGAATAACCTTTTGTGGCTGTCTTAGCAAGGATGAACTAAATGATTCTGTTATATTGACCTATATATGTGCGTTAGTTTTCACAGAGCACCAGTGAATATTATTGTATAGCTGTGCTAGGTGTGATTCCAACTAACATTCTGCTTTTTCAAATTTGGAGTGAAAACAGGCCAAAGAAACATTTGGTTCATTTGAAATTTCCCGAAGATACATTGAAATAGCAGATTGGAAACTGATATGCTGTGTTTTGGCAGGGCACTGCCCTTATGCCATGTCCATCTCACATTTCTGAAAAATATTAATGACAGCATGACAAGGAATGAAGTGGAGAAGCATGTCAGTCTCAGGCCTCTGGTGTTTGGGCCCATATCCTTGACAGCTACGTCAGAAATCAAGGAACTTTTGCTTCTGATACTGTGTAACAAGCATGTTACAAAAATGGGGTCTTCTTTAACATTACCCTGCAGACATAACCTTGTCATCGTTATGCTGCATTTTATTTTGACAAAGGGTGAGCATTAGAGGTGGGGTGGAGGAAACTCGCTTTTCATCACAAGGCAATAAAAAGCCCCCTCACTAGAGATTGTCATGTGCTGCTGGTTATGTGAGATACTCAAAAGACGTATTTGGGAGAAAAACGCGTTTCACAAAAGACCAAAGTCAGAGAAAAGCTTTCAATACCATTTGGCAAATGAATATATATTCCACTTTTAGTCTGTCCCAACTACAGCTCTGTCCCCACGGTGCAGTTTTCCCCTGCCTCTAACGGAGGTTTAACCCCACCGTTTGGCCCTTTTGAGTCCCCCCTCAGAAACACATTCTCCCACAGAAACATGTTCTACCTATCTCATCCAGGGTTTTATCAATTTTTATCAATTTTATTTCTAGTAAATTTGGCCCGCCCACTGTGTTCCATTTTTCTTTCATGTCATTTTGGAATTTTATTTTATTTTGTTTTGTTATATATTTATTTTGATGGTATTTTTGCTTCTTTGTATTTTATTTTGCTGTATCTGTATTTTATTTTATTTTAATTTGGGGCTTGGCCTCATGTTAGCCGCCCTGAGTCCCCTTTGGGGAGATGGTGGCGGGTTATAAGTAAAGATTATTATTATTATTATTATTATTATTATTATTATTATTATTATTATTTTACTGACACAAAAACTCACAGCAAATGAGATCTATATGCTGGATTTCGTATCACAAGTCGAACACTTCCCAAGCGTCTAGGACTGTGTGATGCATTTTCGAATTATGTGCACAGATCCAAGTAAGGTGGCCTTTTGCAGTTGACAGATTGTGATTTTGTCAATGTTTATTGTTTCCAAATGCTGGCTGAGATCTTTTGGCATGACACCCAGTGTGCCAATGACCACTGGGACCACCAGTACTGGTTTATGCCAGAGCCTTTGCAGTTCGATTTTGAGGTCCTGATAACTGCTGAGTTTTTCCTATTGTTTTTCCTCAATGCGACTGTTACCTGGTATGGCAACATCAATAATCCGAACTTTTTTTCTTTTCCACAATCATGATGTCTGGTGCATTGTGTTCCAAAACTTTGTCAGTCTGGATTCGAAAGTCCCACAGTATTTTTGTGTGTTCATTTTCCACTACCTTTGCAGGTTTATGATCCCACCAATTATTTACTGCTGATACGTGGAACTTGTGACATAAGTTCCAGTGAATCATTTGGGCCACAGAGATTATTATTATTATTATTATTATTATTATTATTATTATTATTATTATTATTTACATCAGTGGATTGTCCAGAAGGCATTCCATGAGTCACACATAAGCTACAATTTAGAAAGAACAGGCAACTATTGTTTAAAATCCAAAAGTACATAACATATGTCAGCTGGGAAAAGTACCAGGAGATATATGCACAATTAGGGCATTGCAGAGCAAAACATATTAATGCACTCCTTTAATATTATGTTAGGCATAGATAGGATACCCCAACCTGTAATGTTGGTGGTTCAAAGATTATTTGAGGCAAAAAGCATAAATTGCTTGTTTTTTTAAAAAAATGGTAAAAATGGCGAAGGATTATCTTGGTGTAATCCTGCATTTGTAACACCCTTCCTGGCTGAGTCAATAACATGTGGTGAAGACAGAGGACAAACCAGGGGGTGACATTGCAAAGTGAAGAGAGGAAGACAGGGAATTAAAAAACATAAAGAGTTTTGGTCCAAATACATGTAGTTGCCCAACATGAGCTAATTGTAAAAATAGACAATTTTGATGATGCAGCTGTTATGTACTTAAGGAACTGCCGCTGGGAGAGTTCCTTTGTAGTGGTCTATTGAATCCGTCAAGAGATACTTATCAAAGAGAATCCAAAGGGCATAGTTTGTGTTGTTCCTCAATATTTGAAACCCTAGTGATTAGAGGAAGAGTTCTTAACTGGGCATCCACAAGCAATTTTCCTTCCCAAACACTTCCCTGGATTGCTCTTTTCTTTCTAAGCCCTTGGTTAAACAGTAAGTGCTAATGTGGCTTTGTGTGTCTGCACATGGCAGGAAAACAAGGACTACTTTCAGACAAAGCAGTCTAATTCTGTTTATGTTGCACCCTTTTGTGGTTGAAGTGCATTCAGAAGCTAGTTTATGATTATGTGCATTTGAATCTTGTCTCACTTATGCCCTGTCTGTATTCAGTAAACATGTTATTATAGGGTTTCTTTAGTCTTTAATTATATAGAACTTTAACAAAATCTTCCCCTCTACAATGGGTTAATGGTTCTTATTTTGATGCACTTTTAAAATCCTGGCTCAGGGGAACAGTATTTCAGGGAGAGCTGAGTGTAATTGCTAAATAATACAGCCGCTCTGTCTTATTTTAAATGAGTAATACTTGAGTCGTAACTGATGCTACCATATATGTCTAAACTGGGGCTATTCGTTCACGGTGTTTGATGGCACCACAGATGTAGGTGTTCGCAGATTTAAGCCTCTAGGTTTAAAAATGTTGTACCACATTGGTTTTTGCTCCTTTATATACGTTCCAGATTATGTATAATTGATGGCCTGCATTTACTGACAGGGGTGGTATACAGATGTAAATGTTATTATAGCTTTTATACTTTATGTTCTCACTGAAATATCATTTTGTCTTTGAATAATATTCCTGCTCAGATTTCTGGGGGTGGGTCGGCAAGGTGTGTGTGTGTTCGTGCATGCAGCTGTATGTATGTGTGTTATCTTTAAAAGGGAATATGAATTGGATATTGCACATCATATATTTCTTAAAAGTAATTTGGAATTTTAGGATATAGGATTCTCAGTGACTGATCGGCTGCCTGGATGAGCTATATCCCATTGAAAATAACTGCGCCAGTACATGCCTACATCTGTCTAACCTCATATTTCACTTTCACATTGGGTTATGGATGTCTGCATTCAGTGAGTCTATCTCCCCTTCAGGTATTATTTCAGCCCTTTGAGATAATAAGGAAAGTTTAATTGCGTTGTTAATTGATTTTTTGCACAACATTATTACCTTGATTGATTACCGAGTTGATGAAAATGTTAGACACAGGCAGCGTAAAGTATCAGCTCCGGTAAGGAGTGGGAGCCTTGCGGAGAATAGATAACCTTGATGTTAAGAGCTATATCCTTCAGATATGTCTTCCCTTGACATATTGATGGCCCTTGAAAAGGGAAAAGCTGATTGTATGCAGAATGCAATCATTAAACCCACTTCAGCCAGCTCTTGATTAATTTGTTTTTTTTCCTGAAGGATCTAGTTAAAGAGAAGGCCTCACCAGTATCAACAGCAGCCGGTTCCCAGCCAGCAGGGTATTCTTTAACCCTCTCCGAGTACAACGGAGGCTGGCGGCAGCTGCATTCGTTGACATTTATTCTCTAAAGGAATGTCCACAATATTTTTATGCAGATAATCTAAATGGCATCTCCAAACACACATACATATTTCAAGGACACAATTCCAAGGGAGTTTTCCTTTCTGAAACAAATGGGAGGAATTTCTGAAGACTAGAGCAGTCTCCTGTCTGTCTTACTCTATCATTCTTTTTTTTTTTCTTAAATAATTTTTATTGAGAAAAGAAGATTGCTCCAATAGATAGGAGTGAAATAGAAAGAATATATTTAAAGTATGAGAACAAATTTATTTTAGGAAAGTAGGAAAGAAGAGAGAGAGAAAAAAAGTTAAACCTAAAACCTGAAAAACCATAGGCCAAGGTAAAAGGAGGAAAATAAAAAAATAAAAAAAAAATTGTATATATATCAAAAGAATATTGGAAAATGGTACATATAGAGTTTTTAAAAAATCAAAAATTGACTTTTTAATGAAACCAGAGCTTTATCTCTTGGGATTGTTCAGGAGGGAGACCTTTAAGGACACTAATTTGGATAAACTCTTCACTTTTTTTTGTTACGGCAGCGAGAATGGTTTTTGCAAAATCATGCAAATTGGACTCAATCCCCTCCAAATTGCAATGGATAGATAAAATAATGTAAATAAAGAACATGGATAAATTGCCATTTTTGCTAAGACAAAATAATGGTAAAGGCGTGAAAAGAACAGACTGGCCAACCTTCAATGAATACTTAAGTAAGGAGGATAATAATTAACTATATAACTATTTATTTGAGGAAAAAATCCATATTCTTGGAACTATATAGAGACAAAAAAATTGGGGGGGGGGGTTAGTAAGAAGAACGGAAGTCAATACAATATATACACACACACACACTCTCTATCATTCTTCATGATGCCCCGAATCCTTTACTTGAGTTGTGCACCTTAGTTTATTTATTTATTTATTTCAAGCATTTGTACCTCATCCTTCTCACCCCCGAGGGGGGACTCAGGGCAGCTTTACAATAGGCAACCTTACTTACTTTACTTACTTACTTCGGCGATCCCTCGTTGGACGAGTAAGATGGTCTTCCATGATGGGTTTCCTTGTGGATTCGTAGGTGGCTGTGGAGCCCTATTCTTGACCCGCATCTTCTCCCACAGTGAAGGCATTGGTTTCCAGGTGGAAGGCGGTCCCGGTCGGGGTTGGCTTGACGCGCCTTCCTCCTGGCACGTTTCTCTCTTTCACCCTCCACTCGTGCCTCCTCGAATTCTGCAGCACTGCTGGTCACAGCTGACCTCCAGCTGGAGCGCTCAAGGGCCAGGGCTTCCCAGTTCTCAGTGTCTATGCCAGAGATTTTAAGGTTGGCTTTGAGCCCATTTTTAAATCTCTTTTCCTGTCCACTAACGTTCCATTTTCCATTCTTAAGTTCAGAGTAGAGCAACTGCTTTGGGAGACGGTGGTCAGGCATCCGGACAATGTGGCCGGCCCAGCGGAGTTGATGGCAGAGGACCATCACTTCAATGCTGGTGGTCTTTGCTTCTTCCAGCACGCTGACATTTGTCCGCTTGTCTTCCCAAGAGATTTGCAGGATTTTCTGGAGGCAGCGCTGATGGAATCGTTCCAGGAGTTGCATGTGACGCCTGTAGACAGTCCACGTTTGCAGGCATATAGCAGGGTTGGGAGGACAATAGCTTTATAGACAAGCACCTTGGTATCCCTACGGATGTCCCAGTCCTCAAACACTCTCTGCTTCATTTGGGAAAATGCTGCACTTGCATTGCTCAGGTGGTGTTGTATTTCGGTGTCGATGTTGACTTTGGTGGAGAGGTGGCTGCCATGGTAGAGGAAATGGTCAACATTTTCTAATGTTACACCATTAAGCTGTATCTCTGGCATTGGGGAGGGGATGGCTGGTGACTGCTGGAACAGCACTTTGGTTTTCTCGATGTTCAGTGACAGGCCAAGCTTCGTGTATGCTTCTGTGAAGGTGTTTAGAGTGGCTTGTAGATCTTCTTCTGAATGCGCACATATGACATTGTCATCAGTATACTGGAGTTCTATAACAGATGTTGTTGTAACCTTGGTTTTGGCTTTCAGTCTGCTGAGGTTAAATAGCTTGCCAACTGTCCAATAGATGATTTCCACTCCGGTGGGAAGCTTCCCGTCAACAAGGTGAAGTATCATAGCAATGAAGATGGAGAATAGAGTTGGGGCAATAACACATCCCTGTTTGATACCCGATTCCACCTTAAATGGGTCACTTTGGGAGCCATTGCTGTCCAAGACTGTTGGCAACCATTAGACATCAAATCAAACAATCATACTTAAGTAACAGTTAAAAAACATTATAAACATTCAAAAATTGACATTTTAAAAAATTAAAATTTCGCCAGTTTAAAATCATGATCCAGCTCCTCTGCTGAAGGTCTTGCTTTATCTTGTGTTGATTTCTAGGTTTTGTGGTGTGTGTTGGTGTATAAAAGTGCATAAATAGATATTGTGATACTCATTATATCCACATCACTCTTATCTGTACTGCCTCCAGATTCTTGTTTCTTCTTTTTTGAGAATTTTACATATTAGAATTCTCTTTGTCAGTAATTTTTCAAATTTCTTTTCCCATGTTCAATATGCCAGGCAAAAAGACCTCTTTCATGTCATGAGGAACAACTGCCTAAAATATATTACTGCTGTTACATTTAGGATGCTATCAGCAATAATGACATCCCTGTAGTTTTCCATTTGACTTTCAACTATGATTTCCCCCTCTCCCTCTGTTCTTTATGTAAAGATTAATTAATAATTACTTGGTTAATGAGGCCACTCCACCTTCCCTTCCTCTCTCTCTCTCTCTCTCTCTCTCTTTCTTATGCATTTAAGGGGATGGGATTGTCATGGATAGCATGGATCAGGGTTTGCTGAGTGAGACCTTGGCTGTTGAAGTAAAGCTCATCCAGGAACAGGGTGGAGCCAACAATGCATGGGCATAGATGCTGAAATAATCACCTGTGTTAGAGGAGGGAAATTGGCATTACAATCCTTCCCATAGGTTTTTGGCTCTGTGGGCACTTGTTATTCACATGCACCTAATCTGGCTAGCGGTTATATTTACCAATTGGTTAATGCAATAATAAAATACTTAGCAAATACTGGCATTTACAACTGATATGTCTTTAGGGATTTATTTGGAGGCAGACAAATTGCACAACTGTCACCCAACCCACCTGACATGGTGGAATGCAATGAATATAGAATATTTTCTAGCGCCAGTGGTATCTCAAGAACACACTCCCAAACTATTGGTTTACACACTATACAGCTCATAAGCCAGTTACACCTACTTGTACCATTCCACGTTGTGTTTTCTAGGAGGTAATGCAAGCAAAGTATATTGTCTTATTTATTTATTTATTTATTTATTTCATGCATTTATACCCCATGCTTCTCATCCCCAGAGGGGGACTCATGGAACATTTACAACAGGCAACAATTAGATGCCAAACATAATTTAAAATAATCAATCATAATTAAACAGCAGTTAAAAACAGTTATAAACTTTCATTTAAAAGTTCTGCCAGTTCAAAAATCATGACCCAAGGCCAGTCCATTGCCAGTTGCATAAAATCATTCTCATTCAGATTGCTACATCCGTTGCTCAAATGCTTGATCCCAAAGCCAAGATTTAAGTTTTTTTTATAAAAGGCCAGGAGGGAGGGGGCAGATCAGATTTCCACAGTCGAGGAGCCACCACTGAGAAGGCTCTATCTCTCATCCCCACCAGTCACACTTTCGAGGGTGGTGGGACCGAGAGCAGGGCCTTCCGAGATGATCTTAACCTCCTTGATGGTTCATAGAGGGAGATATGTTCGGACAGGTAAACTGGGCCAGAACTGTTGGCTTTCATCAGTCAGTCACATTTATCACCTTTTAAACTTTGTAAACTATGAGCAGTCCAGCCATCAATGGCACAAGGTGGATCAAGCAACAGGATATTAGGGCATTTGATGTGGGCATTGTATATTGTCAACCCTAACAACAACAACAACAACAACAACAGGGAACCTACTAGGTGAACTTGGAGTTACTGCCTTTCAACTTTGCCTACCTCACAGGATTGATTCAACTCCCAACAATCCTCTTTTATCTCAAAATCTCTTTAGAGAATGAACACGGATTTTCCTCTGCCAAACCTTTCAGGGAGGAGGAGGAGGCACATGGTGGTAAGCAGAATTCTGGGAAAGTGAGGACCCCTGTGGCAGAGTATTCAGAAGGTCCCGCCCTAAAATACATTTCCAGAATTCTGCTCACTTTCTGCATTAAAGCCTGAACGTGAGTTTAGTCTCTCTCTGGCCTGGCCATGTGCCAGAGGGCCTTCTTCTTTGCCCAGTCATCCAGCCAGGCATCCCGCCCGCCTATCGACTTGCCCGCCCTGCCCCCCCCCCCCCACCACCCCCTTTGGGGAAAGAATGGGGCTTCTTCCTCCACTCCGGCCTCACAATTCTCCTAAGGGCCTTTTGGGAGAGCCAAGCCCAGCCCTTTTGGATAAGAAGCAGTACCTGCAACAAAGACTTGAAGCTATTTATGAGACTTACATAACTATTCTGAAAGTCTTAGGTCACTGTTTTGAATCTTTATTTTTTTGCATGGCCTTCCCTCCTGTTTCTTAATATAACTTCATATGTACTAATCTTATAAAATAGATAGAACAAACAAATTACAAACAAGGGTTTTGCAAATGGCATGCAATAAGCTTTTCTGCTTCTGTTGTACAGGGAGCCTGACATGAATACTCCATAAAAATTAACAGGTGGCAGAGTGTTGACTTTGACTTGAAGTCACTTAGGTGACCCCAGCATCTGTTCACCTGAATGTGATTTGCCTTTTGTTTTTATTTTAAATAATATTCTATTTGTGTTAACGCAAAAGGTGTTTGTTAAGACTTTCATGCCTGGGTGAAATTACACTTCCCTATCTGATGAGAAATATTGTTTCCATCAAAGTAGCATGTTGATACTCATTATCATCTCTTGTCAAAAAGTAAGAGAGTGGCACTGAAAGAATACATGATAACCTCATTCTCTGCACCAACAGTGGGAAGTTGAGGTGAGTGAGTGGCATAAGCAAAGAAGATAAGGGATGCTTGTGAATTTTATTCAATCCACATGTGGAGGTGAACTGACTTCATTTGCACTTCCTGGACCAATATATAGAACAAAACATTAGTTTTGTACTTGCTAATTGTTTTTGAAAAAAATATTGACTTTGGAAATTCATTAGGTGTGTGTGTATATATTTGGTAAAAAATGGACTTGAGTACAAATGCAAATTTTGAGGCTTGATAGTTGGATGGAGAGAGAGGGGGAAAAGACTTATTAGTGGACATATGTGAAACTGACATAGACCAAAAATAACTTGTGTTTAAATTTCCAGTACATTTAATGTACAGGAGATTAGGTTTGGCATTGGCAGCTTACACTTTATACTGGTTTAATTGAAAGTGAAAAATATGGATGATAGGCCTGTTTGATCAAGAAAAAATTTGTTTCTAAAATCGATTTGTAATTGGGGTGTTTTTTTGTTTCGATATTTAAAATAATTACAAAATTTTCCCTTAAAAAAGTTTCGGTATTTACGAAATTTCATAAATATTTACAAAACATTTTGTAAAGATGGCGGACCCCCGCGCATGCGTAAAAAACACTTCCAAAGCTTCGTTATTTCTGAGGATGCCTGCCATACATGCAGGCAAAACGTCAGGAGAGAATGCTTCCTTCCTTCCCCTTCCCCCTTTCTCTCCCCTTCCCCCTTTCTCTCCCCTTCCCCTTCCTTCTCCTTCCCCCTCCCTCCTTCCCTCCCTTCCTTTCCTTCTTCCTTCCTTCCTTCCTTCCCTTGCCCCAGATGCCGGCCCGGGGAAGCCAGCGTTGCCTGGCCACGCCCACCCGGCGCCGCCTCCGCTTGTTCTCCTGGCACAGCTGGGAGGGGAACAGGAGGTGCTTCATGGCCGCAGATCTTCTTCTGCTGTGCTCTCTTGTTCTCCGTGGCCACGAGACGCCACCTGCTTCCCTCCCAGCCGTGCCAGGAGAACAAGCGGAGGCAGCGCCTGGCCCGGTGTACCACGGAGAGAAAGAAGAAGGAAGGAAAGGAAGGGAGGGAAGGAGGGAGGGGAAAGGAGAAGAAAGGGAAGGAAGGAAGGGGAAGGGAAGAGAAAGGGGCAAGGGGAAGGAAGGAAGGAGAAGCTTGGTCCAGCCAAGTTTGGTCCAGATCCATCATTGTTTGAGTCCACAGTGATACTCTGGATGTAGGTGAATTACAACTCCAGAACCAAAGGACACTGCCCACCAAACCCTTCCAGTATTTTCTGTTGGTCATGGGAGAACTGTGTGCCAAGTTTGGTTCATTCCATCGTTGGTGGGGTTCAGAATGCTCTTTGATTGTAGGTGAACTATAAATCCCAGCAACTACAACTCCCAAATGACAATCTCAATCCTTCCTAACCCCACCAGTATTCAAATTTGGGCGTATTGGGAAGGTCGGATCTTTTATTTAACATGCCCGGTTCTTCTTGTCCTCCTTCATAAAATATCCTATAACAGTGATGGGCAACCTTTTCAGCTTGGTGTGTCAAAATCTGCCAAAAAACCGAGCATAATTCAGGTGGGGTGCCACTTTGAGAAGAAAACCATAATTTTGCGATATTTAGTTTATATAACAAAAATGCATAATTGTAATATATAACTGTATTTAATAACCCAAAAACTAATTATTTAACTGCTTAGTGACTTCTTTGTTCATACTTCAGTCGGTTTCTTTTGTTGGTATTGATATTATTTAACACACATCCTTTAAAAATTGGATACAAGAAGCTAAACCAGAAGACAACATTGGGGGGGGGGGGACTAGATAGAATGCAATGAAGGCTCGAATAAAGGAAGAAGCATCTTGTCAATGGGGAGAGGAGGGAGGATTAGGGGTGAAAGAAAAAATGTATTGAAACTAAGGCAATGTAAAGATAAATGTAAAAAAAATAATTTAACACTGAGAATAAGGTGTCACAAAAGTACGTCGAGGGAAAAATTGTGAGAAGCCACTGAAATCCACAAGCATGTGGACCATTTCAACAAAAAGGAGGAAACCATGAAAATGAGCATAATCTGGCTACCAATATTTTAAAAACTCTAAAATTAGGACAGTAAAGAAAGAGCAACACTCAGAAAACAGAGGGATTCCAGACAAGAATCAGTCAGGGCCAGCTAACACCTTCCAACAAAGGATTCCCCTGAGCAGGAAGGAGCCAGATTTTGAAGCTGCAAGGCCATTTAGTGCTAATCAAAGTGGCCAATTGCAACATTCACACTTGCCTCCAACAGAGAAAGAGTCATTTCTCCCACCCTGGACGTTATTCCACAGGGATATAAACCCCACTTGCCTAGTTTCCAACAAACCTCTGAGGATGCCTGCCATAAGATGTGAGCAAAACGTCAGGAGAGAATGCTCCTGGAACATGGCCAGACAGTTCGGAAAACTCACAGCAACCCAATGTGTGTAAAGCTTTGGTTGATGTCTTTTAATATAGGCCTTTGATTGCTTGTAATTATGTGTTTTAGCTCTGTTGCACCCCACCCTGAGCAGAGAGGCAGAAAAGAACAGGAATATACGGTCAGAAGGATGTTGGGATGGGAGGAGAGATCTAAAAACTGCAGTGAAAAGGAAGGAAGGAAGGAAGGAAGGAAGGATCTGGAAAAGGGAGGAAGAGAGAGGAGGGAATGCAGGAAGGGGCCAGCGGCTGCAGGAAACTCCCTAACTTGGCCCTCCTGCCTCAGGAAAGTTTGACTAGCTGCCAGCCCAGCCTGAGAGAGACAGAAGCAGCAGCGCCACTGGATGGGTTGAGCTGAGGAGGAGGAAAAAAAGACCCCAACCACCAAGCGTGCGCCTGTGTGTGCGCGCGCGGGCAGAGACTCCCTTCACCAAAAGCGGCCATGTCAAAGGCGCAGCCGGGTGATTGGCAGGCGAGGGGTGGAGCCGGAGGATCCTTTCTCCCGCGACGCGCTCCTGCCTTAAAGAGACAGCACACTTTTTTCCCTCTCTCCTTCTCTTTCGACTGTTTGGAGGAGCAAGCAAGCAAGCAAGCTCACTGGGTGCGCGCTCGCACCGCCCGCCCCATTTACGAAACGGGCGAAAGCTCCTTAAAACTGTGGGGGCTGCCGTTTCAATATTTAAAAACCCTTCCGGGTTTGAAAATATGTTTTGTTATCGTTTCGGATATGCAAAAATTAACGAATGTTTAACGAATTAAGAAATTAACGAACGAAACCGCACAGGCCTAATGGATGAGGTAAATTTCAATATTGGTGAACTTCCCCTGCTCTCAGTATTTTGGAACCTGTTTCAACTCAAACTAAATTACCATACATTAGAAATACAAATATACATAACTTCTTTATATTAAGCCAAATCTATGGGCCAAGTGCTAAAATACAAGTACAAAGTGATTTTAACTTTGATCTTTGTATATTTAATGAATCTCATCTATTATTTTATGTGTCTCTAATATTGGGGCTTTCTTTTTGCTCCCTTTTCCTTCCTGTTTTGAGGAATATTCTTGATCTATGTTTGTGAGCAAAAGTTTAAACATTGTGGTGCAGCCTATCATTAGGCTGAGCATGTAGACATTCCAGTTGACTCCAGTTCAGAATGTTTTCTTATTTTGTAATAATTTGACCAATTTTGAAGAAGGTATAGAACTGAATGGCATTTAAGATTGTTAAAGTGGCTGAACAATGATTAACTTAATGGATTCTCAAAGCTCTCCCTGTGTTATACAAAAAAGTGTTTGCCAAGCTCACATTAGCCATATTTTTTTAAAAAAAGAGAGATCAGAGAAAGATTGGTGAAGGTGGAAAAATAATTTAGTTTTTTCTTAGTTTTCTTTTATTTATTTATTTATTTATTTATTTATTTATTTATTTATTTGCAGTATTTATATTCCACCCTTCTCACCCCGCAGGGGACTTAGGACAGATTACAATGTACATATACATGGCAAACATTCAATGCCATAGAAACACAACATATATAGACAGACACTCAGAGGCTATTTAACATTCCAACTTCTGGCCACCAGGGGAGCTGTCACTTCACCGTCCATTTGTGACACTGATGAAGTACTTCCTCATTCTTTGCATACTTCCTGGAGATTTTTATGGCCTCGTAAGTCAGTTAAATTAGCCTCCCCACATTAGTGGTATCTAAATTTCCAACTTGACAGATGCAACTGTCTTTCGGGCTGCAAAGGTAGACAACAAGCAACACAATTTTGGTCAGAAGCTCACTCCAACCCTGGCTGGCTTCAAACTCATGACCTTTCAGTCAGTAGTGATCTTAATGCAGCTGACTCCCAGCCAGCTGTGCCACAGTCCCTTTTGCAGTTGGCTAAGCCTGCTCCCCAAAAATTCACATTTTGAGTTTCAGAAACTGCCAGAGCAGAATCAAAGATATTAAGGACCTCATCCCACAAGGGGAAGAATCACCTTCTTTCCATAATGTTCCATGGCATTCTGTCTTGAAAGAAGACAGAATTTGCTCACTCCTCTCACACAGGATCGTCTCTTCCTGTTTCTATTTAAATCCTGCACTTTATTTCTCATCACACAGGCAGGTGTTGTCTCCCCCCTCCATTCCATCATCTGTGGAGTGCCCATGTCAAAGTTTTTTAAATTTATTTTTTAACAAAAATAGTGCAATGGCAGAATTCAAACGTTCAGAATTGTGCAGTTAGAGTAGCAATTTTTTTTTAAAAAAGGATAGAAGTCCAAAGAGTAATGGTAGCAGAAGGAGCATTGAGAGGCGCACATGCACACTCACACTGAAATATTGCCATAGTTGCCTGTGTCACAGATTTTATTTATTTATTCTTAAAATTATGCAATTTCAAAATTTCAAAACTGCACAGTTACAGGAACAACAAAAAATAAAAAGGGGGATAGAAACCCAAAGAGTAGAGTAATGGCAGCAGAAAGAGCATGAAAAGACCATCCGCATGCAGAATATGGACTTGAAATGTACAAATGCACCATGTCTCATCCCATGGAAAAATACATGTTTCTAACCACAGGGAGATGAGTGGAGTCGCTTCCAGACAATCTTTAAAATCTGCCCGTTTCTACTTGCTGTGAAGATGGAGTCCCATGGGCAGTCCAGGGAACAGGTCTTGAATCCTTCGATGGGATCGATGGGATCCCATCTTTTAAGTATGTAGAAACAGAGGGCAATCTCAGACTGAGGAGATCCTAAGAGCAACAACTGTCAAAGTCCGTAAGCCTCCATAATTAACCAAAATAATTGCAAAATTGAAAAGGAGACAACTGTGTGAAATTACTCCCTACTATACTTCCTGCAATTCTCCTCCATTCTCGTTGGAAAAAATATAGGCTCCTTTCACACAACTAAATAAATCCCACACTGCTTTGAATTGGAATATATGCCAGTGTGGACTCAGATAACCCAGGCCAAAGCTGATATTGTGGATTATCTGCCTTGATATCCTGGGTTATATGGTGGTGTGGAAGGGCTCATAAGGGCTCATAAAGTAAAGATTAATAATCATCATCATTCATCTCAATTTCTAAGCCATTGTCCATAGATACCTCCAAAGTCATGTGATCAGCATGACTGCACGGAGCGCTGTTACCTTCCCACAGAAGTGGTACCTATTGATCTCACATTTGCACGTTTTCGAACTGCTAGTTTGGCAGAAGCTGGTCCTAACAGTGGGAGTTCACCCCACTCCCCGAATTCGAACCACCAACCTTTTGGTCAGCAAGTTCAGCAGCTCAGTGGTTTAACTTGTTGCACCCAGAAAGGTCCAAAGTCTTGAAATATATCTTATTAACTAAACTATTATTTATGTAAACCATTTCTCAAATGCAAATGGAAGCACTTCTCTTAATCTTTGTGTTTTGAAAGATTTATTATAACTTCAGCCAAATAGAAAGCTAGAGAAACCCAAAAGATTCTTCTAACTTCAAATGTCCATTGAGACTTTCACGTTCCTATCCTGCTTATTTTCCAGTTTCAAGATCTGTTGGGTTGCATCCTTCACTTTCAACTTATTCATATTTGATGCTCTTTCATCTTCATGATTTTTCCAAATCATTTCAGAAACCAGCTGAATCACTTATTGTTTGCATTGCATTGAGTTATTCATGTTAACTTTAGTCAGTGGAATATACTGAACTGTCTTAAGTCTTCAGAATGGTCTAGCCATTTACAGCAAAGATTAAAACACAGGACTACTAGATTGCACTTCTCAGTCAGATACCTGCAATGTGATTTCAAGCAATCTTTGGACTGTCATAATTAATTTTGTGATAGAATTCCTTTGCTTCTATAAGTTTACCAGAAGACAGAACTTAGGTATTTACCTAAAATACTGCAGCAAGGGAAATGGTGACATATTCCTTTACCATAGCTAGTATTTAGACAGAAGTTCACTCTGTATTGATACTAGTGAATCCAGATGAACGTAATTTATCTGACTCAGTTTAATTCATTATAACTTGACCCGAGTTCTGTTGTTTCTGAAGAAAACATACAGTACTTACTATTTTAAATAATGTGGGAGTTATGAAAAATAACTAAAATGTGGAGAAAAACCAAATCAAAGCTCAAAGATTCAAGTCTAGTCTTGAAAGTCATCTCAGTACAAAAAATCTTTTATAAAATATAATGTTTTACATTGAATATGGCATTGGAACTAGGTTCCTAATTATATGATCTAGATTTTGAAAAGATTTTTCCATCTGAAATTGATTTTTTGGGGATGAACCACACACCTGTAGATCGACTGCAAGCTTCATGAAAATGGGCAACATGAGACACAACTATAAGGAATTGAGAACAGATGTATTATACAGATGCTAAGGGGCATAAATCAGCTCTGCAGAATCCATACTACTAAATATCTGACAAACAGAAAGCACAAATTGTTAATGCCCACATAAAGCAGGTAACTTCCATTGGCAGGGCCACATGCTACAAGGGAAGTACAAATCTCATCTAGTTGCTAGGAAGTGAGGACAAATTTTGCTTGATTTCATTAATAACAACAGACATTATCCATGCCTCTAGAACTAAGACACTGAAATAAAACTGTCCTTCGGTTTTTCCAGTTTTACAAATTTAGCAACATCAATTTTCTGACCAACAAACATGTACAAAATGGCGTATTTTACAAAAATTGATACAAAATTGTATGGGTTGAAAGGAGTGTGTGCAACATTCTACATACTGGATATAACATTTTCCTCTGAACTGAATGTAGTTGATTCAGACCCTGATTGTCCAGTGACAATGAATACCTTTGGGTTTTTTTTAGTTTGTATAGCTCGCCTTATAGGCACATGGGGCCTTCTAGGAGGCAACTCCTAAACCATGAAAGCCCTTTCTAAACATTCCTTGCGGTCTAGCTGCTCTCAATCAATCTACTTACAATTTATTGAAGTAGACTTCAGCCACTGCCTATCTGCTGACAAACTATGAGTAGAAGAAATGTAAATCTGTAAAGAAATGTAAAAATGTAAAGGATCTACATTGTTTACCTAACAATGTAGATCCCTTTCACCCAAGATTCCAGTTTCCTTAGAAGCTTTTCTTGAACTGGCTTCCTTTGCTTGTGGTGCTTATTCCAATGTTTGGAATTTAAATCACCTGATACTGGATAGGAACATAAGCATGCATCCTATGAAGTAAACACCACTGAACACAGAGTAGCTTCCTTTTTGTGGATAGCACTGAGCTGCTACTTCCTCAACAGTCCAAGCAGGAACATTAGACTTTAGTTAAATGGTTCGGGCCCCACCTATCTTCGCAATCACATCTCCCTCTATGAACCGGCGTGAACTTTAAGATCTTCTAGGGAGGTCCTCCTCACGCTCCCACCACCATCATAAGCACAGTTGGTGGGGACAAGAGAGAGGACCTTCTTGGTGGTGGCCCCGTGCCTCTAGAACACCCTTCCTAGAGAAATGACAGGCCCCATCCCTCCCTTCCTTTTGTAAGAGCTTGAAGAGACCTGGTGGTTTAAACAAGCCTTTGAGAACGACTAGTTCTAGCTCAGCCCCAGATATTGTTGAATATAGCCAGGATTATTTTAAATATGTGATTTTTATGTTTATATTGCTTTGTTAATTTTATGTTTATGTTGTTTACTCTGTATTTATTGATGATGTTACTTGGAAACTGCTCTGAGTCCCCTCGGGGAGAAATATAGGTATATAAATAAAGTTTTGTTGTAGTAGTAGTAGTAGTTGAAAATTAGTGGCCACAACAAGCCCAAATCTTTAGCAATTTTGCCTACTGTTGTAGAGTTTCAAAATGACTTTCAGACTCCTAGTTCAGGTGAGAGACAGACAGCATCCACAGCACAAAGTGGCTAACAAATCACAGGAATATTTTCTATGAATTACAGGTAGGCATATGGGAATTTCATCCCATGACACTAGTATGCTTCAAGTCCCTTGGCAGTTTCCTCAGAGAAGGTTAAATTCACTACAGAATTTCTTTAGAGTGCAACATATTGATTTTAAAAATACATTAGATATTTCTCCTTCATCTGGAAATAAATGACCGCTGTACTTTTGTTATTGTGAAAATTACTCAAAAAACAGTGAGGAAATTTCTATTATCTGAATATAAGACAATTCACAGATCCTCGCAGGCCCTAAAGTGGACAGTGAAGGAAATAAACAAGATTGCTATAATTGTCCTAGAAGAATATTTAATTTGTGGCCTCCGCCATTCATTTGACAAATTAATGCTGCCCTCTAGTGGTCAAGTCCTTTACTTCAATAGCTTAGCTTGGTGTAGTAATAGTATGCCTTTGGGATGGCGCTCTCCATTTCTTTGAAAACAATGAGACCTATTTCCATGGCATGTGTTTAGAATGAAAAATATTAATTACTTATGGTGTGTTTACACTTAACAACATCAGTCAAATAGGACTAAAACTTTGTATGATTAGTTGTGTTTGGTTTTAATGTATAGTCTTTTTTACTGGGATCTGCGAGTAAGATGCCATATAATAAGAGCACACCCTCATCCCCTAGTGACTTATGCTCTCATGATACAATTGTTATGTATTGAAGCGGGGTCAGGGATTGTCAGTGCCTATGGGGAGCAATTGTTCTCACTAGGCCTACATGGACTGCCAAAAATGTCCACAAATGTAGAGAGGGAATAAAAGCCCACATTTGCTTTTGGAAACATGGATTTGGAGGCACAACAGTGCAGGGAAGCTGGGGAAGCTTGCAATAAAGGTAAATATACATTCACAGAGTACTCAATGAAACCCAATTCATGCTTTATTGTCAGAAAAAGAGCAGTTTTGGAGAAGGCCTAGATGGGGGATAAGGACTGTAAAAATAGGCTTGAGAGCCACATATATTTCCCCCCCCCCCCCACACACACACACCACCACCACCACCACCAATTTTAAAATGCCATTTTTTTCCAAGCATAGTTTCATTTGAAGTCCAAATGGCTTTATACAGGTTTCTGATCATCCTTTTTCTTGAAGTCATTTATTTAAAAAAATCCTTGCTAGGCCCTTGTTAGTAATGTGCTCCTTCCACCAGTACTGGCCTTATTTTCATATCTGGATATTTACTGATGCTCTGGGGTCATGATAATTGTAAGCTGGTTCTGCCTTACAACAGTGATTTCTATGGGTTGTTTTATTGCAGTGGTTTATAATTTTATATCAATCTGTTTGGGGTTTTTTTTTTTGTCATTCTATGCCCAAAATCCTTTAAGTCTGGACACTATAACAAATAAATTACTGGAAGGTAGATTTGGGCTTAAATTAGTGAAATTTTCTTAATTATATTAAGGTGAGGAGACATATCATAGAATTCCTTCCTTTTCATTGTTCCCTAGAAAATTAGTGGAAAGGCGTAGTTTAGATAAAGGGTCCTCAAACTAAGGCCCGGGGGTTGAATACAGCCCTCCAAGGTCATTTACCTGGCCTTCGCTCAGGATCAACCTAAGTCTGAAACGACTTGAAAGCACACAACAACAACAACAATGGCAATTCTATCTCATCAGCTAAAAGCAGGCCTACACTTTCCACTGAAATACTATATTTGTTAAAATTGTTTGTTAAAATTTGTTAAAATTGTTCATTTGAATGTATTTTAATGTATTGTTTTTAAGTGTTTTTTTGCACTACAAATAATATATGTACAATGTGCATAGGAATTCATTCATTTTTTTTTCAAATTATAATCTGGCCCTCCAGTTTGAAGGACTGTGACCTGGCCCTCTGTTTAAAAAGTTTGAGGACTCTTGGTTTAGATCTAGAGTGCAAGATATTTGTTGGATTTTAGTGTGTTGTCCGAATTCTAAACAGTGCCTAGTTATAACGATGCTTTGTTGAAAAAGATTATGTCTTAATCATGGTTTAAAATTGGTTTGATAGTTACAATTAATCGTATTTTATCAGCTTTGGCTGACATGAGCCCATTCTTATAATCCTAAATGATGGCCTAGCCACTGGCTAACTAATCTGCTAAATTATTGTCCACGAGTTACAAACATTCAACTTACAAATGACTCATAGTTAAGTACGGGGGTGAAATAAGAGGAAGTGACAGAAATCTATCCCTTGGAAGGGAAATTCATATCTTAAAGAGTTATCATGGCGAAAAGGTGTTTCCACTGAAGCTTTATCACCAGTCCTTGTTTTCATAACAAGCCATGTTTTTCAAAATTCAGTTATCACAGGGGCAGAAAGTTAAATGAAATATTATGAACAGAGACTCAAACAGCAAAACAAACACCACAGGGATGTTAAACATTCCCTATGCTACCCAAAGCTTGCATCTATCTATCTATCTATCTATCTATCTATCTATCTATCTATCTATCTATCTATCTATCTATCTATCTCACACTTAAAAATGTACCTGTACCAACTTACATATATATTCAGCTTAAGAACAAACCTCCAGAACCAATCTTATTCATAACTGGGGGACTGTAGACATTTTACACATTGCTTTGAATAATTATTGAAGAACCTTTAATAAACAGTAATGGTTTTCTTGGCAAACAGAGATCTGTATTCACCTTTTGTGTCTTTTTCAAGTCGTATCTATGAATATAAGTAACTCACACAATGAAAATGCAGTTGCTTCAGTTTCACCCTAAGTTCTTATTAATAAGAAAAAGAATAAAAATACCTTTGCCTACACTTCAATTATAATGTTTACACACAGAGAGTGGGGGGGGGGGGGAGAAGAAAAATAGGGAGCTCCTCTTCTTCCTTGGAAAGCCACAAATCTATTCCCACCCAAAGGTCAGAGCTTTTTAAATGATTTAAAATAATATTCTGTAAATGGGCCCATTTTCACCAGGGTTAGCGGATCTGTAGATAGCATATGCTGAGATCAAAGGTCATCATGTCACTGTCATTCAGGGATGAAGAGATTCTCTCTCACCCATTTTCCTCCTAACAAATGAAGTATGACATCTAAGGAACAGAGTGTTGTTTGTTCCACTGCCAGGATATGCATAATGGAAACATTAGCTCTGAGATCTTTTTTTAATCTGTCAACCTAATGGCTCAGTTCCTTAATGTGTTAGAAGATTTTAAACTGTATCTCAGCCTGGGTCATATAAAGCAGCCCACAGTTTGCAGCTTGACTAGATCATGGTGACATAATATAACCTCAGCGCAACATGGCTTATTATTAAATATCAACTTGTCTGTTTATTCCCATGGACTTGGACAAAGGCCTCGATTTTCTCCAAAGATTACGTGAGGTTTTGAGTTATTTAAAAATAAGCATCCAGTCTGTCTCTGCCCTTTTGTGTCCCCCCATTTCCTCTCTGTAGAAAAAGAACTCGCATACAGTCCAGAGCTGCAATGGGAACTCTGAAGTGCTTTTACACCAGACTGCATTTAATCACACAGACTGCTAGTTTACACTGAACATTATTACAGCTTCTCTTGGACTGGACTGAAAACTTCCCATGTATCATCTCTCCTTGCCCTTCACTGCGTGTTTATTTTTCTCATCTTGTGTTCTCTGTTAACTACAAACTTACCTTTTTCTTCATGGACTCTGTTAATGCACACATATGGAGTTACTGAACCTGCGCAGGCTCCAATGGAAAGTTTCCCAAGTTGAATCTTTTCAAATGTTGGTGGTAAACTTGCCCACTCCTCCCAGGGCTGTGTGCTTCCCAGTACCTTTTTCTGCTGCACAGATCTCTTTGGAACTTTGTTAAGATGTCGACAGCATGTTTTCAATGCTGCACCCATTGTGCCTCCAAAATCCTGGACTCTGACAGCCACACAAACTGCCTTCTCTGCCTCAGAGAAAGCCACATTGTTGGATCCTGCTGTCATTGCCTTGTGTTCACAGTCCAGGTAAGGAAAAATAGAGTGTCGCACCTCAAGGCTCTGCTATATTAGCAATCCCTTGTACCTTCCACCTCAATGGCTCCTTCCATTCCACCCAGGGCTAAGTCTACAGCCCCTGTAGTTTCCAAAGGGTCGAAGACTTCTGGGTTGTCAAAGACAGCTTGCACCATGACAATGATGACCATGCCTACTTGGCCTCGATAGGCTGACCCTTCATCAACCTTGAGCTGTCTTGCCCTGGTAAGGTTGACTCAGTGGAATATAGCAACTTCACCATCCACATCATTGATGTGGATGGCTTTTAAGTAAGCCCATGAAGAGTCCAGGTGAGCACAGTCAAACAGTACTGCCCCATTGCCTATTCTGCCAACCCCAGGCAAGTAGCTAACCACTCCTTCTAAAGAGAAGGCACAGCCTCCAGCCAAGAAGATACCACCCAGAAATCCTCTTCCTCTGCCTCATCGAGAAGGAACCAACCATCCTCCTCAGCCAACTCCTCATGGCAATCTTCACCTTCCATCCAGCCTGCCAGATTATCTCCCGAATCATTGTTCTGACAGCTATTGGAGGGAGAGATCCAGGACTCGCCACCCCACTTGACACACACAGTCGTCATATGCCAGTCAAACAACCACACATCAAATAACCTCAAGCATGACAACAACTCTTCCCTCCAGCATCCTCCACACTGGAGACGAGTAGGCAGACCACATATCTGATCAGAGTGACCCAAGCATTTGTGTCTAAGCAGCCACCAACTTCAAAATCCCATCCAAGGCAGCCCCAGGTACCGGTGGTGCCTCTGACAGATTTGCCTCCTCAAGGGACCAAAGACAATGACCAAAATAATGACTTACCTGAGTTGATACAGTTGGATTTGGTGCTGTCTCTAGGTCTAGATCTTTAACCAAACCGGGACCAACCATCTGGTATACCTATGAGGTTGACCCTCCCTCCCTCCCCGACGGACAATGTGAGGGCCTTCGCCGACCAGATGGTCCGCATGGTGAACACTTTGGGTCTCAAAATTAAACATACATTGAAGAATTGCCAACTACGGAGCCTACCAGCAAATACTTTGGGGAAACCACACAGTTCACAGCAGGCCCAGAAACATCAAGGCCGCTCTGGAAACTCTAACAACCAATCATGGCACCAAGTTTGATGGTACGCTAGTTGATACCATCTCCAGTTCAACTATTGCTGCCATCTCCATTTCAGGTCATTTATCCTTCTGTGACCTCCAATCCGTCCCTCACACCACCAGTACCCAATTCGGTGACTGCCTCTCCCATTTAGTTCACACCTGAGAAGCCATTACCTCAAATGTGTGGGTGCTAAAGATTGTCAAAGATGCCTATGCCTTGGAATTCAAGGATTTACCATCAACAGGTCACATCCTCGACACCGAGCTCTCCCCAGAGATCCGTGAGGAAGCCAGCTCCTTGCTCACAAAAGGAGTCATACAACCTACCCCTTTAGAATTGGGCATAAATGCCTTTTTCTCCAGATATTTAACCATTCCAAAAAGAGATGGAGGACTCTGCCTGATCCTCAATCTCAAGGACCTGAATTCGTACATACAGCCAACCAAGTTCAGGATGGTCACAGTATTGTCAATACTTCTTCTCCTGCACCATGGATTCTACCTGATCCAAGACGTTCTAGAAATGTGACCTTTTAATACCCTTTTTGATATTGTTGAGGTTTTATAAATGGTATCTATGTGATTCTGTGTTCCTAATAGATTTGAAAATATAAATATAAAATATGGCACCTGAGCTATAAATTAATTATTTCAAAGAAACCTGATCCAGTGGCATTAGTCCACATCTATTTTTTAAAGAAAACATTAGATCAGGGGTCCTCAAACTAAGGCCCGAGGGCCGGATACGGCCCTCCAAGGTCATTTACCCGGCACTCGCGCAGGGTCAACTTAAGTCTCAAACAACTTGAAAGCACACAACAACAATCCTATCTCATCAGCCAAAAGCAGGCCCACACTTCCCATTACTAATAAGTTTATATTTGTTAAAATTGTTCTTCATTTTAATTATTATATTGTTTTAAAGTGTTTTATGCACTACAAATAAGATATGTGCAGTGTGCATAGGAATTCATTCATTTTTTTTTCTTCAAATTATAATCTGGCCCACCAACAGTTTGAGGGACTGTGACCTGGCCCTCTGTTTAAAATGTTTGAGGACCCCTGCATTAGATGTTTCATCATTAAGAAGCATACATGAACAATTGGGGTGCTGGGCAAAATCTGCAGTAGAACTCACTGTAGATTTTCCTTGTTTTGAAGGGGCAGCATCCTCACTGTGCCAGACTGTGTTGTGTCAACAGCATCTGAAGTTGGGTGGGAAGTATCAGCTTCCCTCAAAGTTTACATAGATATTTATGTCTCTGCCTATGGAAAATAGATTTGTTACTTTTGAAAGTGACAGATGCTGATGAAAGGGATGCAAATGAAAGAGAAAGGGAAGAAGCACATATTTGTTTGTACAAATGGGTATAAGTGGTTTTTTATTAGTGTGTTTTGTAGGAAGAAATATGTATTATTTTACATATTATCTTTCACTCAAGATCCACTAGCATGGGGGGGGGGGGGAGATATCCAAAAAGGGCTTTGCAGATGATGGAGAGGAAGAGAGAACCTGACCTGATGATACACTTACGAGGAGGATTATGTTTGAATCACTGGCTATAACCTAACAATCTAAGGGTTCTGAGTAACATGCATATGATTAAAAAAAACCTCACACATTTTAATATGCATGCATATATGCATATATTTATTTATAGGAATAATTGCCCCTTCCCCTTGCACCCCAGCTCTGGAAGGTCTATCATGCTGGCATATTACAATGTAGTGTTCAAGTGAGACAGATCTCCCTGTGTATGCGAGCGATTGCAAGATTGTTACTTACCCGGTATAATTAGAACATCCATTCCACAGAGGGAAAACATTTAAAAGATAAAGAGTGTATTTAAAAATGAATCTTCCCAATGCAATTTTTTCATAATTATAGTTTTAACAGCTTATGGTGATGGTGGAAGCGGCTACTTAAGAAAAATTAGGAGCCTCATTTGGGGGAAGATGATGCCTCAAGAGACCTCACGGGGCCATCCTTCAAGAGCCTGAACAGGGAGCTTGTTCTGAACAGAGCTCACTGCTCTTGATACATTGGGGCCATACTCGGCTTATTATGACCAGTGCTGGGTGTTTTAATTAAAAAGGCCACCTATGCCATTAAATGTAGGGGTCTCATTCTCTCTTTTCACATTTTCCGAGGCTGTAACCAAAAGAACAAATTGCAGATGCACACAGCAGCATGGGTCCGGGAGCTGGAAACAGACGCAGTTGGTTTTCTAAATCCGAGCATGATGTAGCTGATCATCAAATGCTCTTATTGTAGCATACACATCCCTATAATTTTCACAGTTTTCTGCAGCTGCTAAGAGTGTGTGCGCGCGTGTTTGTATGGAGGGGTTGTGTGTGCAGCATGTATATGTGCGAGAAGCAGGGACAAGTCACTGTCACTTCATTTAAATTATAAGGGAGCCTATTGTTTTACAAATAACCTTCATGATAAAAAATATACCGTCTCCTGGCACCGTTTTCAACTGTGCTTTTATCAGGGCCTTCTGAGGCAAAGTGTGTATACAATCCACCCAGCAATCGAATCCCAGCAGTGTGCCTTGGTAGGGACTCTCAGTGGAGACAACACTTCGTTAATTTAAACAATTGTAGGCTGCGGGAGTTCAAAAAAAATTTCAGCTGACTTTAACTGTCACTAGCCCAAGCACCTTTATCCCCAGGCGAGCAGGAGCAGCTGGATTTCATTTCTTGCTGCCAGACCGTCCAACATCTTTGCTGAACATCCCAGGAACTGAGCGCCTTTACTTTAAGGATTTTATTCAAGGTGACAGCTCCTCACACTTTAGCGTTCAGATCACCTCAAGTAGCTGAGATCTCAGTGAAAATGAGAGCACTTCTGCGGGAAACTCCAAATTTAGATTGACTGAGGTTATCCTTAGGCCTCTAGGACCCAACCTCCATGACAGAACAGGCCTGCCAGGAACTTTAAAACTACAGTGGAGTTTGTAATGATGTCTAGGGAGAAATCTTCTGCAGGAACCATGGAGAATACTAGAAGTGATAGGAAAGGATGTCAGCTTTCGTTAAGGCTGGAGACAGTGTTAGAATATACGTGGCATAATATGGCACCGGTATCTCTGTCAGCATCTCTGTTTTCTGTCACTGCACACAATTCCAGGCCTGTCTGTAGCCCTGACAGTGTCTTTTCAGATCAGGTTATTGCCAGCCCAAAGACTCGCTCAGCACACTGCCAGATAGCCCCCTTTGTTTGAAGCCTGCCCTTTTGTCATTAGCGCACTTGATGTCTATTTAAAATCTAATGGTGAATGCAGTATCTGTTTTCCTGTCAAGAGATCATTGACAATATTAATACCTCATGTCCTTGCCTCATTTTCTAAGCGCTGACACCTAGCTGCAGTCGCCGGCATTCATCAAAGGGAACTCTCTCACCAGGATTTCCATAAACAGCCTCGGTCCCAATTGCGGAGAAACATGGCAGCCCCTCACATAGGACTTTCATCAGCATTATCTGCCAAAGGAGCCTGATGAATGCTGTTTATTTTTTAAAAAATAGTGTTAATAAATGGTCCTTAAATCCACAACACTTATGAAAAGGGCTGATATAGTTTATAAAGGACTATTTATGTATTTATTTATTTATTTATTTATTTATTTATTTACGGCATTTATATGCCATCCTTCTCACCCCGAAGGGGACTCAGAGCAACTACAAGATATATATACATACAATATATTATTAGCATAGTACAATATCAGTATTATATATTACTATATACTGTCTCATGCATTCCATTTTCCAGAAAATGGTGTAGAAATGGATAAATCAGCCTTTTCCGAGTCTGGCTGCCATTTATTTTTCAGGCCCAATTCAAGGTGCAGGTTTTGACCTACAAAGCCCTGAACGGTTTGGGACCCACCTACCTGCACGACCACATCTCTGTCTACGAATCCACGCAACCTCTTCGATCTTCTGGAGAGGTCCTTCTCTCGCTCCCGCCTGCATCGCAAGCGCAACTTGTGGGGACGAGGGAGAGGGCCTTCTCTGTAATGGCCCCCCGGCTCTGGAACTCACTCCCCAGAGAGATTAGACAAACTCCCTTACTGGCAATTTTCAGGAAGAACTTGAAAATCTGGTTATTCCAATGTGCCTTCAATGGTTGAATGTAGGACACTCCCTGTCCAAAATGAGCTCAGAAGCACTTTAGTTTCTGGCTCGTGCAATTAAATCCTTCCTCATTCTAGTTCCCTGTCATGACAATCCTACATTGCCTATCCCCCATTGTTTTTAAAATTTTTAATTTTTATTCTGAAGTGGCCCTGCCCTGTGGAATTTCTTGTGTTTGATGTTTGATTTTATATTGCTGTGTTGTTTTTTATACTGTTTTTGCATTTTATATTTTGTGTATATTGTGTCTATTGTCTTGATGGACGTGACCTCATGTAAGCCACCCCGAGTCCCCCTGGGGGAGATGGAGCAGGGTATAAATAAAGTTTTATTATTATATTATTATTATTTTGTCCCATAATAATATTTAAATGTCTTTCTCTTTAAAAAAATTTTTTTTAAACATAATAGTTTAGCTCTAGATTTCATCATCCTTGGATTAGTCCCTCTGAAATAAATGGGGTGTTAATCCAGACTAAAGGGCTGGTGTCAATTAGACTGATCTGTTGAACTAAGGGCACAACTACACAGGGCAGTTGCTGTGGGCAGCCATGTTGGCGGGGGGGGGGGGGCTTGGGGGGCTTCAGCCCCCCCCCCGAAATTCTCATGGTGGTTCGCAAGAAGGCCTTACTGGTGCATTATTTAAACTGTTATGTTTATTCATATCTTGATCTGATCACCATACTCAATATATCCCATATGCATGGGGGTATTGGGGTAATGATACAAAAGGTTTGCTAGGCTAGACCCTCTTTCACTCAGACTCAGTCCCCCCCCCCCCCCCGAAACTCAGCCCCCCCAAAACCCCCCTTGAAAAATATTCAGCCCGCCCCCGAAATGAAATCCTGGCTACTAGGCCTGTTTGATCAAGAAAAAATTTGTTTCTAAAATCGTTTTGTAATTGGGGTGTTTTTTTGTTTCGATATTTAAAATAATTACAAAACTTTTCCAAAAAAAGTTTTGGTATTTACGAAATTTTGTAATTATTAACGAATTTTTAGAATATTTTTTTGTATTATTTAATAATAATATTAAAATAATATTAAAAAATAATATTAAAATAATATTAAAAAATATTTTAAAATGGAAAACGAAACCGCACAGGCCTACTATACAGACATAGGTTTGAGTCAGACCCAGCTAACACCTCCCAACAAAGGATTCCCCTGAGCAGGAATAATATTAAAATAATATTAAAAAATAATATTAAAAATAATATTAAAAATAATAGTAAAAAATATTTTAAAATGGAAAACGAAACCACACAGGCCTACAGACATAGCGGGTTTGAGTCAGGACGCAATGGCATTACACTCCCAACAAGGAATCGCCCCTGAGCAGGAATAAATATTAAATAATTTAAAAAATAATATTAAAAAATAATATTAAAATTATTTTAAAATGGAAAACGAAACCGCACAGGCCTACTATACAGACATAGTGGGTTTGAGTCAGACCCAGCTAACACCTCGCAACAAAGGATTCCCCTGAGCAGGAAGGAGCCAGACTTTGAAGCTACAAGGCCATATAAATCCCAATTCATAGCTAGTCGCAAACTCTGCATTTGCCTAGGTTTTACGGCAACAGACCTCTGGTGATGCCTGGCTCATAGGATGTGCGGCTTTAAAATGTCAGAGAGTAATGCTTCTGGACTATGTCATAACTGGGTAGCATACAGTCCCTGAAAACTTCACAGCAATGCAGCCTGCAATTTGGTGGCAATCAGATGTGTATTGTCTCAGAGCGGTGCCACGTGGAGGCAGGTAGCCTGGCGTGGCTAGGAATCCCCCTCCCCGGCTAACTAACTGCGGCCTCCGCGCGCACGAATGCCAATCGGGGGCTCTACTGTGCCATCGCCTGGCGCTCTGTACGTTCTCTCCTCTCTCTCCTCCTCGCTCTCCAGCTGGGCGATGGATGGCGGCGCACGTTATGTCTGAGAGCGATGCTCACCCTTTACAAAGCTGCGCTATCCTGCGCCGTATCTCTCCTCGCTCCTGCCACCCTCCTCCCAGGCTGTGTTGGCATGGAATGTGACTAGGCCAGGAGGAGGAGGAGGAGGTAGGAGTGGCCAGGTAGGGGGCGGGAGCGATTGGATGGCGCAGCTAGGCGCTGTGTCACACCCTATAGCAACCGTTGGCCTTCAACAGCTGGCCTGCGCCCTCCTCCTCCTCATCCTCGCTTCCTATCCAGCCTGCCTGCAACACAGCTGGGAGGAGGTGGATGTGTGAGGAGGATGAGGGCGCAGGAGGCGCGTAGGCCGTTGTAAGGGTAAATCGGGCTCTGCTTGTCCTCGCCCTCCTCCTCCTCCTTCGACTTCTTCCTCCTCTTTGTTGCAGGAAGGGACAGCCAGGAGGAGGAGGAGGAGTAGAGGGCAGCAGGAGGCAGAGCGATTATTACCGCTTACAACGCCGAGCCTCCTCTTCTCCTGCGCCCTCCTCCTGGCCTTGCCTCCTCGTCTCCATTAGCTTGTCACGTTCGCTGCAACATGCAGGCTGGGAGAGGTAGGAGGATGAGGAGGAGGGCGTCAGGTAGTGCGCGGAGGCCAGGTTGTAAGGTTAAAATCAGGCTCTGGGCCATCCTGGCTCCCTCGGCTCACTCCTCCATCCTCCCAGCTGTGTTGCGTAAAAAAAAAAAAAGGAAGTGGAATTGCGCAGGAGGAGGAGGAGGATGAGGAGGGCGTGGCAGGAGGCATGAGCCGATTTTAGCGCGCTTACAACCAAGGCTTCCGCATCCTTGCGCCCTATCGGCGACCTACCTCCGCCTCCTCTGATCCTGGCTGTCACTTGATCCTGGCAGTACACATAGCTGGGTAGGAGGGTTAGATATTGAGGTAGGAGGGCGTCAGTAGCCGGAGGTCAGGTTGTAAGGGTACATCGGGCTCATGCTCTTGCCCTTCCAACCCGGGCCTCCGCCTCCTGCGCCCTCCTCCTCCTCCTCCACCTCCTCCCAGCTGTGTTGCAGGAAGTGACAGCCAGGAGGAGGAGGAGGAGGAGGAGGGCGCAGGAGGCGGAGCCGATTGGATGGCGCGCGCGCGCTCACCCTTACAACGAGCCGATTTTACCCTTACAACCGGCCTCCGGCTCCTGTGCCCTCCTCCTCCTCCTCCTCCTCCTGGCTGTCACTTCCTGCAACACAGCTGGGAGGAGGAGGAGGAGGAGGAGGAGGGCGCAGGAGCCGGAGGCCGGTTGTAAGGGTGAGCGCGCACGCGCCATCCAATCGGCTCTGCTGGGAGGAGGAGGAGGAGGAGGAGGAGGGCGCAGGAGGCGGAGCCGGGGCTTGGCTCACTGGGTGCGCGCTCGCGGCGCCCCTTCGCCCCGCCCGTCCGCCCCATTTACAAAACGAGCGAAAGCTCGTAAATACTCTTGGAGTTGACGTTTCGATATTTTAAAACCCTTCCGGGTTTGAAATATTGTTTTGTTATCGTACCGTAAATGCAAAAATTAACGAATTTAAAACGAAATAACGAATTAACGAATCAAAATCGACAGGCCTACTGGTTACATCCCGTATAGATTACTGCAATGCACTCCACGTGGGGTTGCCTTTGAAGAATCATCCCTAGGTGCCCACCTCTGTCCCACCACAGTGGTAGTACAGAGTCCAGGCTGCCCAGTGTTGCCAAAACCAGTTCGCCCCCTGGACTGCCACCTGTACCTATGCCATATTTCATCATCATAGCAGTGGCCACAAAGCTCCAAAGAGCCCTTGGCAATCCACAGATACTTTTACTAATGTGAGCAAAGGTGCGTGTGTAACTTGGAGAGGGGAAAGGGGTCAGCCGTCTCCTTTCCCCCTTCCCACCTCTGAATCACTTGGGCACCTATGGAGCTGTTTGAAGCTCAATAGCCACCATACAATGATGATGACATGATGCACATAAGTACCACTTCATTTTCCCTGCACTGCAATAAGTGGGGAAAGCAGGGTAGAGTCAATGGCTGTGTGAACAGCACGGCTGCTTTCTTGAGGTTGATTTTAATCCAGATTCTTTCAAAACACATGTTTCACAAAATATTTTTAGAATAAAATATTCCGTGAAATGTGACCCACTACATAAAGTGAAGCTAAATCCCAGTGGACTGTATCATTTAATATATTTACCGATCCAAAAGCTGGACAAGAATATTGGTAAACAGCACAAGAATTTCATTTGGGCCTCATATTCAAATCTACTGTGGAGATTTCTCTCTGCTGGCTAATGCAATGTTTGGAGGACTGTATCATCTAAATTTTCCCATTAATAAATTTTTTGTGATGAAGCTCTTGGCTAAGAAAAATATCAGAATATGTGTAAAATATAGCCTTCTTGGTTGCTGCTCCCAACCTGTGGAATTTCTTTCTATGGGAAGCCAAATTGACCCTTCTGTGCTACCTTTCCGCTGTCAGGCAAAGTCTCCTCTGTTTATCCAGACCTTTGAGTGCCACTTTTATTTTATTGAAAGCATTTTAATTAGGATTTGTTGCATTTGTTTTTTTGCCATCATCACCATCATTGTCATCGTTCTCATCATCATTATCATCACCATCATTATCATATTTCAATTATCTTTCAAAACTCTTTTAAATTAATATTTTAATATGGTTGCTTGTGTAACTTGCCATGTTGTCATGCTCGGGTTTTAAAGCAGGCAGCTGTGCATTTTGAGCTTCTTGTGTTGCCTTCAGAATTCTGAGAAATGTGGTTTAGGGCAGGACCTTTTGAATTTTCGGTTACATAAGTCCTTGCCTTCCCAAACTACATTTCCCAGAATTCTGCAGGTGGCAGAAGAAGCCCAAAAGTCCTGATTTGATAATGTGGTATGACATAGTACTCTAAAAAATATAGAGTTATACATATTTTCTGGGGAAGTACATTGGAAAATATGCATGTAAATAGAATCTTTACTGGGATTATGGAGATGGAGGATCACTGCAAAAATAAGATTGAATGGATTTGTGAATTAACAAATTTAGTGATGAGACGCTAATGAATGGTTATTATAGTAATTGTGTACTAACTGTGTATTAGATTAGGTTATTAACTGTTTTTATATTGGTGCATTGAATTTTGCTGTGTCCTGTGTCTTGTGAACCGCTGTGAGTCACCTCCGGGCTGAGAACAGCGGTATAGAAGTAAAGTAAAGTAAAGTAAATTAATTAATTAATTAACAAATTGGACCTTTTATAGAGAAATTTCTTTATGCTTGTAGATAAACAGTATTTCTTGTTGTTTCTTTGTCAGTGTTGATGTGGAGATTGTCTGGTTTATCAACTCTGGAACATGCAACATATAATTGTCCTTCTTTAGGGGTCCTTTTTAAAATCTATGATATTATATCTGTCATTTATGTGTATATGTTTGTGTGTGTGTGTGTGAATCTTATCTATTTATCTATATCTATGGCTAGATGGCTCTTTGTCAGGAGGGTTTTGATTATGTTTTCTTGCCCTAGTGAAGGGAGTTGGACTGGATGGCCTTAAGGCAGCATTTCTCAACCTGGTAGTCGAGACCCCTAGGGGGGGAGTCATGAAGGGGCATCAGAAGGGGCGCCAAAGACCATCAGAAAACACAGTATTTTCTGTTGGTCACGGGGGCTCTATGTGGGAAGTTTGGCCCAATATAAAAGCATAAATACATAAAGGTTAAAAACAATAACAATTATATAATCACACAACTCATAATCACATATCAGTTTCCAATTATCATAACAGTCGTCAGGTCCAGTTCATGTTCAAGTGCTTCCGTGCCCACTAGCCAAAGGCTTGGTTCCACAACCATGATTTTTATTTTTTTCTGAAGGAAAGGAGGGAGGACGTTGATCTAATCTCATTAGGGAGCGAATTCCACAAGCGGGGGGTCACCACCGAGAAGGCCCTGTCCCTCGTCCCCACCAGACGCGTTTGCGAAGCCAGTGGGATGGAGAGCAGGGCCTCCCCAGCAGATCTTATATCACGAGGTGGAACGTAGAGGGAGATACGTTTGGATAAGTAAGATGGGCTGGATCCGTATAGAGCTTTATGGGCCTTGAAAGTACACCTTGGTTCCTTGAAATGGCCTGGAGATGTGCATGTATTTCTTATCTTTTCATGGTACACCTTATTCAAATATTCAACCTTATTTATAGATGTCCAGCCTGATAGACACACCTGTGAGCTTGGCAATGCTATTGAAAGGCATAATTGCTAGTATTTGCCTATATTTTAAAATCCAGAAAAATAGTTCTTTACATGTTACATATTACTCATGACTGCCAAGTAGTTACACATTTTTGGCATGTTGTTTTTAACATTACTTTTTATAAAATGCAATAAACCGAAATCCCTAATAACATTTTGCTGGAGGACTAACAGATCTACAGCATTATAAGTCATTGTATTGTTTTCTTCAAAAATAAAACCATTGGCCCACATTGCTCAAGAGTAACAGGATGTCCTTTAGTTGTTGTTATACATACTGACAGAAGCTTCCGTGGAACTGAATTCCAAGACACACTCTCCCCTGCTCTGATCTTCCTGCAATGTGCTATTATTTGCACACACCACATTCAGTGCTAACCTTTCTGTTTCTCTTTTTTTTTTGCAGGTGTTTTAGGGAAATGCCGGTATGTCTATTATGGGAAGCATTCGGAAGGCAACCGGTTTATACGGGATGACCAGCTCTGAGGGAGACTGCCTCTGCAAAATGCTTTACACAGGGACACACACACAGCTTCCACCTCTTTAAAAGGAAAAGAAAAAAGGATGCATCAACCAAAGTCCTCCAGTTCCTTCTGCTGACTTTGCCAGACCTGTCAAAACCATCCTTCTGCTTTAGCCTGAGTAGTCACATAGAGATTGACATGATTGCCTCTAAGCAGGTCCCATCCACCAGTGTGACAGACAGCTGCAGCAAAGCACCAGGCCTGACAGGAAGAACACCATGATGGATTGCCCGGCCCAACTGCTGCTCGCCGGAGAGCAAAGGTCACACCTGGGGCCCCACTGAGCATGCTCAGCTGCTTTTCAGAGAAGCCCCCATCTTTATCTGCAGCTTGCCTGTTGAGCGAGAAAACTATCTTTATCGAAAATGGCTGCAGTCTGAGAATTTCAGAGAGCACCAGCTCCTTATCTGTCTCTATTGTCCTCAGGTATCTAATGCTAACACACAAAGTAGATGTATCACATGTAGAACAGCACAGTTCACTTGTTTTTATGTGGGAAACTAATAAAAGCATCTGAAATGTCATTTAACTGCAAATGCTGGGGAAAATGGGTCTTCCTTGACAAAATTCAGGCATGTTTGTATTTTTTCGTAACTTAGCAGCCAAGATAGAAAAATAATTGCGGTAGTAGTTGTTGTGTGATCATTTGTATTTGGGAGTATAGGAACAATAACTGCAAAAGACGGACAGCAGATAGGGATATCGGAGAGTTGTCATGAAAAAATTAATTTGGGGGAAAGAGATTAATTGCACTCCCTATGAGAGAGCACACACATTTGTTTCTACTTCGTAAGTGACATTTGTTACTATGTATTCATCAATATCCAAATAAAGCAAATCCTGTCCCTTGTTTCGCTTTTTGTAAAATCTATGTAACTAAAATGAACCTCTTTCAAAAGCCATTTTAGGGAATATTTTTTAGGCTAAGTTCCTGCACAAGACTAATTAGCTTCTTAAAAATAAAACCAAGTTGTGCCCGAGTTGATGAACAACCATTACCACTTGGGGGAGGAGCCCCCGGTGGCGCAGTGGGTTAAATCCCTGTGCCGGCAGGACTGAAGACCGATAGGTCGGAGGTTCAAATCCGGGGAGAAACGGATGAGCTCCCTCTATCAGCTCCAGCTCCTCATGCGGGGACATGAGAGAAGCTTCCCACAAGGATGATAAAAACATCAAATCATCCAGGCGTCCCCTGGGCAACGTCTTTGCAGACGGCCAATTCTCTCACACCAGAAGCAACTTGCTCCTGACATGACAAAAAAAAAACAACAAACCACTTGGGGGCACATCATTGGTCTCAGGACAGATCATGCCCAAAACAGCTGCCACTGAAACCAGTGCACCTAGGTCTCTTGCTCTTTCCCCTTTTAAAATATTTCGTATTACAAAACGTGGCACTTCATCACAGTGCTCTGAATTTCCTTGATGCACCTCTGCTTGCTTGCTTGCTATTTGCAGGGAAGTGAAATGGGTTTTATGTCCTTACTAAATAGTAACCAGTGACGAGCAGCTGATTTGTGTCTGAGTGGGAAGCAGCCATTTAGCAAGACACAGAACCATCATGTCCTCTACAGGAGCTGGTGAGAGTAGCCTTTTGCATTTGTATAGAATCACTGTTTCTGATTGTTTCATTCGTAAGCCCCCCCCCCCCCCACACACACACCTGTTTTCATTTTCGAGTGCCTCACAAGAATGGGTGTTTTTGTTACACATCTGAAAAAACCAACATTTTCGACCTACTGGCCACTATGGGTGGCTTCCCCATGCTCCCCTTCAGCTCAGTTTTACAGCTAGAGGGGTAAAAATCACTACAAATGGAGGACACATCTACCACTTTTAGCCCATCAAGTTTTATAACATTTGAGTCATCCACCCATTTTTAGGGATTTTTTTCTTTCTATAAAAAAATCTTAAAACATTCCCTCTTTCCCGCTGCTGGCCCTGCCCTCTAACTTCTCCAGGAGCAGCAGCAGGAGGGAGGCTCGGCAGGGCCCCATTCCTTCCTGTCAAATGTCAAAGATGTTTTGCACGTTCCACACACACCCCAGTGCCCAGCCTCACCCCAGTGCCCACCCCCACTTCTTTCTTAACTGGCGGCAATGGGGGGTGATGGAATTCCCCTCCCCTTCCCATTATTTTTGGTAATGGCATGTTTGTCCTTATATCCTTCCTTACAACCTAGATTTAAAGCATCAGAGTTACTTAAGATACCACTCCTCCTGTGATATTTTCCCCTCTCTCTGCAGAAGAGGCAGGACTTAAGATTTATTTATGAGATGCTTTCCCCTTGGTCTGCAGAAGCAAACTGGGTTTAAAGAAAGGTCTTAAGATACCGCTCTGGGGGCTCAGAGGGAAATAGCACACGGTCAAGTGAGGAGCACTACGTGGCCTGAAAAGCAGACAAGGAAACGATACCCACTCCCTCTTTCTTTTCATTTTGTGGGAGGGATTCCCATTTTGTTCTCCCACCCAAAACAAAATGAACAAGATAATGGATAAAATGGGAGAAACAGGTACCATGCACACTTCTAGTTAACAGCCCTTCCCACTATCACCAACTGATATTCCAGAGGCCACTGATGAACAGTTGTGAAGGTGGGCAAAAGCTGCAACAGGTAAGAGGCCACCAATCATCATTGTATCCATGCCATTAGATCAAAACCTGTTCAAATGAAGATTGTATATTGGTTGCTGTGCACCAATCCCTACGCATAAAACAAATTCACACAGAGACATCTTCCAAGCAAACCAAAACTGATAATATTCCCATGGTGATCTGTGAGTGGCGACAGGGGCATGACTGTGAAATCTGGAAGCCCCTAGCTATGGACCAGCCCATGGGCAGTGGATATGCATTCAGTTGTTCTAACCCATCACCAGGACTTACATTTGGAAGACAGCCATACTTGGCCATGAGTGATCGCCAATGATGATGATAATTATGATGATGATGATCTGGAGTAACATTGATAGTTCTGGTCTCTGTTTACATCCTATACTGTAGTGTGGATCGCAACATGAAAAAGCAGATTGGGTTGTTGTAGGTTTTTTTGGGCTATATGGCCATGTTCTAGAGGCATTCTCTCCTGACGTTTCGCCTGCATCTATGGCAAGCATCCTCAGAGGTAGTGAGGTTCGCGATTCTATACACTACCTCTGAGGATGTTTGCCATAGATGCAGGTGAAACATCAGAAGAGAATGCCTCTAGAACATGGCCATATAGCCCAAAAAAACCTAAAACAACCCAGTGATTCTGGCCATGAAAGCCTTCGACAAAAAAGCAGATTATCTAAACTTCTGTGGGGGGTTATCTGTGTCTTAAATAAAGTATTTGAAAACCTTATTTACAACAATCCAAACAAGCCCTTAACATAATACTGCATTTTCTGTAGAGCATCTAACTAGTTATTCATATATGTCTTCATCTATATATATAAATAAATCATTGTATGTACCAGTTTACAAAGATCCATATGACACTGAGTTAAATGAAGAGGACAGAAGTGGCAAAAATATTAATCAATTAGGTATATTCAATTATGATTGAGAAGGTTTAAATCAGATGGCTAGAAGATTGTTATAACATGATCATTTGCAATCACGTTTTGTAAGGAAATCAGTCCATTTCCCAAAAACAACTACCAGCTGCAAGCCATGCTCACTTATATTTGATGAGCTGCTCAGAAGTGTCAGTACATGTTTTGACCATGGCAGAGGAGTTCGAAGCAGGAGTGCTTAGAATAACCTTGTGTCACATTCAGTCTGGTTTGATATCTCTTCTTGAGCACATCAAGGGCTTTTTAACCCTGCCTCAAACAATCGAAATGTACTTGAAAACTGACCACGACTTTTACATTTTCCCTCCCCTCCCCCGTAGTATACTTTTAAAATGTCAAAACCTTATGTATCACTATCAGTAAGGGTTCGCCCCACTTCAGAGGCAAAATTATTTTAGGCATGAATTGTGGTCATGCTTCAATATTATCCTCAACATAATTTGTTTTGAGGTTTGGTTTTGCAGTGCCGCATATAGCAAGTTTCATTACCATCTAGGTCTTCAGCTTAAAGAGTTAACACATATACTTTTTGGTTACAGTGTAATGAAAATTATTGTCTGTCTATGAACAATAAAAGAGCACTCAACATTAGTAATGTAAATTTACATTGACTTCATTTATATAAGAAAAAATTCTCACACATAAAGAGGATTGCAAAAATCTGCACATCATTTGACTTTTTAAAAGAAATTATGAAAGTTTCATTTGTGAGGAAATGATTCATAATAATGTTACACTATAAAATACCAAAAATATTGTAAAAATAGGGGGATGTGAAAATATATTTTTCACGACAAACTCCCTGAATATGCAATTTGACTATTTTTTCATAGACACCTATGTCCACCCTACCCATAGGACCTCCTGGCCAATGTGCCTATAAACCCGCATAGGTGCCAATAGTTAGACTTCTGCATAAAACAGTGGTTCTCAACCTGTGAGTCTCCAGGGGTTTTGGCCTAAAACTCCCAGAAATTCCAGCCAACTACCAGCTGTTAGGATTTCTGGGAGTTGATGGTCAAAACATCTGGGGACCCACAGGTTGGGAACCACTGCCATAAGGGTCTCCTGGCCAATGTGCCTATGAACCCCCATAGATGCCTATATCCATCTAATAATAACAACAGCAACAGCACTAACATTTTGCCATGTGGAAGCATTTCTAATGCAATTCTCGTCAGATTACTGCAGTACTATTGCATACTACAATATTATACTATTATATATTACATTGTTATCACAGTAATATTCTTTTCATGTCACAGATTATTTTAAAACATCATAAGAAGTATCAGAATGTGCTTTGTGGTTTACTGGGGGAAATGCAAAGGAGAAGAGCAAGGAAGGGGAGAAGAAGAAAAGGACTGAAGGAGGAGGGGAGGGAGGAGGAGGAAGAGATAAATAGAAATACCATACCTCTTTACATAGCCCTTTCTTTCAATTTGTACTAACTTATCTTACTCCTTGTACCTTCCCACTGCATCCTTCATCCTTTCTTCACCCCCCCCCCCCCGGGGAGACAGGGCAGGCTACAAATAAATTATTATTATTATTATTATTATTATTATTATTATTATTATTATTTCTTCCCTTGTTTTTACTGCTTCTTGTATTACTCCTGCTGTTATAATACTTTGCTGTTGTACTTCTCTTCCTTCTTGGACTCACCTTGTACCTTCACCACGTTCCCCTCCCTTTATGTGGGAATTCTGCCACCCACCATTGTCATCATCACAGCTACAAGGCTACAACCATTCTTCTCCATCGCCCTTCCATCATTTTATCTCTCCCTCCCTCCCTCTCTTTCTCTCTCTCTCTCTCTCACACACACACCCCTTGCATTCTGCCACTGCACTTATCATCCTCCCTTGCCTGCTTTCTCACCTTGTATCTTCAACATGCTATATTTCCTTGCTTCTTTATTTCCTTTTCCATTTGTACATCTGCTTCTCCTTCCAACTTGACTTGCTGGACCTTGTTCCATACTACCCTGATGTGCAGCCATAACTATAGCTGCACCTCAACCCTATTTTAACCAATTTATTTTCCCCACAACCCCTTCAAAATGCATAATATTACAAAATGGAAGTGGTAATTAAAAACAAGAGACTTCATGGAACCTCAAATACTAATCACTGAACTGTAGTTTTTATCTCTTTTGTTGAAATCCACCATTTGTTTTAGTCCTTTTGTGCAATGGCTTCATCATTTTCTGTACAGTCTTTGCTAGGAACACTGTAAATCAGACTTCCCTGATCTTAATTATCTAGAGTTGTACCACTGACCTAGGGACCTTGATATTAGAATTGAGAGAGAAATGTCAAACCTCACTCATTTGCTTAACTTACTTGAAAGTGAGGAGTGGGAGGCTTATTTCTCACATGACAATTGTTCAAACAATTGGGGAGTCTGCCAAGAAACTTGGTCAGACCTAGCCAGTGGTGCCCTCTTCCCAGTCACTGTGGTAGATAGAAAAATATGGCAGAATGTGGAGGGCTCACCTCAGTTAGGAGCAGCCTAAATTGCAGAAGATCTTCTAGGATGACAGTAGAGCCTCTGAGCCTAGTTGACTCATAATTGACCTGTAAGATAAATTTACCTTATTATTTATTATTTATTACTTGCACTTGTTAACCGCCGCTCTCAGCCCTAGGGCGACTCGCGGCGGTGTACAAAAACATAGAAAAGACAATTTACAATAGGTCAAAACAGAACGACAACATGCTACATAACATCTACTTATACTAAAAATCCGCTTCGTCTTAACATGTGGTCATAATCAATCTCATAGTCGTAGTCCATTCCAGTCGTCAATTCCAATAACGTAGCACTCAGTTGAAGGCCATCTCGAAAAGCCATGTTTTCAGGCCCTTACGAAAGGCCATGAGGGAGGGCGCCTGTCTAACTTCAGCAGGGAGGGAGTTCCACAGCCGGGGGGCCACCACTGAGAAGGCCCGTTCTCTCGTCACCTTGGGCATGGTCCTAATTAATTCCTTTTAATGGACCAGTTTGCACTCAGTCGAATGCATCATTTGTGTCACGCATTTGCTGTTTCTGTTTTAACCTCTACCAAAGAGTTTTTCACCCCCACCCCCCCAAATTGGTCTGTTTTTTGCTTGATGCTTGTTTATTATTGTTATGCTGTTTTGTGCTATTTAAATTTGTAATTTGTTTTTTGTTTTGCTTTAACTGTATGTTGCCTGGCCTTGGCCCCATGTAAGCCACCCCAAGTCCCCTCGGGGAGATGGAGATGGGGTAGAAAAATAAAGTTGTTGTTGTTGTTGTTGTTGCTCTTCTTCTTCTTCTTCTTGTACTTTTTGTACTACTTCTTCTTGTTCTTCTCAAGAGAAGCATCCCGAGCTCTGAAGATCACCTGGGAAGGAATCCCACTGGAGCATTGCAGCACACCCAAATACCTGGGAGTCATTCTGGACCATGCTCTTACCTACAAGAAGCACTGCCTGAACAACAAGCAAAAAGTGGGTGCTAGAAACAACATCATACGAAAGCTGACTGGCACAACCTGGGGATCACTCCAGATACAGTGAAGACATCTGCCCTTGTGCTGTGCAATTCTGCTGCTGAGTATGCATGCCCAGTGTGGAACACATCTCACCACACTAAAACAGTGGATGTGGCTCTTAATGAGACATGCCGCATTATCATGGGGTGCCTGCGCCCTACACCACTGGAGAAATTACACTGCTTAGCCGGTATTGCACCACCTGACATCCGCCGGGAAGTAGCAGCCAATAGTGAAAGGACCAAGGCAGAGACATCTCCAGCTCATCCCCTGTTTGGGTATCAGCCATCACGTCAACAACTTAAATCTAGAAATAGTTTTCTAAGATCTACAGAGACACTCGCTGGAACACCTCAGCAAGCGAGAGTCCAAAAGTGGCAGGCTCAAACCCAGAACCTCAACCAATGGCTGATACCAAATGAGAGACTCCCTGGGCACACAGAGGACTGGGCGACTTGGAAGGCGCTGAACAGACTGTGCTCTGGCACCACGAGATGCAGAGCCAACCTTCAGAAATGGGGCTACAAAGTGGAGTCCATGACATGCGAGTGTGGAGAAGAGCAAACCACAGACCACCTGCTGCAATGAGCCCTGCCACATGCACAATGGAGGACCTTCTTGCGGCAAACTCAGAAGCACTCCAAGTGGCCAGATACTGGTCAAAGGACATTTAATCAACTACCAAAATCACAATTCTGTATTTTGTCTGTTTTTTTCCTTTTTTCTGTTAGAAATGTAACATAATCGACTGGTTGCACTGACACGATAAATAAATAAATAAATTCTTAAAAAGAGAATGAGAATATTCTATTTTTGTTTTTCTGTAAACTAAAATAGCCATAAAATACATGATTACAATAGACTGAACAAAAATTTTGTGAATACAAGTAACTGCCTCAAAAGTATGTGAATTGCTTTCTTCTTTTTTAAAATTGAAAACTACTCAAACAGCTAGATTAGGACTGTCCTAGTGACAAAGTAGCGAAATAAAATGTGCAGACAGTCTGAAGCATGTCTGAAAAGAAGCATGCCTCCGCACTCTGACATAATGATACAAATCAATTACAGAATTAGGATTTTCTGACTTTGGGATGTGTCTCTTTATATTCTTTTTTCATTCACACTCTCTGCTTAGAAAAAAATGATCCCTTTCCCTTTGATTCTCCTTTGTGTACTTTGCACATTCTTATGATGAAGGGTGAGGGGAATATTTCCGACACTTATATGGTTTGTGAATGAGTGGCAGTGTTTATAGCCTTTGCTTCCCTGTGAAACTGTCATTTCCTCTTCCAGATTCAGTTGGGCCAAGGAGAATTATTCTTAGATTGTGTTCCCAGGACCTCTGCATTAGCAATTATGTCTGGTCTCTTGGGGAGGGCTAGGACCATAACTACAGCAGACAGATTGTCTCATTCAGAACCATTCTGTTGGGCCATTCAGACATTAACAAAATGAAATTCACTGTATGGACTTTAAAAAAACCTTTAGATGTATATTCCACCACCACCCTTTTCTTCGACATCTCTGTTTGAGCAATTTCTACAGATAAGCAAAAAAGATGTGTGCTACTTAAAGCAAGGAAAGAAGATGAGTAACTTTTTCATGCTTCAATATAGTTGCTATATATTCACTTTCCCGAAAGTATAAAAAAATAGACAAGGAAGGAGAGGACAAGAACCTTGCTTCTCAATCTACTAGCTTTCTACTTGTACTAATATTGTTTATTTGAGAAAGAACTGGAAAGCATACCATTGATTTGAAATGATGTTGTGTTTCTGCTATGATAAAAGTCTGCAATTTCATTCTGTTCCATGACTAGACTTGGGTTGATTTGCAAAATGTTGAGGTGAAGAGTGAGCATGGGATGTGAGGAGTGAGAGGAAAACTGTTTAACAGCAAATGAGGGAGTTGCACACAAGAAGCTGAAAACTGAAGAGCCAAGATAATAGAGCAACGAAGCATGGGAACACTGCTGAAATTTCAACTAAGGTGACGTTCAAAGTGACTTTGGAGAATTCCTTATTAAATGAAGCTACAGAAGTATTTTGAAAGAAGTATTTTTAAAAATCAGATATTAACATAATTTGTTTGCATAGTAAAGTTGGGTTTGAGTTTTCCGCCATCTGCCCTATTTTAAACAGGACAGCCTTCCATGTCGCCAGATTATCTATCTGATGAACCATCCAGGCCAAATTTGGTTTGGCCACAAGAATGGAAGGTAATATCTTAAACTTGCTCACCAAATGAGCAAGTTTAAGATATTACCTGATAAGGTCTGGATAAGGTCTGGATAGCACATGAATAAGTATAGAAATCAAATCTCTGTTGTTACGAGATGTAGTGTGTGTCTATTTAATTGCAGTTTTGATCTATGCGTTTGTAAATTGTATGTTTTTTATTTTATTTTATTATTGTGCCACCTGTCTTCTTTTCTGGTGATTTGGATAATGTTTGACTTGTCACTCCAAGTCTTACACACCTTACATACATACTGGTAAATCCAATTTTACTAGACCAGATTTAATGCTTTAGTCCAGGAGCTGTTTCTCTGAGATGTTCTTGCAAGTTTGGTCTTGGCAGTCTGGAGAGACAATCTGGGATATTTTTTTCTGTGAATTTTGTGTGATGTGGTCTCAACCGCATCACAGAAGCAGATAATTTCTTTGTACTGTGTGGAGCTGAGCACCACGAAACAACTGAGTCAACAAACAGAGTGCACACTATACAGAGTATGGAAAAAGGACAAGCCAATATTCTACTCAAAAGTACCTCTGTGGACATCAACCAAAGAAGCTTTTTGCCAGACAGAAATGGATGAAGACCAATCGCCCAACTAGGAACAAGTATTAATTATCTAGATAAGTCCATTTTTTAAAATTAAACCAATTACAACAAGAGGGAATACAAATCTCATGGTTTGATAGATAATAAAAGAAAGATGCCAAATGTATAAGAAGATAGCTATAGATTGAAAAGGTAATGAAATTGACAATATTTTTTCTATTCTGACGAAAAACAAATTGCAAAGTTAATCAAAATTAGACACAGAACAACATCTGGTTAAAGACTGTATGATACAATGGTCAAAGAATGTGAGCCATAATATTCATCTAGATAACTGGGATCAGATGTGGAAAACAAAGATTAAATTCACAAGATGCTCTGGACTACAAGATGATGTATAGATAGTACACAACACTGGAAAAAGCTAGCAAAGATGGAAATGTCAACAAAAAGAGGGGACTTTTTACTGTATGTGGTGGACCTGCCATAAAGATAAAAAGTCTGGATTACAGTTTTCAAGAATATTGAAAATATCAAAAAAAATTATGATACCACTAGGACCAGAAGCATTTCTGTTGGGATTTACAAATGCAATATTGTCAAAAAGAAATTCTTGAATTTTTTTTCTGTACATGGTGATTGCAGCAAGGATTGTCAATGCCTATTATGAGAAACAAAAAAAAATCCCCATTCAAGATCTATAGATTACAAAAATGAAAAATCTGGCAAATTGCCTATGCTTATGCAATCACCAAACCCTCCCAAATTTGAATAAGAGTGGCAGTCTTTTATTGACTTTTTAAAAGAAGAGAAGAAAATAAAAACATTGGGTTTTACAAAGTAATAAGAGATAATCACTATTACAGAGATGGAAAAAATAACAAGAAAAGAAAAAAAAAGTGGAGTTAGTGACAAGAATAACAAGATCCCCAGTGATATACAAGGGATCCTGAAAAGTTCATCTACCAAAAGGAAGAAGACAAAAGACAAAAAAAAAGATACAGTTTTTGATTATTAAGAATGCAGCAGTGTTAGGGCAGGAAGTGTTAGATAGGAAAGATAGGAAACTAAAACAGAAGTTAATCTGTTTTTTTTAATTCATTACATCCTGAGAGTGGGTGAGTAAGAATGGCACTGGTTCTTATTCAGCTTCTTCCTTGCTGGTTTTATTACTCTGCTTGTCAGATTCACTGCTATCTCTCTCATTTCTCAACATTTCCCATTTAAGTTACAGCTAGCTCTCAGTCAAGACCATTTCAATTTCCATCAGTTATTGATATGCGTTGCGGACATACCCTCCATGAAACTATGTAATCTACTTTTTAAAGCCATCTAAACTAGTGACCAACACTGTATGCTGAAGAAGTGAATTCAACCTTGTGGTTCATTAAATATTGGGTAAAGAAGAGACATTTCTTGCTTGGTTGTACTTCTAATCCAGTGGTTCTCAACCTGGGGGTCCCCAGGTGTTTTGGCCAACAACTCCCAGAAATCCCAGCCAGTTTATCAGCTATTAGGATTTCTGGGAGTTGAAGGCCAAAACATCTGAGGACCCAGAGGTTGAGAACCACCGTTTTAATCAGTATTGTTGGATGAATCCCATTTTAATTATATACATATGTGCATGCATTCCAAAGAAATAAATTTGCTGTTTTAGTGTCATGATAATTTTTAAATCTTTTATTGAGTATTCCAATAGTTTTAATATATCCCAAATATATAGAACGAGAGTAAGAAATGCCATAATTCTGTTGGTTAATCTTATCTAGAATAGAACTGATGGTTAAATGGTAAGACAATGTGTGAGCCAGTGTGGTGTTGTAGTTGGAGTGCTGAATAATAATAATAATAATAATAATAATAATAATAATAATAATAATAACAACAACAACAACAACCACAAGATTTATTTATTTATACCCCACTTTACCTCTCCCTAAGGAGAGAGAATGATTCTGGAGACCAGAGTTCAATTGCCCATTCAGTCATGGAAAGCCACTTGGTGGTCTTAGGCAAGTCCTACTTTCTTGGCCTCAGAGGAAGGCAATGGCAAACTCCCTTGGAATAAATCTTGATAGGACACCCATATGATAATGTGGCCTTACGGTTATCACAATTCAGAAATGACTTGAATACACATAACAAACACAAGCCAATGTGTAGGTTCATTTAATTGAATGGCTCTACTTTAATTGACGTTAATAGTATAAAGGTGAAATATTTTGTGTCATGTCTTAATGCTCTGCATGCAGTTGGCACCCCATAAGAATAACCACCAATGAAACAAATTTGAGAAACCATATTTTTATATATAAAGTATAGTTCTTTATGCTGGATGGCCATGACTTTGATCTCCTTGCCTAGTTTTCTTTCTTTGAAAACATATGGCATATCTCAACTACACCAAGTGTCAGCTCCTTGGCAGGGCACAGACTTATTTAGCTTAGGGAGATTGCCAAGGAATATGAGCCTGAGTGGTTGCAAACTATAAAGCAATCGGGTTCAGATTGCCATGAAGGCACCTATTGTACTGCTGTGAAGTCATTCTGACTGCTGCAGCATTTATGGCAATTTTACAAAAGGATGGTCAGTTATACTCTGTGACTTTTGGGGTTATTAACTCTTGGCACACTTTAAGGACTGAAATTAAACTCCAAGACGCTGAGGCAAGCAGCTCAGTCACCACACTTGTAAGCAGAATAAAATCTGCTTCTGACAAAAACAGGCCACAAAAGACCTCAAGCGATATCTTAGTTTTGCTTTGAGACACTGTCATCTTCATGAGAAGCCTTCGAATGCCATACACAATTCCAAGTGAATCAGAAGAAAAGTTCTGTAGTATTCAATGTTTGTTTCTTATTTATTCTTGTTGATATAGCTGAACATCCCTCACCAACCCATGCTCTGAATTATCAACTTGTGATATTAGCTTGAAGACATGGAAGTTTAAAGGTATTCTTCAATGCTTAATTTAAATATGGCATCATCCATTTCAGGGAGGAAGAAGGGCACTTATCCATGGAAGAAGGACACTTATCACATCCTCTAATTCAGTTGTTCTGTCACGCTCTGGGCCTGTAACAACTGTCTTTTCTATAGGACGTATACTTTAAGCCCAGTGAAAGCCAGGGGGCCTCAAAGAGAGATTCTCAGGGATTTTTCTGAAGTGATGGTCTTTAGAGTCTTTAATGATACAACAAAGGTTTATTATGGAACAAACAACAAATCTTCAATGGTTCAAACAACACTTCAAAGCTTTCTTAGTCTAGTCCTCAATGAACTGGTACCTGACTTTGATTAACTGTACTTTCTCTGTAAGAAAAAACCCTATTTAACCTCTTCCAGGCTGTTTACTATCTATGCCTCATCGGTGTGGGTCCTACTACCAATTCCAAATGTGTCTGGGTATCGAGTAGACCTACCAGCTGAGGTTTGTAGATATTTCAGCTGGAGTTCAGTGGATCTGTAATGCTGTCCTCCCTCCGAGAATTCTTTGAAAACTTCAGGGCTGTTTTCCCTCTGATTGCTGTGAGGCTGTGAGCTCTCAGCCAGAGCCTTGGGAACTTTCCCCTGGAATTTCTGTTTCTGTTTCCCTGGATGTTCTTGAGAAAATAAGCTTTTCTACGGGACGAGCTGGTCTACGTCCTATAGTTTAGCTTCCTTACGTGAGACTGACCAAAAATGGCTCCTTTCCCTCCCAGAGCCCTGAACAAGGGGGGGGGGGGGAACCAAAGCTTAGTTATGATGGACAGGTGGCCTGCTCTATGATTGCAAACAGATAACAGAAAGAAAATAAAGTTGGAGCTCCTGGTACAGCCATACCAGCACACAGTGGTTCTCAACCTGTGGGTCCCCATGTATTTTGGCTTCCAATTCCCAGAAATCCCAGCCAGTTTACTAGCTGTTAGGATTTCTGGGAGTTGAAGGCCAAAACATCTGGGGACCCAAAGGTTGAGAATCACTGCCTAATTGATGCCCCATGCAGCATCAGTATGCCAAGGATTCATAAACTGGGAATGTGACATATTTTTCACTCTCCTGGGTTCTGATGACCTATTTGTACCTGGATATTGACAACATAAGTATAAATTCTGAAGTATTTGCTTGTAAGACAGGAATTAAAAAAAAGCAGAGCAAATATGTCCAAAATTAAATTACTAGGTTAGGTAGCTACTTCCCATCTCATTCAGTGTACTAAAGAAAAACCTCTTGAAGACATGTCCGCAAAATTCTCTTTATTCCAAAAGTTATCAATCAGAAGTCTAGTCACCTACATCTGTAGCTGGCATCTTCAAAGGATCCTCTGAAGATTCCAACCACAGATACAGACAAAACACCAGGAGAAAATGCTGCTAGAACACAGCCATACAGCACAGAAACCTGATTGCTTCAGAGAGAAAGGAAGGATTTTTTTTGCAACATAAAATGGCAACAGTAGGTTACCTGGCAATTGCTGGGGATGGAAACCTCAGGCACTTTTGATAACCTGAGCTTTCTCTAGCTCCCGAATGCCCCCCCCCACTCCCCACTACCTCCAACGTCTCTTTTGCCACTGTAGCACAATTATTTCTTCCAACACACCAGAGAAAAAGCCTAGATAGGTCATAGCTTGATACACCAAAAGGAGATGAGCTGTTTCTCCACACAAAATAAATCCCCTTAATATAGTGATGAGTTTAAGGGGCAATTGAAACGCTAAGCCTGAGTCAGCCATTTATAGAATTAACACTTATTTCTGTTGTACTCACAAGATAGTTTAAAAAACACCTCTCCCCCATGGAAGTAGTTTGATCCACCGTGTTGTGAAACTCTGAGAATTCAGGTGTAATCACAGACAATCTACACTCACACATAATTACTGGTAGTACATCAAATTGCCCATCAGGACATTGATCCAATGGTTCAATGCTCCTGATATAGGCAGGGTAATACATGTGTGGCGATACATCCATTTGAGCAGTTATATCCACATCAATAGGTTCCACCCCTGAAACTTCTCTCTCCTGCTCTGTTAGTACCTATGGAAGCTTCCTATGGATGAAAACAAAAAACACACACACACACACAACTCTATAGAGGTAGAATCCAAAGATGATAGTCTTCCACATATCTGTGGACATGGTTAACAGCTAGTGCCCTCTGATTTTGTCCCCAGAAGCTTATTTTTATATTGATCTATATTTCCCATGTGGGACCAACCTCAGAGGGCAGGAACCCCATCCATCTGCTTAGCTTACCCATTTATCTTATCCATAGTGTTGATTTGCAGCCTCATTAATATATTTAGCTCTTTCAGGGTTTTCAGTATACTGGTAGAAAAAAAAAAAGACAACTGAATTATACTCCTTTATCAACATGGCCTGGTTATCCTGAATATCCAGATAGAGATTTGGCCAAAGGAGTACAACCAGGCTTGGGTTGTTGTAGGCATCATCCATTTCATGGAGGAAGAAGGGCACTTATCCATGTATGGCTATATGGCCATATTCTAGAGGCATTTCTCCTGATGTTTCGCCTGCATCTATGGCAAGCATCCTCAGAGGTAGTGAGGTCTGTCTCCAGCAGACAAGAGTCCTTTGTCTCACCCCGGTCATTCCACAGATATATAAACCATTTTCTCTAGTTTCAACGGACCTCACTACCTCTGAGGATACTTGCCATAGACGCAGGCAAAATGTCAGGAGAAATTCCTCTAGATCATGGCCATATAGCCCGAAAAACCTACAACAACCCAGTGATTCCAGCCATGAAAGCCTTCGACAATACAACCAGGCTTCTTTGGATGGGGTACTGAACACTAATGTCTTACCCCTTAGATGTTTTCAGTGATTTCTGGGCAGGGAAAGTCAAGTAACTTGTTGTTAAGGTACCTGTACTTCTTGCAGCCATTTTAATATTTGCATTAAACTATATAATATAATAATAACTTAATTTTTGTACCCCATCTCCCCGAAGGGGCTCGAGGCGGCTTACATGGGGACAAGCCCAAATTCAACATAGTTAAAACATAACACAACAGATTTCATAAAAAAACAATTTCAGCAGTATAAAAGCAACCACACATTGTACAATATATAGCAAACATCTAACAACCATCAGTGGTCTGAGTAGTGCACAGTTCTGAGCTTGGGCGGATGGGCTGGTGAAAATCACTTGCCAAGGACAGGGCCGATGGGCAAAGTGCTGAAGGCAGATTACAAGAGTATAAAAACTTGGGGGCGGGGGGAATGTAAAGAGAGCACTACATCTCTAATTAGGGAATAGTGATAATGTGCTGGTTTTGGAACAAAAATGGAGGCCAACATTATTTGGGGAATTGTCTAATCAAAGGCAAAGCGTTGCTCTATGGACGCGGCTCCTGAAATGTGAGCCAGGGCTGCAGCCATCCACATTTTTAGTTCTTTATGGAAAGTGGATAGGATGGGTGCCAGTCTAATCTCCCTAGGGCAGTGTCTCAACTTTCCTAATGTCGTGACCCTTTAATACAGTTCCTCATGTTGTGGTGACCCCCAACCATAACATTATGTTTGTTGCTACTTCATAACTGTAATTTTGTTACTGTTATGAATCGCCATGTAAATATCTGATATGCAGGAGGTATTTTCATTCACTGGACCAAATTTGGAACAAATATCCTATAAGCCCAAATTTAAATACTGGTGGAGTTGGGGGGGGGGGTTGATTTTGTCATTTGGAAGTGGTAGTTGTTGGGATTTATAGTTCACCCACATTCAAAGAGCATTCTCAACTCCACCAGCGATGGAATTGAACCAAACTTGGCACAAAGAACTCCCATGACCAACAGAAAATTCTGGAAGGGTTTGGTGGGCATTGGCCTTGAATTTTGGAGTTGTAATTCACCTACTTCCAGAGGGCACTGTGGACTCAAACTATGATGGATATGGACCAAACTTGGCACAAATACTCAATATGCCCAAATGTGAACACTGATGGAGTTTGGGGAAAATCGACCTTGACATTTGGGAGTTGTAGTTGCTGGGATTTATAATTCACCTTCAATCAAACAGCATTCTGAACCCTGCCAACGATAGAATTGGGCTAAACTTCCCTCACAGAACCCCCGTGACCAACAGAAAATACTGTTTTTTTCTGATGGTCTTTGGTGACACTCAGACACCCCCTCGTGACCCCCCTAGGGGTCTCGACCCCCAGGATGAGAAACACTGCCCTAGGGAGAAAGTTCCAGAGCCAGGGGGTCACCACCGAGAAGGCTCTCTGTCTCGTCCCCACCAACTGCACTTGTGACAGGGATGAGAGCAAGAGGAGGGTCTCACCAGAACATCTTAGAGATTGTGTAGGCTCGTAGGGGAAGATGCGGTCACAAAGATAAGCAGGTTCCAAACCGTGTATAATTTCCGATTCCTTGTGGTAGATGTTTTTTTCCTATTAATGTTTTCCTTTATTGTTCAGGACTTTTAACGCAAAACTTGTAAGCCACTTCAAGCGTATGTTAATAAAGGTGGAGCATAAATTATAAATTATGCTATTCTGTTTTTGCAGAATCGTCTATTTTACACACCGTTGCTCAATATGCTTTTTAAAGGGGTGATATGCTTAGCAGTTGAAACATTTGAACATTTACTCTCTGTGTGTGTGTGGTATGAAGGTATATATATGCATAGACATAGAGGTTGCATTTAAATTCCTATATTCCTCTTCTAAACAGTCAGTGCAGTGGCTCTACTCCCCCTCCCCATCATCAAGGCAATAGGCAGGCATATGAAAGATTGGGAAATGACTCCATGCCCATAAGAAATAAGCCGTTTTCTGGTGTGATGTAATGCGCATCAAGAATGACAAACTCAAGGATTTTCTTCTATTTCCTGAGATTATTGCTCTTGCCATTTCTCATCTCTTGCCTCCAGGCTGCTCACTCTGATTCATGAGAGGAGGGCGGTAGAACCCTTGAAGCTTTGGTGATCCGGTTGTCCTTATCCTATTGCCCAGAGCTGCACAGACTAGTGAGTGATCATAAATTTATCCTAGCCTTCTTTAATAACCTAGCTGCTTTATTTAGCCCTCTGACCCCCTGCTGCAGTGAATTCTGGGCCTGCCTCATGGAGAGCAGTATTTCTTTCAATTGTGATGTTCTTCCTTTGCCAGCCACTACTTTTCTTGCATTTATATAATGGCAAGAGAGTGTAAAAAATGGGGGACCTCAGTTCCGAAGTAATATGTGATGCCTTCTGAGTTTGTGACCTCTGTATCGTGATGCAGGCCATCTCTCTGGTGCATGAATGCTGTCAGCTTTGGGAGAATAGTGATGAGGACAATTTTAAGGCCAGATTATGTTGTCAAGGAGCTGGCAGCCTCATTGTCTGTCAATAGAATCCTAACACCTTCCAGAACATTCCATCATGAAAGTGAAGCCAACACAAAAAAAAAAACTGCCACATTATGAGCATTGTAGTTGCTAGGCAGCCACTCAGATTTATCCAGGCACCTGAAGTTTCAAACTTGGGCCCGTCATTTCATGCTTTGTAAACAATGCAAACCTATCCTTAATCTGGGATGATGATAATGATGATGATGATGATGATGATGATTATTATTATTATTATTATTATTATCCTGCCTTTCTCCCCATAGGGACTCAAGGCAGCTAACATGCTGCCATGACATGACCCAATAAAAATTTAAAACAAGGCAAATATAAAAATTAATTAAACATTTGTGTCATGAATCTGAAGTTAAAATACAGTAGGTAAAGGTAAAGGTTGTACCCTGACATTAAGTCCAGTCATGTCTGACTCTGGGGTGTGGTGCTCATCTCCATTTCTAAGCCAAAAAAACAGTGTTGTCCATAGACACCTCCAAGGTCATGTGGCCGGCATGACTGCATGGAGTGCCGTTACCTTCCCGCCGGAATGGTACCTATTGATCTACTCACATTTGCATGTTTTCAAACTGCTAGGTTGGTAGAAGCTAGGGCTGACAGCGGAAGCTCACGCCACTCCGCGTAATCGAACCTGCGACCTTTTAGTCAACAAGCTCAGCAGCTCAGCGATTTAACCCACTCCACCACCGGGGGCTTCTAAAATACAGTAAGTACAACAATTCCCAGCCACAAACTCTCCTACAGCATGTTGTTCATCCCCTTTTAAATGCTTTACAGCAGAGATATGTCTTGACTTGCTTGCAAAAAGCAAGCAAGGTTGGGGCCATCCTGGTCTCTCTTTGGAAGGTGTCCCAAAGTTTGGAAGCAGCCATCAAAAAAGCTCCATCCCTTTGCTGTTGTTTGTTTGTTTGTTTGTTTTGCTAAATATGACATGGTTCAACTTGGCTCAGTATTAGTCTGATCATCTGGACATGGGTATGAGTAGTTCAAAAATTTGCACTCTGATAGATAAAATGGCACCTTCTTCTATTCCATGTAGAAATAGCAATGAGACTGGCATATTAAGCTATTTTAACCATGACAATGTTACAGCATCAACTACTTAATCTGAAAGTGGCAGACTATTTAGACCAAGGGTCCTCAAATTTTTTTATACAGAGGGCCAGGTCATAGTGCCTCAAACTGTTGGAAGGCCGGATTATAATTTGAAAAAAAACATGAATGAATTCCTATGCAGACTGCACATATCTTATTTGTAGTGTAAAAAACACTTAAAAAATACAATAATTAAAATGAAGAGCAATTTTAACCAGTATAAACTAATTAATATTTCAATGGGAAGTGTGGGGCCATTTTTGGCTGATGAGATAAGATTGTTGTTGTGTGCTTTCAAGTCTTAGGCTGACCTTGAGTGAGGGGTGGGTAAATGACCTTGGAGGGCTGTATCTGGCCCTCGGGCCTTAGTTTGCAGACCCCCAATTTAGACAGTATAGCATAGGTAATACAGTATACAGAAGAGGTTGGTAGTCTCCTCTTCTGCAGCACCCAAAGATACCCCCCAACTTAATGTCCAGTCTCTGACCACCCCCACTCCTGCCTTCAATATGAAATTATTACAGCACTACTGAGATTTCCAGAGGATCTTAGTGGATCTCAGCCCATCCAGAAATGGGGACATATCCAGAAACTTCTCTGATCCATGTCCACTCCCCATGCGGTACATAATGATCATATAGCTGTATTCAGAAGCTGCACAGCAAGTATCAGGAGAGGCACTAGACCCAACTTAGTGTAGGTCAAAACATGATATATATTACGTTGTGCTAAACCATAGAGAATTGTAGACTCAGTGTGGAAATCCATCAACAGTCCTCATACCAAAGTACATTTGGAATTGAGTTTATACCTGAATGAAATAAACATAAAGTTCAACCCAGGTGGTATAATGCCACATCTCTCCCCTTCCTGCCTCCAAGTTCCAGAGGATGCTTTTGTCATCACGAGTCAAACTATAAACACATGGACAAATGTTTGCCTGCTCTTCACTGGCCACGAAATGTCTGTAACAGAGGAGCCCTTACAAGCAATGGCTTTGTTATTTAAGATGGAAGTAGAAAGACAGAGCAGATTTCAGCCTTGGTAGAACTTAATGCTCCACTGGCTGCCAGTCTGCTACCGGGCACAATTCTTAAAGTTCTGGCTTTAGCCTATAAAGCCTTAAATGGTTCTGGCCCAATTTACCTGTCCGAACGCATCTCCCTTATGAACCATCTTGGACTTCAAGATCATCCGGGGAAGCCCTGCTCTCAATCTCGCCCTCATCACAAGTACTTTGGGGGGGGGGGGAAGAGACAGGGCCTTCTCTGTTGTGGCCCCTTGGCTATGGAACGCCCTTCCTAAGGAGATTAGATGACTCCCTCACTCTTAACGTTTCGGAGACAAGTTAAGACATGGTTATATGAGCAAGCACTTAGAAATGCAGAGTAACTAACATAGGAAATTTAATCACTCGATAATGGAACTTGGGCAATGTTATTTAAGTAGGAGACACTGATAATAATGATGTTGGTTTTTATTGGGTTGTTTTTATTGCTTCTATTGTGGTTGTATACTGTTTTAATGTTCAATTTGTATTTTGTTGTACTGACTTGTTGTAAACCGCATTGAGTCGCCAATAAGGCTCAGAAAGGCAGTATACAAGTATAGTAAATAAAATAAATAATAATAAATAATGCCCCCTTCCTCCTCATGTAGAATTTCAGCCATTCTTTCTCTTGAAAGATGCCATATTTCAACTGTGAACACTATGGACTAGTCTGGAATGCTCTTCTATAAAAGGAAGGTGAGTCTTAAGGAGGGAGGGCGTAGTAGTCCTTGTCTAAGGGAGGTAAGGATTTCCTTCTTATGCAACTAAAAAGATATACACACTGAAATATTGGAACCAAGGATGGCAGTGCCCAATTTGAAAGTTCAGGAGCTGCTGGATGGTGAATATCAGGAAGCAGTAGTGGCTGGTGATTCCCATATTAGTGGGAATTAATGAATCCACTCCAGAGATTAGTCTCAATTTTACAGGAGATGCCCATGGTGCTGAATCTATTTTGGTGGATAGAGGGAATGGGATAGCTTAAAATTCAGTCTCAAACCCAGAGCGGATTACTCATCATCATCCCACTAACTTGAGAGCTACCAACCACCACTGGGGAGAAGCAAACTGACTTCATTAGTTTCAGACCAATGGAGTGAGATCCTTCCTCTGTGATAGACCTCCATGGAACACAACATTAATGATTGACAGGATACTGAACTCAAATAGAACAGAAACTGCATTGAGTTTGAAAATGTTTGTACTTTATGTTTAAATATGTATCCCTAAAGCTTTTCTCATGAACTGTTCCAGTTCTATTGGATCTGAAAATCATTTTCCTTCAGGGTCTCCTCTATTAAATGGCAGCACATGTCAAGGGGGAGTCGGTGAGTTTGTACCTTGCATTGTGCTGGTTAGATTGTACAAAAGCAAATAAAATAAAATGCAAAAGCACCAAACAGAACATTTTATTGTGTGTGTGTGTGTGTGTGTGTGTAATTTTCTATACACCCTATGTCCCCATGCCCCAGTTTGAACATCATGCTGTTCAGACACTGTGTTCCCTTGTAGAAGTTCACCATAATATAGAGAAGGCAAATCTGTAAGCTCCTGCTTTGTGCTTGATTTATCACTCTGTCTAGGTAGCCGAATGATTTAAGTGGAAACCAGTCTCATAGCCTGTAGGTACCGCTGACTTTTTAATAAGAAGGATTTTCGTAAAAATGCAGTTTGCCAGAGGAGTCACATTATCACAGTCTGATTGTATTTGGAAAATGCTAAAATTAAATCCACAGAATTTCACCTTCAAGGCCATTAGATAAAAAATGTGCTGCCCATATTAAACTTGAAGTTAGGCAAAGATCACACCCTCATTTGCAGAATTCAATGAAAGCTAATACATATGAAGTACTGTTGTTTGGATACCTCATCACTACATTTAATGGAGAGTTCTTTGCTACAACGTGCGATGAAAACAATTAGTTCTGAGGCATGGGAGCACTGTTTAGACACGCTTATAGACATGTACAGGACCACTTTCAACAAAATATTACCACTACATTAGTATAGAAAAGACAGCTTTGGATCAATGTGTGATCTCTGAACCACCAGCATGTGTTTAGAGATTGTAACACCACTGTTAGCGACTGTGCAAACTCACTTTTCCCTCATACATAAATATTTTGCAAAGTAACACAACAGATACTATAGTCAGGTCAACAATACACGATGGACAGAACTAGAAGTGAAGAAGAGACACAGAGCTGGGAATCCAGGCCTCTGTTGAATCATTGGAAAGCCATGAGGGATGACAAGTGGCTAAGGCAGTGGTTCTCAACCTGGGGTCCCCAAATGTTTTTGGCCTACAACTCCCAGAAATCCCCGCCAGTTTACCAGCTGTTAGGATTTCTGGAAGTTGAAGGCCAAAAACATCTGGGGACGCCAGGTTGAGAACCACTGGGCTAAGGGATTCCTAATCTTTGCCCCTTTGCAGCCTCCTCCCCTAGATGTGGGAGCCTAAAAATGTTCAACAGGAGCGCATGAGGACATGGTCAATTTTACATTGCCTGAAGATTGTTCCATTATAGATTTCAAGACCAGCCTTGGGCATTTTACTACTATGACTAACATTAGATGAATGTTCCTTCTCTCCAAGTTTCTCTCCTTCTCGAATAGCTCTTATAATTCTGATCCTCCTTCACTTCTCTCTTACCTCTGTGGCTTGTTATACTATAATAGTGTCTAGATCTAGGGAAGTAATGCTACCCCTCTATTCTGCTCTGGTTAGACCACACCTGGAATATTGTGTCCAATTCTGGGCACCACAATTCAAGAGAGATATTGACAAGCTGGAATGTGTCCAGAGGAGGGCGACTAAAATGATCAAGGGTCTGGAGAACAAGCCCTATGAGGAGCGGACTTAAGGAGCTGGGTATGTTTAGCCTGAAGAAGAGAAGGCTGAGAGGAGATATGATAGCCATGTATAAATATGTGAGAGGAAGCCACAGGGAGGAGGGAGCAAGCTTGTTTTCTGCTTCCCTGGAGACTAGGACGCGGAACAACGGCTTCAAACTACAAGAGAGGAGATTCCATCTGAACATGAGGAAGAACTTCCTGACTGTGAGAGCCGTTCAGCAGTGGAACTCTCTGCCCTTGGAGTGTGGTGGAGGCTCCTTCTTTGGAAGCTTTTAAACAGAGGCTGGATGGCCATCTGTCAGGGGTGATTTGAATGCAATATTCCTGCTTCTTGGCAGGGGGTTGGACTGGATGGCCCATGAGGTCTCTTCCAACTCTTTGATTCTATGATTCTATGATTCTATAATGAAGATTTTCATTTTGCTTTGTTAACAGCGGTCTTTGTGTGGACTCTCACTGGCAACCACTTTTCTATCTGTGCCTATCAGGGACCTTGAAGTGCCATTCACACAATTCTTCTAGAACAGTGGTTCTCAACCTTTCTAATGCCGTGACCCCGTAATACAGTTCCTCATGTTGTGGTGACCCCTAATTATAAAAATTATTGTTGTTGCTACTTCAGAACTGTAATTTTGCTACTATTATTAATTGTAATGTAAATATCTGATATGCAGGATGTATTCTCATTCACTGGACCAAATTTGATACAAATACTCAATATGCCTAAATTTGGGGTTTGGAAGGTGAATTGGTTTTGATATTTGGGAGTTATAGTTACTGGGATTTATAGTTCGCCTACAATCAAAGAGCATTCTTAGCTCCACCAATAATGGAATTGAACCAATTCACACAAACCTCCAATGACCAACATAAATGTATTGGAAGAGTTTGGTGGGCACTGACCTTGAGTTTGGGAGTTGTAGTTCACGTACATCCAGAGAGCACTGTGGACACAAATAATGATAGATTTGGCCAAACTTGGCATGAATACTCAATATGCCCAAATGTGAACACTAGTGGAGTTTGGGGAAAATAGGCCTTGACATTTGGGAGTTGTAGTTACTGGGATTTATAGTTCACCTACAATCAAAGAGCTTTCTGAACTCCACCAATGATAGAATTGGGCCAAACTTCCCACACAGAACCCCCATGACCAACAGAAAATACTGTGGTTTTTGATGGTCTTTGGGGATCCCTCTGACACCGCCTCGTGACCCCCCCCCCCCCCCCCCGAGGTCCCGACCCCCAGGTTGAGAAACACTGTTGTAGAACATGGGTTTTTCTCCAGTTACTGATAATTATTGCCTGCTCACTTTCATTTCATAATAGTAGGACTTCCAAGGCACCTCTGGGAAGGTTAATTCCCACCAATCTAAGGAAACAAAATTACTGTTCTAGATGGTCACCTAGAATTGTGAACTAGCAGCTTAGCCCTAACAACACTCTGAAAGCAACAAAACAAGCTGATAGGAGCTACAACTCTGAGGGGAATGAAAAGATATTCAACTGAATTTCTGAATCCTTGGTGTGACAGCCGTTCGCTTTAGGTCACAGTAGGTCAGGTGACCATCTGGGATAAACAAATGTGGCTTGATTGGAGCTACCTTAGAAGCAGCTGGGGCCCTGGCTTCATGATTAGCATTAAGGACCATTTCTCACATGAAAATATTATTTCTGGAATGCAAAGGACATACGTTGGAGTCAAGAACTTGACAAATTACTGTCTATGACTTGGAGGAATTAAACCAAAAAGAAAAAAAAACTGCCCTGGCCTTCTATGAACCCAGAGGTTTGGTGGCTGGTCCAATGTTACGGCTGCTTCATAATATCAATTAGACAAGGGGGCATGTTTGCCTTTAGTTTCTGAACCATTGCTGTTGCCTGCGTCCATTTGTCTCCCCCACCCTCTCTTTTCCCAGTGTGACATGACAAGGATTCGATGTGACACACACCAAACTTTGAATGTCCCGCAGCCAGCTCCAGTGGCTCGGGTGCTGTCATCTTGAGCCACATCAGGAGCACTGGCTCAATGGCTGCGTCTGTGACACATGTCAGAAACTTTTAAATGTCTGCTCTTTTTTTCATCAGGATGCTTCTGCATCCTAGCGAGGGAAGAGCTGACATTTTCTGTTTGGGTGGAAGTTGCTGTAGTCCTTCTTCCTGCCTCCTCTAACTGTCACCCTGAGTTTCCCCTAAACATATCAAAACGCAGCTGAATAAACCTTGTCATTTAGAAATATATTCAGTAGTAACCAGGCTTTTACAACAATGTTTTTTTTTTCAGAAGAAGAAGAAGAAACTTAGGAATATTTTCTCATACAACAGATGCACCACACAAAATACAGCACTAGGCTATCTCTGACCTTTGTCTTGTGGTGCATTGAGAATGGATGTGCAGAACTCAGCTACACCTGAATTCCTTAACATTTCTGGACACCACTCCACTCCACCCACCCATAAAGTGGCATTATGTGGTATATAAATCACACAGCACAGCGGGGGTGGGGGACTCCCCCTGGTTGCCAAGAGTTGGTAGAAATAACATTCTGATCAAATCATTTGGTTTCAGGGTACAAATTAAAAATAAAAAGCAATGAAGGATGGAGAAGAAACACAGCATTATGTATATATATACACATCACTGAATCCAATGGGATTATTAGAAAACTCACTAATTTCAAAAGTATTGGGTTGGGGGTGGGGGGACAAGAATTGCCAGGTACGTCACTGTAGCCACAAAATAGCGACACCTTAATTGGATTAATTAGAATGTACAAATATATTATGCAATTTTTGAAGCATCATCAAAGGAAAGATGTTGAAAATAATACAAAAGAAGAAAAGTGATGGTGTTAGAGAACTAAACATTGTCTCGAGTTAAAATGGTCTACAGGGACATAAGTGCAGGCAAGAGGCTATTCCCCTTTTTGGCTAACTGTATAGGACCGTTTGCCTGAATCTCAATGTTGCTGCTAACTAAGTGGAAATTTTATTGACTGTGGGTCCATCTACATGAGCCAACTGGGTCAGTTTGGGAGTGAATGAACTCCATGGAGGCCAAAACATGCTTGGAGTCCATTTACTGTATCACAGCAGAAGTAAGCTACTTAACTGGCTTACTCCTTCATTTTAAAAAGGAGTGTCCCTGAGCTCTAGAGCTCATCTGTGTTTTGGGCCAGTGTAAATATCTAGGCTGCTTCCTATTTGGAAGTGGCCATGGCTGTTCACACTACCATCCTGTTTCCCAAGGGCTTGGGCAGCTTAGGAAAATGGGATGATATCTAACTTGCTCTCATCTGTCTGGGGTTTGTGGTTCCCACTGGGCACAAAAATGGCATTGGTCACAGCTTAGTGCCTGTAATAATGATAGCTGGAGCAAAGGCATGATCCAAGAATGGAGGGGAGAGGAGAGGAAGCTATTCCTCCTTGAAGTCCCCTTCGGAGGAGACAGAGCAGGGCATTATTATTAATTATTATTATTATTATTATTATTATTATTATTATTATTATTATGCCAGTAAAGGTGGTCCCAGTGGTGATCAGCACACTGGGTGCAGTGCCTAAAGACCTTGGCCTGCACTTAAACACAATCGGCAGTGACAAAATTACCATCTGCCAGCCTCAAAAGGCCACCTTACTGGGATCTGCACGCATTATTTGCCGATACATCACATAGTCCTTGACACTTGGGAAGTGTCCAACATGTGATCCAATACAGTAGCCAGCAGAGTGATCTTGTCTGCTGTGGACTCATCTTGTTGTGTTTCAAATCATCATCATCATCATCATCATCATCATCATCATCATCCTTTTTTCCTTCCCTCATTTGCATCTCTTCGTCACTCTGGGCATTGTCCTTATAGATATTGAGCAATGACCAATGCCAGGTTCATGCATGGTGTGCACTATAAAGCCCAGAATGATGGGTGTGAGGTAAGAGTAGCAGTCCACCAATGCTGAACTGATTCTGATACCACTGGGATCTCTGGACACCATCCAGCCATCTGGCCAGCTCAAGGGAATGCAGCCCTCAAGCCATCATTATCACTGGCCATGCAGACTGTCGCTACAATGACCCAGAGTATCCCACTAGAAATCAGTAACATCATTTGTAGCCTATGTAAATGTGTTTTACTGCCCTACATTTCTTGTCTCACATGGCCAAGCATGGTTGTAATTCACAATGAACCCTCTTGGAAATAATAGAGGTTGCCTGGAATAAATTGTGTGTATATTTATCTGGGAATACGTTACACTGAAGATATGGAGATCATGTCTAAGTACACATTGTGCTTCAAATTTAGGGATGTTTTAAAGGGTGTTTCAGTGATAATGGATGAGGAAAGTAATTTGCTCTCCCCTTGTAAGTACATGTCAATAGGCAAAATGAAAAAGAGCCTGCATCCAATTGAGTTTCCCAAACAGTGGAGGACTGGTCATGGTGTGTCTTCCTGTCCAATGGCAAATGAGCCCCCTTAAAAATTAGTCAATATATTAAAAATGTTAATAATCTTTTAGTAGCTTGACAATACAATTGCTACATGCAACTAAAATTTAGATTGTATTGCTATTTTAATAATACCTTTTTCCACATGTATTTTTAAAAAACATTTATTTTAATAAAAATTAAATGATAGCCATATAGTTGTTGGTGAGCTCGCTTTAACTCATGGCAACCAATATTTTCGACCCAGTCCGCCACTGCCCCAATTGTCCCTGGGAGATATTACATACTTTACTTATGTTATCCTTGGATATAAGGAGATGAGAGTACCAAACATGTTGCTACTTTGAATCTTGCTTAAGAAAAGAAAGCAGAGTAGTAGTAGTAGTAGTAGTAATGTGTCCAACGTGTGATCCAATACAATAGCCAGCAGAGTGTCTGCCGTGGACTCATCTTATTGTGTTTCAAATGATAATAATAATAAGAAGAAGAAGAAGAAGAAGAAGAAGTTGTTCAAGTTGTAATTTTTTTTATACGAAATCCAGAATATAGATCTCGTTTGCTGTGACATACTGTGCTTTTGTGACAGTAAAATAATAATTTATACTCAGTTGGCAATACATTCTGAGGAACTGTAACCAATCAGGTGGATGATTTATGTGGATCATACAATGGCGGAAAGGAAACATCCAACATTTTCCAAACAAGCAACAGTGCAACCACCACTATCACTCACACGTCCACCCACAACAACTCTTCTAATAATCCTGAGACCAACGAAAAAGAAAAAGCACTGAACATTGAAACAATCCCTGCTGTCGTGTTCCAAAGTACTATGATTGGAAAGCTATAATACAGCCATCTACTGTGATTAGAAGCTAGAGTTGTCAGTCAAAACTATATTCCTTTTTCTCCTGCCAACTTTTTGCTATTTCACATCTTTTATCTGAGGAGCTTGGGGAGGTGTAGGGATATATTCTGAACAACTCCCATCTCTCTCCAAATCACCTTGATTTAATTTACAGTTCAGTCAAATCTGAAGCACACCCGTGAATTTTATACAATAGTGTCTTTTTTCTCATTGAATGCATCTTCATTGTAGAATCAATGCCATTTGAAACAACTTTAATAGCCATGTCATGAGAAATCATGGGAGCTATAGTTTTACAAAGTCTTCTGCCTTTTCTCCCAAAGTGTGCTGGTGCCTCATCAATGTACAAATCCCATCGCAATGAGACACTACATAAATCAGTGTCGAGCCAGCCCCTGTTTTTAACTTGGGTTAGTACATAATCAGATCAGCCCTGCAGTGGCTAATAACTGCAGGGGGCTGATTGAGATTGAGCCAACTCAATAGAAATCCAAAATCCTTACCCAAACTTCAATTTCCCTCCAAGGTAGAGGGAGTGAAAACAGTTAGGCCAGTCCTAACCAAAAGCAGCTGCAACTATCTTTATTGCCATTACACAATATGCAGGGCCGGTTCTTCCATTACGCTAAGTAAGCGGTTGCGGAATAGTTTGTTTTTCCAGGGGCGCCTCGGCGCCTCCGTAAATGCCCCTCCACAGTTGCGAGTCGCAATCTTTCTCTGCCTCCAGAGGCGGCTCAAGGCAAATTACACTTTTGCTTAGAGCGCGCGTCTTGGGGGTGAGGGGCGGGGGGCGCTCTTGAGCTCCCACGCATGGCCTCCGGGGGAAACGAGAACTGACGGGGGACTCGGTGGAGAGCATGAGGAAGATCAATATGGCGCTTCCTGGCCTGGGGAGGGCTGGCGAGAGAAGAGGGGGCAAAGTGGGCAAAAGGAGAGCCGTGGGAGGGGCAAAGGGACAGACCCCTCTTCTGCCTGTCTTTCCCCTTCATTGGGTTCGGGAGTTGGAGTCTCAGTTTGGCCACAATCCGTGACTTGGTGTGGGAAACTCATTCCCATTTGGTTACTTTTCTGCAATGTTTTGGGGAGGAAAGGCTTGGAATATGGCTTCTCCTCTTCGTTCTCTTCCTCCTCCCACTACTTTGGGACGAGCAGAGATTTCTCCCTGGTGTCGCGAGGAGTCCTGAGGTGTTGGTGTGTTGCCTTCAGGGACTGAACTCTTTGTTGTTGCTCCTGCCTGCTTCTCTTTGGCTTGCAGCAAATGGTTTGCCCGAAGAGCAGGCTTCCCTTCTCTTCTCTTCCTTTCCCTTCTCCCTCCCTCCTCTCTCTCTCTCTCTCCCGTCCCCTCGGCCTTTCCAAGAGCAAGATTCCTTTCCTTTCCTTTCCCCTTCCTTCTCTCTCTCTCTCTCTCCCCCCCCCCCCCATCCTTTTCAAGAGCAGGCTCCACTTCTTCTCTTTTCCTTTCCCTTCTCCCTCCCGCGTCCTTTTCTTCCGTGGAAGGAGAGACTTTCCGTCGAGATCTTCCCGAAGCTCTCGAGGTTTGTAAAGCGTCAGATCTGGATAATATGGAGCGTTTCCTAGTTTCCCAAGTTTCTCCTCCTCTCCCTTTCCCTCTCCACGAGCTGTGGTTTCTGCAAAAGGCTTGAAATCCAGCCCCAGGCTTTCCAGCCAGTCCAGGATATTTAATATTGTGTGTTCATATAATATTTATAATATTATAATGTAATATAATACTACTACTAATAATACAAAATAATAATTATATATTTTATAGTAAAGGTTTTCCCCTGACATTAAGTCCAGCGTGTCCAACTCTGGGGGTTGATGCTTATCTCCATTTCTAAGCCAAAGAGCTGGCATTGTCCGTAGACACCTCCAAGGTCATGTGGGCAGCATGACTGCATGGAGCACCATTACCTTCCCACCGGAGCGGTACTATTGATCTACTCACATTTGCATGTTTTCAAACTGCTAGGTTGGCAGAAGCTGGGGCTAACAGCAGAAGCTCATGCCACTCTCTGGATTCGAACCTGCAGCCTTTTGGTCAACAAGCTTAGCAGCTTAGTGCTTTAACCCACTGCACCACCGGGGGCTCCCAGTAATATTAAATATAATATATTTTATATTACATTTAATATTACTAATAATATTAAAATATATTGTATGCATATATATCTTGTAAGCCACTCTGAGTCCCCTTTGGGGTGAGAAGGGCGGCATATAAATGCCGTAAATAAATAAATTATATAATATAATGCCAAGTTTTCAAACTTTGATTGTGTGCATGTTTTCTTTTAAATACAGTACAAAGGTACCCTTGGTTTGGTCTGATACCATAAATAAATAAATACTAGGGAATCCTGGAGGCACCAGGACGCTTTGGTAAAGAAGGCTAAAGATCTTAGAATTTAGAATTAATGAAGTTAGCCCTGACATTGGCAAACTTTGGCCCTCTAGGCATTTTGGACTTCAACTCCCATCATTCCTAACAGCCTCAGGCCCCTTCCTTTCCTCCCTTTTCCTGCTTAAGCGGCTGAAGGGGAAAAGGCTGTTCAAGGACCTGAGGCTGTTAGGAATGGTGGGAGTTGAAGTCCAAAACACCCAGAGGGCCAAAACTTGTCCATGTCTGAGTTGGCGCCACTTTTAAGTGCCATGGCTCAATGCTAGGGAATTCTGAGAGATGTTGGGTGCTTCCAAACTGTAGAATTAATGCAGTTGAGTCTCGCTTTTAATTGCCATGGCTCAATGCTAGGACTTGTGTTTTGGTGAGGCACCAGCACTCTGTTACAAGTATTGCAATCGTTATGGCCATCCAAATGAGGTCCTAAGGAAGAGTCTTACCCTCTCTGTATAGGTAAGACTGTATTTTCATTGCAACTCAAGAGTGCATCTCCACTGTCCAATGAATGTAGTCTGGCTGACTTTTAACAGCCATGGCTCAATACTAGGAATTTCAGTTTCTCAAGTCACTCCTGACACGTAAATTTTTTTTTTGTGAGGCAGCATTTTAATAAGAAAGGCTAAAAACCTTGGGTGCATCTAACACTGTAAAGTTAATGCATTATGACCCCACTTTTAGGTGCCAGGAGTCAATGCTATGGAATCCTGGAGAAGTGTAGTTTAGTGGAGCACCAGGACTTACAAAGAAGGCTAAAGTATTGTAGTTTGGTGAGGGACCAAGGCATTCAGCAAGTGGCGCAGTGGGTTAAAGCACTGTGCCGGCAGGACTGAAGACCGACAGGTCACAGGTTCAAATCTGGGGAGAGGCGGATGAGCTCCCTCTATTAGCTCCAGCTCCTCATGCGGGGACATGAGAGAAGCCTCTCACTAGGATGAAAAAAACTTCAAAATCATCCGGGCATCCCCTGGGCAACGTCCTTGCAGACGGCCAATTCTCTCACAACAGGAACTGTTGCTCCTGACACGACAAAAAAAACAAAACAAGTATGGCAGGGACGTAGCAAGTATCTTTATGGCCATCCAATTGAGGTCCTTAAGAGAGTGCCTCTGTGCATGGATGAGACTAT
>NW_026846588.1:127049629-127238452 GCF_025583915.1 Anolis sagrei ordinatus | reverse complement strand
GGACCAAAATTTGTCCATGCTCATATATATGTGTGTGTATGTGTGTGTGTGTGTGTGTGTGTGTGTAATTGGGTTTTTTTTTGGGGGGGGCGCCAAAATACTCTTTGCTTACCATTGAAAATTACCTAGGGCCGCCTCTGACAATATGTGGGATATGGGATGTGGGATATCAGTACCTTATCACATCCCCGTTTTCCCCCAATATTACAGTTTTCCCAAGTTGTGACACCACCTACGCATGCACTGAGTGGTATGGGAAAAGCAGCCTTCTTAACAAGGCAGGACTTTGGCTGATGTCAGCCAGAGTGTCCAAGACTAGTAATGTGGTGTGGCTTGGATAGGGACAGCCATAACGCAAAGGGCAGGGGGGACCTCTAGGGTGGCTACCCCACAATGCTGGACTATGTTCTGTATGGCTGGATGCTCAGGACTCCCTGCTACCTCTGAGGCAGTTTTGCATGCTAGATTAGGCATTAGAAATCAGTGTATAAGGGCCCTTTGTTCATTTGAATTAAATCTGGTGACCCTTGGTATCTGTTGGGGTTTGGTTCCAGGACTCACAATAATGGGTCTCAAGCCTCAATATTATGCCCAATTGCATAGTAAAATAGTGTTTGTTATACTATATGGCAAAATCAAGGTTTGCCTTTTGACCTGTTTTTAAATTATCAGTATGTAGTTTTAAAAATATGTCCAAATTGTTAATAATTGAATATGTGCGTATGGAGGGCTGACTGTAGTGCCAAAAAAGCTTTCCTCCTAAAGGTGTTCTTCAAGCCCTCTGGTCCTTTTGGTTTGCCTTTTTTTGCCCCCTTTCCTACTCTGCAACATGCTTTCATTTTTGTTGTCAAATAATTACAAGTCATTTAATAAAATGGTGAAGAGGAAATTCTTTTTTTAAAAAAAAAACTTTCATATGATCAACAGGATGAAATGTTGAAGTGCATGGACAGCTGAAATAAAATGACTTGAGGCTGTCTCCCTCCTCCACACTGAGCAGAATTCACATTGCAGTTCAGATATTTTCCAAGTATTGTATGGTTTAGGCATTTCCAGATCTATTGAGAGGAGAAAAGAGAGAGGGAAAGTGCCGGAAGCTTTAACTGAACTAAGATGCATTTGTTTTTGGCTCCTAATTAATCAAGATAACATCTCTTTCAGCCATTAGACAGTAAAATCAATAGACTGGGCAGCCTGACTGCCATTTAGACTTATATAAGAACACCTATTATTGGCAAAACCGTGATGGATTTAACCATTTCATCCTTTATTATATTTCAAATAAGAATCAGTCTCAACAAGAAGATGTACCAACTGCCATGATAATGCGCACTTTGCTGTAAACATTAATCTTCCCCAACTTATTTCCCAAGGTAAGTTTTTCCTCTTGATCACACAGCCATGAAACTAAACAGCTACCGAATTTTGTATAACTTGAAATTAAAGATAAATTGGGACTGAAGCACAATCAGCCTTTCCAAAGTAAGTGAATGTTTTGGTAAGACTGCTACGGAATCATGACTATCTGTGCAGGCATGTTCCAGTCTTGAAACCAATTTAGTGACTAGCTTCAGTCTCCCACACCAGGCAACACCCTTATTGTTGTGTTGTATTACATCTCCCATAGCCAACATGTCTAATTGATTGAAGGTGCAACTCCCCTGAAGATTTAATGCAGTTTGACCCCCCACTTTATCTGTCGTGATTCAATGCTATGGAATCATGGGAGTTGCAGTTTTACAAGATCTTGAGCCTTCCTGTCAACGAGTGCTGATGCTTTGCCAAACCACAACTCCTGGGTATTTTAGATCTGATCCTGACCAACAATGCTAACGTGGTAAATGAGGTGGAAGTGGTAGGCTCCATAGGTGGGAATTACGATGTTCTTCAAGAGTATAGTTATTTATTTCTCGTGTCAGGGCAGCCAGTCAATTATATTACATTTCTAACAGAACAAAGCAAAAAAAACAGACAAAATACAAAAATTGTGAGTTTGGTAGTTGATTAAATGTCCTTTGACCAGTATCTGGCCACTTGAGTGCTTCTGGTGTTGCTGCAAGAAGGTCCTCCATTGTGCATGTGGCAGGGCTCAGGGGTGCATTGCAGCAGGTGGTCAGTGGTTTGCTCTTCTCCACACTCGCATGTCGTGGATTCCACTTTGTGGCCCCATTTCTTGAGGTTGGCTCTGCATCTTGTGGTGCCAGAGCGCAGTCTGTTCAGCACCTTCCAAGTTGCCCAGTCTTCTGTGTGCCCAGGGGGGAGTCTCTCATTTGGTATCAGCCATTGGTTGAGGTTCTGGATTTGAGCCTGCCACTTTTGGACTCTCGCTTGCTGAGGTGTTCCAGCGAGTGTCTCTGTAGATCTTAGAAAACTATTTCTAGATTTAAGTCATTGACGTGATGGCTGATACCCAAACAGGGGATGAGCTGGAGATGTCTCTGCCTTGGTCCTTTCACTATTGGCTGCTACTTCCCGGCGGATGTCAGGTGGTGCAATCCGGCTAAGCAGTGTAATTTCTCCAGTGGTGTAGGGCGCAGACACCCCGTGATAATGTGGCATGTCTCATTAAGAGCCACATCCACTGTTTTAGTGTGGTGAGATGTGTTCCACACTGGGCATGCGTACTCAGCAGCAGAGTAGCACAGCGCAAGGGCAGATGTCTTCACTGTGTCTGGTTGTGATCCCCAGGTTGTGCCAGTCAGCTTTCGTATGATATTGTTTCTAGCACCCCCTTTTTGCTTGATGTTCAGGCAGTGCTTCTTGTAGGTAAGAGCACGGTCCAGAGTGACTCCCAGGTATTTGGGTGCGCTGCAATGCTCCAGTGGGATTCCTTCCCAGGTGATCCTCAGAGCTCGGGATGCTTGTCTGTTCTTGAGATGAAAAGCACATGTCTGTGTTTTAGATGGATTAGGGATCAGCTGGTTTTCCCTGTAATAGGCAGTAAGAGCACCTAGAGCTTCGGAGAGCTTCTGTTCAACCATCTCAAAGCTCCCTGCTTGAGCAGTAATGGCACGATCATCAGCATAGATGAAACTCTCTGTCCCTTCTGGCAGTGGCTAGTCATTTGTCTAGATGTTGAATATGTATGGAGCAAGCACACTCCCCTGAGGCAGGCCATTCTTCTGTTTCCGCCATCTACCTCTCTGGCCCTGGAACTCAACAAAAAAGCTCCTGTTTTGTAGCAGGTTTCCTATGAGGCGGGTGATGATGCTTTGCCAAACCACAACTCCTGGGTATTTTAGATCTGATCCTGACCAACAATGATGACCTGGTAAATGGGGTGGAAGTGGTAAGTTCCATAGGTGGGAATTACTATGTTCTTCAGGAGTATATATATATATATACAGTGAAAGGAGAAGTCAAGCAAAATCTGGCATGCATTCTAGACCTTAAGAAATCTGATTTAATTAAACTTTGAGAAAAATTGGTCAGGCATACTAAAAGAGAAAAGAGTTCTTGATGGATGGGAGTTTCTGAAAAGTGAGATATTAGAGGCACAATTTCAAGCAGTTCTAATGCAGAAGAAAAGTAGAAGATGTCTATAGAAACCAGAATGGATGTCTAAGGAACTTTTATTTAAGCTAAGATTTAAAAGGGATATATACAAGAAACGAAAAAAGGGTGCAATCACCAAAGAAAAATTCAAAAGAATAACCAGCATGGGTAGGGAGAAAAGCCAAAGTACAGAATGAGCATTGGCTTTTCTAACTTTAAAACAAGAAAAGTTGTTTTTGTTATATCTGTAGCAAAAATAAGAACAAGGATGTTGTAGGAAAACTGTACCTAGCTATTGGGAAAATGCCAGTAGGGGGACAGAGAAAAGGCAGACCTACTCAACATCTTTGTTGTCTCTGTCATCTCCCAAAAGGTAAACAGTGCTCAACTTGGGCATAATGGAGCAGATCATGCAGTAGGGGAGATAAAACAGTACAGGAATCTCTGACTCCAGAGCCAGGTACCTACATTCAAGGGTATTAAAAGAACTAGCATAAGTAATTTCAGAACCAATGGAAATTATCTTTGAGAATTCGTCAAGAACGGAAGTTCCAGCAAATTGGAAGAAGGCAATTGCTGTCCCAGACTTCAAAAAAGTGGAGGAGGGGAAAGGACCAACACACAGTTACCACCCACTTGGCCTGACATTGATACCAGGAAAGATCCTAGAGTAGATCATTAAATAGATAATCTGTAACCACTTAGAAAGGAATGTCATGCTCACTGAAAGTCAACATAGGTCTCTCAAAACCAAGTCATACCAGAATAAATTTATCTCTTTTTAAAATAGTGACAAGCTTGGTAGATGAAGGAAATGCTTTGGATGTAGCATACCTTGATTCCAATAACATCTTTGACAAAATCCCCCATTATATTCTTACAGTAAAATATGGACTAAACAATACTACTGTTAGGTAGATTGGTTAACTTGACGAACCCAAACAGTGCTAACCAATGGGCGCTCTTCATTCTGGGGAGTAGTGACCAGTGAGGTACCACAGGGTTCTGTCTTCAGCCCAGTAATAGATTAGACAACTATTATATTGTCAAGACTAACAAAATGAATTTCAGCAGTGAGAAATGTATAGTACTAAACTTAAGCAGAAAAAATAAAATACAAAGATATAGAATGGGTTTTTTTGTCATGTCAGGAGTGACCTGGGAATCTGAAGGCGCTTCTGGTGTGAGAGAATTGGCCGTCTACAAGGACGTTGCCCAGGGGACGCCCGGCTGATTTTGATGTTGGGTTGTTGTAGGTTTTTCAGGCTATATGGCCGTTGTCCAGAGGCATTCTCTCCTGATGTTTTATCATCCTTGTGGGAGGCTTCTCTCATGTCCCCGCATGAGGAGCTGGAGCCGATAGAGGGAGCTCATCCGCCTCTCCCCGGATTTGAACCTGCGACCTTTTGGTCTTCAGTCCTGCCGGCACAGGAGTTTAACCCACTGCGTCACCAGGGGCTCTGAATGGGTGACATCTGGCTATAAAACAGCACATGTAAAATTAATCTAGGAATTTTAGGATGCTTCCACACAAGGCTTAGTCCAGTCGCTGGCCCCAAACAGTCCTGTGTGGAAGCACTCTAAGACTCCTAGATCAATTTTACATGTGTTATTTTAAAGCCAGGGGTTTAAGAAACCAATTTGATTGTGGGTTTAAGTCCTTACACCCAAAGAAAAACCCAGACGTTCCCAGGGGGTGTCCCCATACCAGTATGTTAACTACCACACTAGAATGGGACCACCCCAACCCCCCCCCCCAAATAGCCTTAATTTTTGTTTTAAAAAACCTTACTGGGTTGCCATGAGACTGGTCTGGCAGTCGGGGTGGGCAGGAGCAATTCCCCTTCTGCCTCCTGGTACATCATGTTTACATGCCATGAGCACTACCAGAGCAGCCTCATGGTGACCCGGTAATATTTTCTTTAATTTTAATGCTTGGGGGAGGGGTGGAAAGGGGTGGGCACCATCTTGCATCTTTGGGCTCCAAGGGTCCAAAAGTTGTGAGATGGGTATGGGGACTGACTCCAAGAGTATCCAGGGGTCAGTCCTGACAGGGCCCATACTCCATTAGACCCAAGCCTTTCAGGAAGGCCCACATCTAATGGGGTATCTAATTAATCTGTGAAAAAGCAGGGTTTTCCTGCTCTATTCCCAATTAATCCTCTTTTATCTAAAGTATCATTTGTACACCTCAGATAAAAGTTCAACAGGGCCCGCATTTTGGGCTCTGTCTGGAAGGGCCCTTAGTAGACCACAAGCGGAGTATGGGTCAACAGTGTGATGCTGCAGCCAAAAAGACTAATGCTAATCAAGGTAGCCAATTGAAACATTCACACCTATCTCCAACCCTGGACTTTCCACAGATATATAAACCCAATTTTCCTACTTTCCAACAGACCTCACAACCTCAGAGGATGCCTGCCATAGATGCAGGTGAAACATCAGGAGAAAATGCTTCTAGGACATGGCCATACAGCCTGAAAAACCTACAACAACCCAGTGATTCTGGCCATGAAAACCTTCGACAATACATTAAACAAATACTTGAATTTGATCTACACAAACTTGTTTACAACCACTGTTTTCCTTGGCTATAAGCCTACTTTTGGTCTGGCCAGGCTCTTAATCTTTCTTTCCCAAATAGTATATTTAATTGTTAAACCCACTCAATCAGAAATCAACCACTAAATGTGGTATCACAGAAGTATAGCCAATCAGATTTGGCTTCATGATGATGTCACAGTTGGCAAGCAGAGGCAGTTTAGATTGAAGGATTTGTAAATAATTTAGCATTTTCTCATGTAGTGCCAAAATCAGTGAAATGAGGTGTTTGTCAGTACTGACAAATATTCTCATGAACTACCATGAGTTGTTTTGGCTCAAGTGCAACATGCAAATCCTTTTTACTGGAATATTCTACAGCATTGGGGATACCAACCCCATCCCGCTCTTCAGCGCTAATGTAAATTAATGAGAACAATATTTTCCTTCTGAATAGGTTAGACAAATGCTAAATTATAGTCAAGCTGTATCGTTAACTAACAGCCAAATGTGTGTTATTCTCAGGACACGGCAACATTAGATGATGGAACAGACTCATTTTAGCAAACCTCTGAGGCTTAGGGCCAATAAAATATTGTGGTATATATAATTTGTTTACAAAGTCATGAGGCTAAAGAATACATCAGGAAAGTTTGTAGTTTTCTGTAGGCTGCTTCTACCCAACATTTATCAATTCAGAGATTGTTTCTCTGGCATGAATTTGCCTAACTGCACGGGGTCTTTGACCTTTGTAAGCAAAGCTCTACGAAGAACATTGGCCCATTGGGTTCTGTGTTCTGAGTGGAAAAACACATTAGTGGATAACATTCATACTCCCCATCCAGTCTCTGTCATTGTTATGCAAATGTTCCGACTAAAATTGGGGATCTTGGTCTAAATCCTGTTGCTACTCCCATCAAAATCAGTTAGATGTGCCTATATTTTGAAGTACTGATCAACAACTGATTCAATAGGCCTAGTCTGGTTGGGACTAACCAACAGGATTCAACCTTTACCAATAGTATCAAACTGAATAGTATCAAACTGAACGAATAAACAATATCTTTCATTGCTCAGATAGCCTATTGGCACTGCTGATAGGATTTCCATGTCGGTTTCACACCTTGTCCAACTTGGTTTTTAGATGTGTTTCCTTTGATACCATCTCAGCCTTGAGTGACATGATTAAATAGCAGTAGCATTTAAGTGCATTGTATGAGTGACTTGTCTTGGTTGGAGAACACTGGAAAACGTATCATCTCTGAAGGGCTTGCTTGCATGCAAACTCAAATCTCTTGGTTTTTCTGACTTTGTCCTCTGGTTCTTCTGTTTTTTGTAGTATTTTAATATGCAGTTAATACATTCCCAATATAATACAGGTTGAGTTTTCTTCTGCCAAAGCTTGTTGTCTTGCTCCATAAAAGAACAATGGCCATAGAAAGATGGCCTACGGCATGATACAATTTATAGGCCTGGAATGGTTTAAATAGCCAATTTGTAAAAGCTTCAGACTCAATTTATGTGCTTGGTTTCCCCCCTATGGCATTTACTTTGATAAAAGTGTAAAATGTGCCAAGCTTCGATTCTGTTTACTTCTCTTGTACCTGATCAGCTAACAAAAAGGAGAGAGAAAAGGAGAACAAGAGAGGAAAAACTTGATCACCACAGTCCATTTGTCGTTGGGAATGTCAAATGTATAAATATCCTGAAATACATATACCATACAACTGAACCTGTATACTTAATTTTATTTAGAGTCATGCCAAACAAATCACTATTTCAAATATTTGGATTAAAAGTACCAATTTTGGGGGATCTCCCATGGAAACACTTGTGGGACTACTGGTCTTGGATGTTTTCCCACCAGCATTATAGAATGGAGGCTATTGTCTGCCAATCATTTGTGTTGCTCCTGCAGAATTCTGGGAAATATAGTTCAGGGTGAACCCTTTAGAATTCTTAACTATAGAGGTTCTCTGCTTCCTCAAACTACATTTCCCAGAATTCTGCAGGAGCACATCTGACAATTGGCAGATGATAGTCTTGGTTCTATAACACTGGTCCCTTATGACATAATTGTTTTCCCTATATGCTCTATTTTTCTAGAATTCCTACTTGAAATACTTTGACCTTTTTGAATCAATCACACTGGTGACTAAAGTGAATGAGGGATCCAGGCATGTAGCCGTGGGGGGGGGGGGGGCTTGAGGGGCTTCAGCCCCCCCCCCCCCGAAATTTTCATGGTGGTTTGCAAAAAGGCCTTACTGGTGCATTATTTAAACTGTTATGTTTATTCATATCATGATCTGATCACCATACTCAATATATCCCATATGCATGGGGGTATTGGGGTAATGATACAAAAGGTTTGCTAGGGTAGACCCTCTTTCACTCAGACTCAGCCCCCCCTGAAACTCAGCCCCCCCAAAACCCCCCCTGAGAAAAAACTCACCCCCCCCCGAATCAAAATCCTGGTTATGGGCCCGGAGGGATCATATAGTAAACTGGATGCATAGTACAGAGCAAGTAAGAATTCTATAGGTCAGTGGTTCCCAATCTTTTTTTGACTAGGGACCACTTGACCAGAGACTATTTTGACCAAAGACCACTCTCCAACATTAGTGCCAAAAGGGTTACGAATCAGTTTTTGGTCAACTTTAGATTCAGTTTGGGGTGCTGAATCAGAAAATTGCATTGTATAAACCACATCATCTCTAATTTCTGATACAGAACATATGCCATGGCCAGCGACAGGGAAGGAGTGGCAGGTGGCACGAAAGGCAATAAAATAAAATAAAATAAAATAAAATAAAATAAAATAAAGAGGAATGGAGGCTCATGGACCAGATTTTCGACTTCACAGTCCACTAGTGGTCCACTGCCCACAGGTTAAAAACCACTGCTATAGGTGCTTATGTGACAGTAGTGATTCCTGGATTATTCATTGGAACAACAGGCATGAAATGATCACAAACTAACCGAATATGGTTTTGTGATGTCATTGAGAACAGCCAAATTAGAAACTAAAGCAAGTCCTGTGCATTAATTGAGCAAACATTTTTGCAAATGGTATTTTAAAACAAAACAACAGCAAGCTTTTTCATGCTATTGAAATGCTCAAATAACGTGAAAATTTCAGCTCGGTTATACAGGATATCTACAAAGTGTCTGAAACTTATGAAGATCAATGCAACGTTTCCAATACCACATCTGTCCTGTTTCCAAAACAACATGTATGTTCATAGGAAGTGTAAAAATATTTTGTGGTTCTTCGCTTTGATCAAATGCAGTATCAAAATAAAGTATCAATGTAGTTGAAATTACAACAGCAAAACAACAGAGAGGAAATAATCTGGGACAGGCATGTAGCCGGCGGGGGGGGGGGGGGAGGGGCGTCAGATCTGATCACCATGCTCAATATATCCTATATGCATGGGGGTATTGGGGTAACGATACAAAAGGTTTGCTAGGGTAGACCCTCTTTCACCCAGACTCAGCCCCCCCCCCCCCCCCGAATCCAACTCAGCTCCCCCCAAATCAAAATCCTGGCTACGGGCCTGATCTGGGACATCTAATCACCTCTCAACAAAAGATTGCTCCAGGCACTGCCAGGCCATCAAATGCTAATCAAGGTGGTCAGTTGAAACATTCACACCTAGCTCCAGTAGACAAGAGTCCTTTGTCCCACCCTGGTCATTCCACAGATATATCAACCCTTTTTCCTAGTTCCGACAAACCTCACTACCTCTGAGGATGCTTGCCATAGATGCAGGCAAAACGTCAGGACAGAATGCCTCTAGAACATGGCCATATAGCCCGAAAAAACCTACAACAACCCAGTATCAATGTTCTTTCTGCTGAGTGATGCCCAATTTTAACTGGTAAATACTGCATACTAATCTTTCCCAAGCCATCAATGGCTTTGTAGATCTATTTGTATAGCTCTCTGTCTTATTTCAAAGTAGTTTAAACCCATGGTCATTCTTATTAACTTGTCCTCAAATGTTGCATGCACTGCTCTTCCATTTTTCAGATGTACAAGGCTGCATTCACTTTAAGGTAGATTGCACAGGTGGAATTGTGCATGCAGCACTGTTGCAAACAGGCATGATGCATGTGCATTAGTTCCACATTTGATTGTGCTGTATCACAAAGCATAACAACTGTTCAATTCTATGAGCATATTGTTGTCTCAACAATGTATTTGCTTTGTGTGTTAGGAATGTGAAGAATGTTCACAAACTTTCTCTATTTTGTTGAAAGAGGCAATGTCGGGACAGTTAGCTGAGAAATTACCCACCTTTGCAAGATTTCTCAGCTGTAGAGATAAGACAAGGAGTACACTGAAAAATAAAAATCTACTCAAACCTATTTGTATTTTTCTTTGCAAAGAAAAGCACATGTATCCAGCAAATGACGAATCCCATGCAACAAGAAAGTAGTTGACCTATGCAATTTGCAAATATATCGAATTAGTTAAAAAATGCTATCACAAAGGTTGCTTTCCCTTGATCCCATTTTGACTATCTTTTTGATGAACAGAAAGTGTGTGATTTCTCATTGAGAGTGAGACAAGCAAGGATGAAGTCTTTCAACATGTGAGTCAGGCATGTAGCCAGGGGAGGAGCTTGAGGGGCTTAAGTCCCCCCCCCCCCAATTTTCATGGTGGTCTGCGAGAAGGCCTTACTGGTACATTATTTAAACTGTTATGTTTATTCATATCATGATCTGATCACCATGCTCCATATATCCCATATGCATGGGGGTACTGGGGTAATGATACAAAAGGTTTGCTAGGATAGACCCTCTTTCAATCAGACTCAGCCCCCCCCCCCCCCCCCCCCCCGAATCAAATCCAGCTCCCCCTGAATCAAAATCCTGGCTACGGGCCTGATCTGGGACATCTAATCACCTCTCAACAAAAGATTGCCCCAGGCACTGCCAGGCCATCAAATGCTAATCAAGGTGGTCAGTTGAAACATTAACACCTAGCTCCAGCAGACAAGAGTCCTTTGTCCCACTCTGGTCATTCCACAGATATATCAACCCCTTTTCCTAGTTCCAACAGTCCTTGCTACCTCTGAGGATGCTTGCCATAGGTGCAGGCGAAACGTCAGGAGAGAATGTCTTTAGAACATGGCCATATAGCCCGAAAAAACCTACAACAACCCAGTATCAATATTCTTTCTGCATGACAGACCACAGGGACATTGTGGAAATTGGGACCAAGAACCAAGGACTAGAAGGAAATTTAAAATTTCACTGAAAAGCTCATAATCCACGCAATCGTTTCAAGACCTTTCTTGCCCACCTTATAACACCATTCTCTTCTGCTGTAGATCCCGTTGTTGTCTCCTTTGTGTCCAAGGTTATCTAGAAGGCATCTGTCTAAACATCATTCTTTGCCTTTGCTTCCTTGTATTTGTTCAGTGGGTGAGAACAAAAAGCCACAACACTATTGATTCTGGAAGTTTAACTGCATCAAATGCAAACGTCGTGGTGCTGCTGGGTCCGGGAATTGCTGTCAGCATCCTGGCTGTGCCGCTAAAGAAGGGGGGCGGCTAATTCAGTCAGGCCTGCTCTTTCTGCCAGAGTTTTGAGTGACGTGCATGGCCCAGTGCACATTCACTGAAAACTAGTATCAGGGAATGACATACAGTTTGATAACATAAGATGCTTAGGGTTTTTTTGGCTCAAGTGAGATGTTCAGAGCTAATAGCCCTGGTGAGCGGAGTTTTAGCTGTGATCTGTACCTTGAGATATCGGCTGTGTCTGGCTCAGGGGAAAGGGGGGAAAGAATGAAAGCTTATTTCTAGAAAAGGCTTCCGATGAGCAGCATTTGTCATTGAAGGGGAGATGGGTATAATTAGCTTGTCAGTCTCGTTTGGGCTGAGCTGGCTTTCTGTGCTAAGAAAGATGGACTAACTGCCAGAGCTGCTGACAGGTAGTCGATAATGCAGCAATTAATGTCATAAATAATTCTGGAACCAATTATATCAAAATGGACTCTGAGCTTTAAAAAAGATCAGAATTCTCTTCTCCTTCTTCTTCCCCGCTAACAGCAAGCCTAGGCTTTCATTTTTCTCTGTAATTACTTTTCATTGTACATAGCCATAAAGTAGGGGTCTTTTTCTTCTGTCCATATTTTTTATGCAGCCCTTTCAATCCAAGTTATCCTGCCCTCACTGCTGTTGCCACCCCCCTCTGCCCCTTTCTACCCTCTGCCCCCTCCTCTCCTTGGCAAGATATCTTTTGGGGGAGCATGTAATCTTTTAGCCCGGCTGTTTACATGATAGCTCCCTCTGCACCAAAATGATTAAGAGCCCAGTTTTCTCAAATGTCATGAGCAATGACAGTAGAGCACACCAAACAATGGCATTTGGAAATGAAGACATTTGTGAAATAAATTGATTTGTCTTATTATTTTAAAGGTTGTTCTGACTTTGCTTACACCAAACCTATTGATTTTTCTTGGCCTCCTCCTTTTCTTCTACAGTTGCAACAACCGGGGAACGTGAGCCAAGCTATTCCCTCTGTGCCACAAACACAATTTACTACAAGTTTAACAATGGCTCTGTAACCCTTTGTAGTGTCTTCTGTCTATGAGAGGGAAACAATGGGAAAGGGAATTGCTTTTTTCGGGCTGATGGCACACTTACAGTAAAAGAGAGCCTTTTAAATGTCTTTGGGTTTCAGGGATTAGCCTTTTTATGATATTATTCTGAGACAATCAAGGAGAAAACAGCTTCACTCATCATGCTTTGGGATGATGCTCATAGCAGCAGCAATTCCTGCAACATGTAGGATTTATTTTGCACTTCAACATGTTTAAGATTTAAAATATTTTATATCCTCAGGATATGCCCAAAAAGAGTACTAACTACATATTTAGAAACTAAGTTATTATTTTCAATTATTCTCTATTATTGACTCATTAGATCAAGAATGATCTAACCTGTTTGCCTAATGTTATTATTTCAATATTTGAAGGACTGTCTATGATTAAAATGAATGCTTTAAAAAGGGCCAGGATTCTAGATTGGCTTCATAGCTACTTAACTACTTCATGTTATGTAGCTATGAAGCATCTCCCAGCTAACTCACTCAGTTTTGATTTATTTGGCAGCAGTGTACAACACATCTTCTTGCCATTGATACAGTCAGAAGCAGGATCCCTATTCTCTCAAGGTAAACACCAGGCTGCTGTGTCCCAATTGGCGAGATAACAGACCTTGCTGCTTGAAATAATAATAATAATAATAATAATAATAATAATAATAATAATAAACCTTTATTTATACCCCGCTAACATCTCCCGAAGGACTCAGTGCGGCTTACAAGAGGCCGAGGCCCAACGCATCAATAAAACAACAGCATAACAAATACAACAATAAGTAAACTCATAAAACAAGCAATAAACATTAAAACAATAGCAATAAACATTAGACAATAACACCATGACACATTTAAAACTAAGGCCGGCCCAAATATAATGATTAAAATTTTAAAATGCTGAACATGACAGGTGAGATGGATAGGTTTTTGGAAATAAGTGTGGTGTGCAGACAATCTTAATCTCTAGTAAAGTACAATTGGGACATGATGCTAGGAGTTTCCTATTCTGGGAAGCCACACTGGAACAACCACGTCTTCAAGCTCTTCCTAAAGACTGCCAATGTTGGGGCTTGTCTGATATCCTTGGGGAGAGAATTCCAGAGTCAGGGGACCACCATGGAGAAGGCCCTGTCCCTCGTCCCCATGAATCACGCTTGCGACGCAGGTGGGATCGTGAGCAGGGCCTCTCCAGATGATTGGAGAGATCGTGTGGGTTCATATACGGGGATGCGGTCCTGTCTAGTTAGTCAGAATTGAGGAAATTTTACAATCCCTGCATTATGAATACTCAGTTATGAATGTGTAACTCTAGGTTCCTTATCTGTAACTGTGATGGTGTGACATTTTCAGCTGAAACCTAAATGTGCCACTGTATTTCATGGGGCATACCTCTAACTAGTATCCACTGGACTAGATCTAGTAGCTAGCACACAATAGACTAATATAATTAGATCAAATCCAATTAACTTGATTTTCTAATGGGTTACTTTGCTAACTGGTTATGTTTTTCAGTAATTAGTGGGAAGTAACTTGGCTGCAAGTAACTTCTTAACAGAGCAAGAATTGGATGTGTGGCTGTTACTCCTTATTCTGTCTTTGCACATGTCTCTCTGTATTGAGTCAGCCAAAGCAATGGGAAATGGGATATTGCTTTTGAGTGCAACCCAGATATATTGCTTTGCATTACACCATGTAACTTGATTTTTGTTCCTGGATTATAAATATCATTTCCTAATTGATTCTATCATATAAAAATGGAAAAAGTTTATTCAACTGCAAAAACTTCATTTTCATGGCATATCTTGCAGCTCATTTTGCTATAGTTTTTCAATAAATATCTCATACAATCTCATCTGATGGGTTGCTGGAATTGCTGTGCATCGTGGCGAATCTGGTGCTGTCCGTTGGGGGGAACCCGTTGCTCCATGTCCCATCACATCACCAGATTCATCTATCGCCCCATCCCACAAAAGGAAGTGCTGAGTGCTCCACTTCTCTCCATTGATTTCAATTGAACACAGGTAGCCTCCTGTGTTACTGCATAGTGGCCTACCAGAAGTAACTGTGCATCGTAGAATGGGAGCCAGTGGGTTCCATGGCAAAAGGGAAGGCAAACCAGTGCATACCGCCAAATTTACCCCCATCTGATGAGGTTGATAGACTCTCAACCAATTCATCATAGTTTGTGGCAGCCACAAAAATGAAGTTTCTGAAGAATAACAACTACTTTCAAAGTAAATATCACACAATTAAATGGGAAATAACACTTTAGAACCAGGAACAGTTTTTTTTTCAAATTTTGTTACATGGTGTTATTTTTCACATTTTTTTTTTCAGAATTTGCAGTTGGCCAGCTTGTGGAACTAGAGTGCATTTTCCTGTATTTCACAGTGACACCTTCCACTTCCTCATTTATTTATTACTTCCCAATCTTCCCCTGGGAATCAAATCAGGGACCAAAAGATTAAATGCAGTAATAAATAGACACGTAACATCAGGCATGTAGCCGGGGGGCTTCACCCCCCCCCCCCGAAATTCTCATGGTGGTTCGTGAAAAGGCCTTATTGGTGGATTATTTAAACTGTTATGTTTATTCATATCATGATCTGATCATCATACTCAATATTTCCCATATGCATGGGGGTATTTGGGGTAACGATACAAAAGGTTTGCTAGGGTAGACCCTCTTTCACTCAGACTCAGCCCCCCCCCCCTGCCTTCGAAATAAACTCAGCCCCTCCGAATTGAAATCCTGGCTATGGGCCTGTGTAACATAATGTAAACAAAACATCAATTAAGAAACATAATCAGTTAAAAGAGCATAACTTTTTAATGTATTGTCGAAGGCTTTCATGGCTGGAATCACTGGGTTGTTGTAGGTTTTTTCACGCTGTATGGCCATGTTCTAGAGGCATTCTCTTCTGACATTTCACCTGCATCTATGGCCAGCATCCTCAGAGGTTGTGAGGACCTCACAACCTCTGAGGATGCTGGCCATAGATGCAGGCAAAACGTCAGGAGAGAATGCCTCCAGAACATGGCCATACAGTCCAAAAAAACCTACAACAATCCATAACCTTTTACTTGTGAATAGTTGAGCAAGTTCCCTTTCTGGACTGCAGTAATACATTGAGTGATCAGAGTAATGGGTCAAATAATCAGCACATTTTAAAAAGTGACATCCTAAGATCTCAATCTGGCCTTTTCAGAGAATCCACCAGCCCCAACCTCAGATTGTTGTTTTTCACAAAGAAAAACAAAACATTGTGGAAGCAGCAACTTACTTTAGAAATCTTTCACAACCTTTTGCTTCTCTGAGCCTGACAAATGTTTCCAGTTTCACAACTATGGTGGCATTTAGTCCTGGGAGGGTGAGGGAAAACAGCTCACAAAGTTCCCACTGTTTTTAAACCAGAAACATCTGCTGGTGTTACTTGCTGTTTGCATGTTGGGTCCTGAAATGGAAAGAATCTTGCAATCCTTTCACACGCACATGCCCCTCCTTAGCAATAGGTGTCACTGCAATGACTAGTAATTAGAGGAAATTGTTACAGAGCGTTCAGGATACTTTAGCCAATACAGCAAATGCGTAAACACTGACATTTAAAACTATCTCAAGCTGCAACAACAAGTTTAATCACAACTGGCTTAGTCAAGTTGCAAACCAACAAAGATGTGCAGGTCTCTTAATTACAACATGAATCATTGTTTTGTCAGTGGGTTTGAGCAAGTTAGGGGAACCGTTCATCTACAAATCAACCATAGGATGTAAAGGTTGGAACCCTTGAAATTGATGCATCACAAACACACTTCCCTTCCATAGATGTTGACACCATTACACTGGAGCACAGTCCCTTTCCCTGGATAGACAAAATCCACTTTAATCCCCTCATCTGAGTGTAGGATTTATATGAAGGCATAATTAAGACACTTTGGGTCTTTGAAAAAGTGAGGTATAAAAACAACAATAACAACAACAATGCCTGAACCTCAGGGCTTGCTGGAAAAGAGGTAACAATATCTATTAGACATGTGCACAGATCCATTTTAGCCATTCTACTTTTGCCAAACTGACTTTTTCAGCTCTACCAGGTGGCCAAAACTGCAAGGGCCAAGTCATCAAGTTTTCCCATCTGTAACAGGACCATGTGACAGCTGATCGTGGCTCCTCCTTCCCTATTTGGCATCACAGTTGATCCAGGCTTCAGCTTCTACAGTAGAAAGTAGAAACAGATTTAAGGAAGCATTAAACCCAAAGTAGAAAGGCCTGAGGGGGGAAAAGGCAGGCAGGGCTTGCAGTGCAAATCAAGACAAAAAGAGGGCTTTTTAAAGGAAGCCTGGAGGATTATTCCAGGTCATCACTCTTCCCAGTGGGAAGTCTCCTTAAAATGCCTTAATAGAAAGCTGTGTACGGGGGGGGGGGGGGGGGGGGGGGGGGGGAGAGAGTGTGCGCTGCCACCTGTCTCCTTTAGAGTAGAAACAGATTTAACGAAGCATTAAACCTAGGTCTCCTCTACAGACCAAAGGGAAAGGATCACAGAAAGAGTGGTATCTTAATTCTGAAGCTTTTTAATACAGGTCTTAATGAAGGATGTAAGGACAAATGATGGCATTCTCTAAAATGACAGAAAGGGGAGCCAGGGGAGCCCCCCACCCACTCATTGTCTCCAATGGGTTGGACATATCCATATTTCTCGCCTATGGTCCAAAAACTCCATCTGGCTGTGCACCTGTTTTCAGAAGTTGTGTGAAAATGGATATGGGGGTCTACCGGTATCTGGCCAGCAGAAATGGATCAAGGTTCAGCCAAAATGCACAAGCCTAACATCTATGAATAGGAGAAAGTAGGCTGTTTGGGATGTTGTTGCACATATGCTATCCAGTCTCTGATGATTATTCTATTTCTAGTGATATAGCAATCCATAAAAATCTATTTTCCAGTGCTTCCTTCTAATAGCCCTAAGATTATAAAAACTGATGCAAAACCCACAAGAAGTGCATTGGAGAACTGGAAGGTACTTCAAAAATCATCTACCTCAACTTACTGCCAATGGAGAATTCCACACATCAACTATCACTGACTCAAGACCTTCCAAATTCTTTTTATAAAATTTCAACAAATGAGAGTCCACCATCTTCTGTCAGCAGGGGCGGCTCAACCCATTATGCAAAGTAAGCACTTGCAGTATAGTTGATTTTGCCCAGGGGCTCTCTTGAGGCACTCTGGGGGCGGGGTGGTGGGAATAGACCTTGACATATGCGAGTTGTAGTTACTGGGATGTATAGTTCACCTACAATCAAAGAGCTTTCTGAACTCCACCAATGATGGAATTGAACCAAATATGGCACACAGAACTCCCACGACAAACAGAAAATATATATCAGTGATTGGTTGGGGGGGGGGGCAAAATACTGTTTGCTTACCGTTGAAAATTAGCTAGGATCACCTCTGTCTGTCAGAATCCAGTCCACTGTCAAACATCCCTACCCTTTAGAATTGCAGAAAACAAGTACATTTGTTTCCAGCTCTTCAGATACTTCATCATGATGATCATGATCAGTATCCTGCTTCCCCTTCCCCATCAAGATTCACAGCAACGAAGATAAAATTCTAAGAGCTTCCCATACTGTACATGGATAATTCAATTTTTAAAAAAACCATGAAATTAAGCATCTACCTATCTCTAATTTAAATGTCTCAATCCATTGCAAAGGGATATTGCCACCCCACTGTGCAGTTTGATTATTTCCCCCGCTCCTATTTAGTACATTTGGGACTAGGGATGTGTATGATACCACCTCCTGCCTCCACTTAACCTTAATCTTCTGGCAAAAATGCAGGGAGAACTTCTGTGACCTTTCTTGAGTTCTAGCGAAAATTGAAGCATTTTAAAGTGTCAGAATGTGTGTGTCTAGAATTTGATGAGCCTGACTGGTCTTTCCATCTTTCCCCCTTTTTGAAACTTTAAACAAAAGCAAGAGGCTACACTCAGCCGCTAGCTGCCAGTTGCTTTAAATCATCTCTGGGAGCATTGCAACAAGCTAGTGTAGTGTGGTTGTCAGTGACATTGTAGGGAATAAAATAAGCCTGCACATTTGGGGAGGCCAATCTCCAAATTCACTCCAAATAACTCCCCCCTACAGATGTTCTTAAGCATTTCTGTCTTATGGACAGATCATTCACAGCAGTAATACTATTCACTAATACTAATCACAAGGCATTAGCTTCAGCTCCAATGTCTAGGTTTTGTTGACCATCGACCCAACATAAAAAGGAGATAGGTTAACAGAACATTTTTGCTAACTGAATTTTTAGGTTGATCTGTGCAAACTGACTTTGCGGAGACAGTGTAGAACCAAAGCTCTGATGAACTGTGCCATGGACCAAATGAGAGATACGGAGAAATGGAAGCTGGTAAGATTCTGAGCATGGGAACATGGAGAGATAAAGGGATTGTCATATCAGACAGATTAGATGAGCAACCAATTTGTAGTGTTGGGATAGGGAAAGGAATTTACTGGCTGGAAGTGATGAGAAATGCTATAGAGAGAGATAGCCTTTCAGTGGAGTATAAGACAACTTGCTCTTTATATAAAAGAGAGATATTGATTTTATTACTGCAGAGAGGGGCTACTCATCTTTAATATCTTTTTATATTTTATTATATATTCTTTTAAGGAAAAAAATTTGAATTCTGTGCACCAAGCAATCACCTTTCAGTAATTTCTCTTGGATGTCTGCAAGATATTCTTTTTTTCTTTGTTGACTCCAAATAGCTGTGCTTGCTTCTCCTGCATAACAAACACAAGTTCCCCTCTTCATTTCATCATCCAACTATTACCATCTTGTAGTCTTCCTTTCCTCCCCTCCTTCGCCATTTAACAAAATCCCAGAGTTGGTTGTGATAAAACACATTAAAAACCCCTATAAGAACATACTGAGTAATCACCACTGAAAAGTCATAACTTCTATGATTGTAAATCATGCTTGAACAATGCACTTTCTAACTGAAATACCTTTTCCACATCTGATCTGCAAACATACTTGCTAGGCAGATAATGAATAACTTATTCTTGGACAGAGTGGCCTAGGTTTGATTTATCTCTTAGTATAAATAAATAAGAAAAGGCTGTCAAATCAGGATGCATAAATCTCATCTCTCCTCTAAGGATGAAGGAGAGGAGAGTAAGCGAGTGGGTGCTTTTACCCTAATTGGAAATGGGGAGAAAGTCACCCTTTTGAGGGAATAAATACTAACCTTGCAGCAGTATTCCTGGGAAATTACAGTTCTGTTTACAAATCTTGTCTTGAAGGAGATTATGCTCTGCTTTGTCCTAATGCAAGCCTGGAGAAGCTGGAAGAATAGAGAAGAGATATTCCACAAGGGAGGTTCCCAAAGCCCCACCTGTTATCAATTCTCTCCTATTTGTGGTTCCATATTCAGATATTTCACTACTTCCAGGCTCTTGATGGAAAGCGATTGGTATTTAAATATTGGTCCTGAACCAATTTGCCTACAATTTTCTTATTTTATGGATTTTATTATGTAATTGTTTTTAACTGATGAATTTTATATGGATTTTATTATGTAATTGTTTTTAACTGATGTATGTATGTATGTTGCCAGTTTGTACACTGCCCTGAGTCACCTTCGGGCTGAAAAGGATGGGATAAAAGTGCCATAAATAAATAAATAAATAATTTTTAAAGTTTATATATTTGCTAGAGGACAGAGTATTAAAGGCCTCGAATCTCGATAAAATAGTAAAGAGTAGAGACATCAGACTGGCAACAAAGATCCGCCTAGTCAAAGCCATGGTATTCCCTGTAGTAACCTACGGATGTGAGAGCTGGACCTTAGGGAAGGCTGAGCGAAGAAAGATCGATGCTTTTGAGCTGTGGTGTTGGAGGAAAGTTCTGAGAGTGCCTTGGACTGCGAGAAGATCCAACCAGTCCATCCTCCAGGAAATAAAGCCCGACTGCTCACTGGAGGGAAAGATACTAGAGACAAAGTTGAAGTACTTTGGCCACATCATGAGGAGACAGGAAAGCCTAGAGAAGACAATTCTGCTGGGGAAAGTGGAAGGCAAAAGGAAGAGGGGCCGACCAAGGGCAAGATGGATGGATGGCATCCTTGAAGTGACTGGACTGACCTTGAGGGAGCTGGGGGTGGTAACGGCCGACAGGGAGCTCTGGCGTGGGCTGGTCCATGAGGTCACGAAGAGTCGGAGACGACTGAACGAATGAACAACAACAATGTGCATTCAACTGAACATCACTGTTGTAACCTAGAAAGGAGATATATGTATTGAAACATATTTCCATTGACTCAAAAAGTATAGATATGGGATGAATATATTTATATTGATTGCAATATGAATGCCAGTTTCCAATGAAGTGGATGGACATATGATTTGTGGTAGCTTAAGATTCATATAGATATCATGTTGTTGTATATGATACTTACTGATTATGGCTACACTCAATACCCTTAAATACCCAGTGCTTCAGTGAAATGGGATTACTACTATTCATTGAAATGGAATTACTACTGTTCATTTACTGATTTCTGGAGCCCATAATTATATAAGCATGCTCCTTGAAGTGACTGGACTGACCTTGAGGGAGCTGGGGGTGGTGACGGCCGACAGGGAGCTCTGGCATGGGCTGGTCCATGAAGTCACAAAGAGTCGGAGACGACTGAACGAATGAACAACAAGAACTAGAAATGGAAATAATAATTGATGCCATTGTCCCAAATTTTATTTTGATTCCTATCTAAAAGAGAGCCACTGAATCAATGGAATTTACCAATAATAATAATAATAATAATAATAATAATAATAATAATACCTTTATTTATACCCCGCTACCGTCTCCCGAAGGACTCGGTGTGGCTTACAAGAGGCCGAGCCCAAATACATCAATAAAAACAACACAGCAATACAGACAGCAAGTAAACTCATAAACAAAACAATACACAGTAATAATAACACCATGACGCATTAAAAACCTATGGCAGGGCCAAATGTAATAATTAAAATTTTAAATAATGGGCATGACAAGGTGACATATAACTAGGATAGGTATTTGGAGAGAGATGGAGCGAGCGGACAATCCTAGATCATTAGTAAAGTGCGATTAGGGACATGTTGCTTAGGGTTCCTTATTCTGGGAAGGCACACTGGAACAACCACATTTTCAGGCTCCTCTTAAAGACTATACCAGTGGTTCTCAATCTGTGGGTCCCCAGGTGTTTTGGCCTTCAACTCCCAGAAATCCTAATAGCTGGCAAACTGGCTGGGATTTCTGGGAGTTGTAGGCCAAAACACTTGGGGACCCACAGGTTGTGAACCACTGACCTATACCTTGACTCATCTACTCCGCAATTGATTCAGTGGGCCTACTGTAGTTGAAACTAACTCAGAAGATTCCATCTATTATAAATGACAACTTGATAACAGTGGTGACTGTTGCTAGTAGAGTTGTGAGACAAAATTGTTGTGAGATGTTGCTAGCAGTGGTGGCTGAAAGGCTCCATGTTCCTTTGCTGGTGACTGGATCTAGTCAATCTGCTGAATGGCATATTAGAGGGGTCCATTAAAATCTGGACTAAAGTAGAATCGCAATCCCAAGAGTGGAAGCCACCAGTCACAATTGGTTGATTGACTAGTCACCTCTTACACATATGCACAGAGTGTTTTGTTCAACTCAGAAGCTTCCCATTCTCCTTTAACACACACATTTGATGATGCTACTTGCCATATTGTGTCATTGCACGCATGTGCTGTGAAAACTAATATCTTACTAACACAAAGCCAGTTTATCATATGGCTCATTGGTGAGATCAGCTTGGCCATGGCTTGCAGTAATGGGAGCTAACACAACTACTGCAGTGTACTTCCAGATTTGAATTATTTTAACCATTTGTGCAAAGTAAATAGGACTTTGTATAGCCAAATGAGAATTATACTATTACAACTAATATGTGTATTCATTAATATGGCCATCAGACTGGAAAAAATCAACTTATATCCCCATACCAAAAAAGGGAAATGCGAAAGACTGCCCAAACTTCCGTACAGTGGCCCTTATTTCTCATGCCAGTAAGGTAATGCTCAAGATCCTGCAAGGAAGACTCCAGCAATACATGGAGCGAGAGTTGCCAGATGTTCAAGCTGGGTTTAGAAAAGGTAGAGGAACGAGCGACCAAATTGCCAATATCCGCTGGATAATGGAGAAAGGCAGGGAGTTTCAGAAAAACATCTACTTCTGCTTCATTGACTATTCTAAAGCCTTTGACTGTGTGGATCATAATAAATTGTGGCAAGTTCTAGTGGGATGGGCATCCCAAGCCACCTTGTCTCTCTCCTGAGGAATCTGTACAAGGACCAAGTAGCAACAGTCAGAACTGACCACGGAACAACAGACTGGTTCAAGATTGGGAAAGGCGTACGGCAAGGCTGCATCCTCTCACCCAACCTTTTTAACTTGTATGCAAAACACATCATGCGATGTGCGGGGCTGGATGAATGCAAAGCTGGGGTGAAAATTGCTGGAAGAAACATTAACAACCTCAGATATGCAGATGACACCACTCTGATGGCCGAAAGCGAGGAGGAGCTGAGGAGCCTTCTAATCAAGGTGAAAGAAGAAAGCGCAAAATCCGGGTTGCAGCTAAACGTCAAAAAAACCAAGATTATGGCAACAAGAATGATTGACAACTGGAAAATAGAGGGAGAAACCGTGGAGGCCGTGACAGACTTTGTATTTCTAGGTGCAAAGATTACTGCAGATGCAGACTGTGGCCAGGAAATCAGAAGACGCTTCCTACTTGGGAGGAGAGCAATGTCCAATCTCGATAAAATAGTAAAGAGTAGAGACATCAGACTGGCAACAAAGATCCGCCTAGTCAAAGCCATGGTATTCCCTGTAGTAACCTACGGATGTGAGAGCTGGACCTTAGGGAAGGCTGAGCGAAGGAAGATCGATGCTTTTGCGCTGTGGTGTTGGAGGAAAGTTCTGAGAGTGCCTTGGACTGCGAGAAGATCCAACCAGTCCATCCTCCAGGAAATAAAGCCCGACTGCTCACTGGAGGGAAAGATACTAGAGACAAAGTTGAAGTACTTTGGCCACACCATGAGGAGACAGGAAAGCCTAGAGAAGACAATTATGCTGGGGAAAGTGGAAGGCAAAAGGAAGAGGGGCCGACCAAGGGCAAGATGGATGGATGGCATCCTTGAAGTGACTGGACTGACCTTGAGGGAGCTGGGGGTGGTGACGGCCGACAGGGAGCTCTGGCGTGGGCTGGTCCATGAGGTCACGAAGAGTCGGAGACGACTGAACGAATGAACAACAACAATGTGCATTCAACTGAACATCACTGTTGTAACCTAGAAAGGAGATATATGTATTGAAACATATTTCCATTGACTCAAAAAGTATAGATATGGGATGAATATATTTATATTGATTGCAATATGAATGCCAGTTTCCAATGAAGTGGATGGACATATGATTTGTGGTAGCTTAAGATTCATATAGATATCATGTTGTTGTATATGATACTTACTGATTATGGCTACACTCAATACCCTTAAATACCCAGTGCTTCAGTGAAATGGGATTACTACTATTCATTGAAATGGAATTACTACTGTTCATTTACTGATTTCTGGAGCCCATAATTATATAAGCATGCTGTACATAGATATACAGATATTCAGGTTTTAGGATACAGAAAGTACAGTCCATTGTATGTCAAAAACCTTGAATGGGGAAGTTTAAGATTGGAAGGTACATTTTCTCACTCCACTACATTACTGTGATAGGAGAAATGCCAATGAAACAACTTATCTGCCTTGCAGCTGTTATACAAAATATAAAGTTATCTAGGACTATGTTAACGTAATGAATATATTTCAAAGCTGTACATTTAATCAAGTTGGACATCTCATGCATATGCAAACAAAGTATTTGTACACAAAACCACATATGCGTATTGGAATACCTATTGTTTGTTTCACATGAGTATCACTTTGTGCACTCAACATTTTTCATATAATTCCTATTAGCTACCTTAGATCTAGAATTATCTTTCGGGATATATTTTATCTGTATATTTTATCAGATTGTAAAATCTGTTAAGTCATTTCAGACTTAAGTTGATCCTGAACGAGGGCCAGGTAAATGGCCTTGGACGGCCATATACGGCCCCTGGGCCTTACTTTGAGGACCCCTAGTATAAAGGGTCTTTAAAGGGGGAGTTGAGTTCTTTTTGTGATTTCTGAGGAAGCTTCTTGGGAACCCCAAAATTTCCCAAAGCACAGTTGGACAAAAAACCAGTCGATTTTGAGAAGTTAATTTATCTCCAGATAAAATATTTATTTATACTCTCTTTCTCAATCCTGTAGAGGACTCAAGGTGGCTTACACATATAGGCAGCAATTAGATGCTAAAAATACACATAATAAGTATATATGCATGACATATTGTATCCTTTATGGAATTTTCATATCTACACACAATGTATGTGTGTTCCCTCTCTCACTCTCATTCTCTCTCTCATACACACACACACACAAAACACTAGTTTGCAAAGGATAGCAATACAAGGGGAATTACATTTTTTTTTAAAAAAAAAATGACTTTCTTGATTGGTTTCTAATGTGTTGGTCTGCTTGCATCGTTGTCTCCAGGAGAATGCAGAGTAGTTACACAGCTATACAGTAGTAAATTCACACTTAATAGAATGTGGAAATATTATCCAGCTGAGGTGAGAAGCTTTCTCCAAAGATTGAGGTGCATCCCCAGCTGTGTTCTTGCCTGCCCCACTAGCATTAGACATGATATACAGCTGTGGCCAAGTGAATTTCAAAGTGAGATCTCCCCTTTCCAATCTGCTACATAGATCATCCTTGTTTGATAAATGAGTCACAATTATTCCAAAGCATTTTTTTTAGTCTTGGTGCATAAGAGAGTGTTCTAAAATTCTGGGATAGTTTGTTTTTAAGAAAATGCAAAGTACTGTATCACCCTGCTCAGATCAGTTAGGTGAGAAAGTCAGCATTGGCTTACATGACATAAGTTCAGCTGCTTATGTATACAATGTTGGCAGCAATACAGATGGAAAAAGCATGGACTGAATTCATCTTGAGTGTCTTGGGTCTGTGAAGGTCACTCTGTTAAAGTAATATATAGTGCCAGTATTGGTGGCTCAAGGTCAAGTCAGCTTGCTTTTCATAATGCATAAACCCGAAGCTCTCCCAGACACCAATCATCTGACCTAAAACCTTGGAACAAATATTTTACTAAGTAAATCAGTGAGCATGCTGGCATTTCTATTAACCTTCAATGCACTGGTGACAGGAAATGAATAATGATAAATAATAACTCAGGCCTGTAAATCATACTTAACATCAGAGGCAGGAGGGGAAAAAATGTGGTAGACTACCATCTGTTAAGAGTAAAGCTGGTGGAGCTTGCCTGGAAAATACAAAGGGGGACACGCTTACCCTTTTCCTCAAAGGCTTCCCAAGGTGTCCTTAAAACAGAGTAAAATGGAAATAAAAGTTTCCTAAAGAAGCCAGAAGACAGCCATGTGGGAAATCTTTATGTGAAGTAGTGAGATTAATATCTCAGGTCCCAATCAGCCACATTTGGAGGGTAGCACTTTTTGTGATTAAGAGCTCAAAGGCCAAGGACATAACTTGTGGCAGAGGCAAAGCAACCTTTCATCCCTTTCCCCTGAAATAAATCACACAAGAAACATTCACACAGAACTTATCCTGGACCTTGGCATGTGATGGAAATGAGTGGCTCATGTACACAATAAGGAACTTATCATACTCTTTACCTACATCTTAGGTTAAGTGAAAGAGCAAACATTCATGAGGTGTATATGGCATCTCTTGGGAAATGGCAGAGATCGTGGATTTTTAGGGAACAATATTCAAATACACAGGGCAGAACTGAACTACCAAACCCATGCCCCCACCCCTAAAAGGTCATACAAAAGAAACAAGTCTGATCATTTTACAAAGCATGTAGCAGGTGGCTTTACTTACAATACCTAACCATCAACTAAGATCCTGCAGTATGACTGGAGGCTCATCTACATGGGCATAATAACCCTAAATCAATGCAAGTTAGTTCCTGGTTATCTTTAGGATGTTCTTCCATTTCCATTAAATAACACATAGTAAACCAGGTTAAGTTGGCTTAGTCCTGGGGAATGCTCTGGAGTTTGTCTGAACACCTCCACAGCTTCAAGGCAGTGTGGAGAGCAGGATCAGGTCTCGTCCAAACTGGTCCACTGTCAATACCGGGCACTGCTGCCACCCCCTTTCCCAGTTGTGATGGGCTCATATAAAAGGGAGGTGCCTTGTCCCTGTGTCCTAGTTGGTCTTAAAGCTCATTGTAATCTTCTGGACACCCCATGGAGAGGGGAAAGAGAGGATAATCTCTTTTCCTAGTCATATAGTCTGCTGATGTCAGAACAGTGCACTCATCATAGCCAGGAGCTCACATGGAACTCTACAGCTATCTGAGAGTGCCTATGGTCACACAGAAAGGAAGGTCATGGTCCATCTAGGCCAGTGGTTCTCAATCTGTGGGTCTCCAGGTGTTTTGGCCTACAACTCCCAGAAATCCCAACCAGTTTACCAGCTGTTAGGTTTTCTGGGAGTTGAAGGCCAAAACATCTGGGGACCCACAGGTTGAGAAACACTGATCTAGGCCAAAATGGTCTCAGCTCAGCTGGATTGTTCGGACTCTAACCTATCACTGCCATGGATTCAGAATGGTGCATGTGGCTTCCTCCAAGGACAGTTTTGAGCATTTCTGCTCTGGATTGGCCATGGATTAACTAGAATCATAGAATCAAAGAGTTGGAAGAGAGCTCATGGGCCATCCAGTCCAACCCCTGCCAAGAAGCAGCAAAATTGCATTCAAAGCACCCCCGACAGATGGCCATCCAGCCCCTGCTTAAAAGCCTCCAAAGAAGAGCCTCTACCACACTCTGGGGTAGAAAATTCCACTGCTGAACAGCTCTCACAGTCAGGAAGTTCTTCCTAACATTCAGATGGAATCTCCTTTCTTGTAGTTTGAAGCCATTGTTCCGTGTTCTAGTCTCCAGGGCAGCAGAAAACAAGCTTGCTCCCTCCTCCCTGTGACTTCCTCTCACATATTTATACATGGCTATTATGTCTACTATCGGCCTTCTCTTCTTCAGGCTAAACTTGCCCAACTCTTTAAGCTGCTCTTCATTGGGCTTGTTCTCCAGACACTTGATTGTTTTAGTCACCCTACTCTGGACACATTCCAACTTGTCAACATCTTCCTTCAATTGTGGTACCCAAAATTGGGCACAGAATTCCAGGTGTGGTCTATCCAAGGCAGAAAAGAGGGGTAGCATGACTTCCCTAGATCTAGACACTATGCTCCTATTGATGCAAGCCAAAATCCCATTAGCTTTTTTGCCACTACATGACATTGTTGGCTCATGTTTAACTTGTTGTCTATGAGGACTCTCAAGATCTTTTTCACACGTACTGCTCTCGAGCCACACATCCCCCATTCTGTATCTTTGCATTTCATTTTTTCTACCTAAGTGGAGTATCTTGCATTTGTCACTGTTGAACTTCATTTTGTTAGTTTTGGCCCATCTCTCTAATCTGTTAAGATCGTTTTCAATGATCATCCACTAGCCAGTGTAGATGAGGCCAAGGCTATATCTCCAAAGCTACATTTCCAAATGCCACCCCTCCAAAATCTACCTTTTCACCAGGTTGCTATACATGCCTATCCCAAAACTTCCAGCTACAGAAAGAAAGGTGAATGCATCTCAGATCACCCTCACTCTCTGACAACACATACATTCCTATGGAGAGGAGACTTTTGGTGTTTGCAAGACAGACTTATGACATCATAATGAAGAGGATGCCAGCCAATGTATAATGTCTAATGTGGAAGAGAACAGAAAATAGCCTGAAGGTAGTGTAATGAAGAAAAAGAGTGTGGTGAACCAAGCAACTAGAAATCAACAATTAATATTGCCGCACAAAGGCTGCTTACCCTATCAAGCATCTGTGCGGGTCAAGTGAAATACAACTGTTTGAATCAATTCCCTTCCTTCATTTATTTATTTCCTTCTCTGTATGCTTAAACTTTTTCCTGAAAGTTGGAGTTCATGTTTAAAAGAAAAACAACTTAGCAAATCCCTTAGCCAAGAAAGGGCCTTCACACCAGCTCAGATATAGTGGAATACTGGACCACTGCTGCTTGCTATGGTAGAAATGAAATAGGCATGGATTCAAAGGGATCTACATATAAAACCTCACAATTGAAGCAGCAAAACTAGCCAAAGACTTGCACTATGTCCTGTTGTGTCAGTACTTTGACAAATTAAGATTCATTCAGACCTATAAGAAGTCTACTGGGATTCATTTGGTTTATTCCACTTATGCTACCCTTAAGAAGAATATATACAAGGGCTAGGTTTGAATAATAATAATAATAATAATAATAATAATAATAATAATACCTTTATTTGTACCCCGCTACCATCCCCAAGGGACTCGGTGCGGCTTACATGAGGCCGAGGACACAATACAACAATAAAAACAATAGCAACAGTAATACAAAACAATAAATAAACTCATAAACAGAAAATAAGCAATAAACATTAACAATAACAAGACGACGTTTAAAACCTATGGCTGGGCCAAATGTAATAATAAAAATTTAAAAATAATGCTGGGCATGACCAGGTGACGTATAGCTAGAATAGAAATTTTTGAGAGGGATGAAATGTGCAGACAATCCTAGATCACTAATAATGTGCATTTAGGGACATATTGCTAGGAGTTTCCTTATTCTGGGAAGGCACACTGAAACAACCACATTTTCAGGCTCCTCCTAAAGACTGCCAGAGTTGGGGTATGTCTGATGTCCTTGGGGAGTGAGTTCTAGAGTCGGGGGGCCACAACCGAGAAGGCCCTCTCCCTCGTCCCCACCAATCGTGCTTGCGATGGAGGTGGGAGCGCGAGCAGGGCCTCTCCAGATGATCGAAGAGATCATGTGGGTTCGTACACAGAGATGCGGTCACGCAGGTAGGCGGGTCCCAAACCATTTAGGGCTTTGTAGGTAAGCACCTGCACCTTGAATTGGGACCGGAAAATAAACGGCAGCCAATGGAGCTCCTTAAACAGAAGAGTTGACCACTCCCTGTAAGGAGCACCAGTTAACAACCTGGCCGCCGCACGTTGAACCAATTGAAATTTCCGGGCCGTTTTCAAGGGTAGCCCCATGTAGAGTGCATTGCAGTAGTCCAATCTGGAGGTGACTAAGGCATGGACCACCCTGGCCAGATCCGCCTTCACAAGATACGGTCACAGTTGGTGCACGAGTCTTAATTGTGAAAAGGCCCTCCCGGCCACCGCTGACGCCTGAGCTTCAAGCCTCAGTGATGAGTCCAGGAGGACAACTTGGTATTATGATGCAAACCGGGCGTTACTGTAACATTCTGCGTGGAAGATATCGAACATTTCTTACTTGACTGTCCAGCATATACTGAACTGCGATACATATACTGAACTGTGATACATTTAGATCCAATATTATCCAACTGCAGGTCCCCCAATAGCAATGATCTTCTGACATTCCTCTTGCAAGGACAGGAAAGATTCACCATAGTCTGAGTAAGCCTTTTTATTCTAATAGCTATCAAGAAATGAGCACATTTCCTGAAAGAAGAACGAGGAAAAGAAACTCTTACTGTAAACAGAATGTCAGCGGCTGCTGTCCTCTCCTTTTTGCCTTTGAAATGGTCATATGACTGGTCAAATAAATTATTATTATTATTATTATTATTATTATTATTATTATTATTATTATTACAAAACAATAATGATCTGTGTCACATGCAACCTCTCCCAGGTTAACCATATTTCCTCTGAAGCTTTGGATGCTGAGGAAGAAGAAAGGGGATACCATCCTTTGCAGCAGTCAAAATAGAGCAAAATAAGGCAGACATACATACATATGTCCCTAACAGCCAGGGTTTAGGACAGGGGTCCTCAAACTTTTTAAACAGAGGGCCAGGTCCCAGTCCCTCAAACTGTTGGAGGGCCAGATTATAATTTGAAAAAAACATGAATGAATTCATATGCACACGGCACATATCTTATTTGTAGTGCAAAAGACACATAAACACAATACCATAATTAAAATGAACAATTTTAACAAATATAAACTTATTAGTATTTCAATGGGAAGTGTGGGCCTTCTTTTGGGTGATGAGATTGGATTGTTGTTATTATTGTGTGGTTTCAAGTCATTTCATACTTAGGTTGACCCTGAGCGAGGGCCGGGTAAATGACCTTAGAGGGCCACATCTGGCCCCCGGGCCTTAGTTTGAGGACCCCTGGTTTAGGACAACATCGGCAAAGCCTGGATATTTAAAAAGTGAAATGTTGAGCCAGATCTCATCAGCATATTAGTGACATCTCTGTCTGAGATGCCGAATGATATCTGCCAGCAGCTTTATATTCATAATTAAAAGGAGCAGTGCAAATACTGATCCTTCTCAAATATCATTGTATGACCTCCACTGGAAAAATGTGCAGTGCCACTCTTGTTACACAAATTTCATATATAACATTTTACTCTCATTTTGCTCCATAAAATTTACTGCCAGTCCTATATGTAAGGAGGAAAAACATAACACTGTGTTTGGGGATATTGTTGTGGTAGAAGAAAATCTACACTCTGTACTTTGGCAACCACTGGAGTTGAATTTGGAGTTCTTACAACTGTTTTGTCCCGCTCCCTCTATCATCCATCATTATGATAGACATTTTGTCATATTATTGAAGATAAAATGTATTCTTGCATATAAACTTAAACAAAATGAGGCAAATACATTCCCTGGAGGCATCTCCAAATCAGTTTATGAAGATTTTATGAAGATATGAATGTTTTTGGACATGGATTTTTCTTGTCAGTTTCTTAATATCAGTTAATGACAGCTGGGTGTGTTAGTTCCAATAAGCATTATGTGTGTGTTTGATGCAAAAGCTTTAAAAGTCAAGCACTTATTTTATCTTTCACTGCTCCCATCATTGGGACCACCAGCAGACATATGATCACAGGCAACTAAAACCAGGACAACTACTAATGGAGCCCAATTTCCTTTTGGGGCTAGATGATATTCAAAATCAACTAATTCCAAAGAAAGCATCAAACATTCATGTCCTTCTTTAGTTTGGCCTTTGGACCTCCATAATGTTTTCCTCTTGTTCCCCTTTATGTTCAAGTGACTTCTTCCCTCAAGCAGGTTTGATGCCAAAAGGGCCAAAAGAGAATATTTTTACTTATATATTACAGCAAAATATTTCATGTTCACAGGGAAACAATTTTCTTCTTATCCCGTGCCTAATTAAAATATTCATAAATACTATCTAAAAATCCCAGGGGCTGAATTCAGGTGGACATTTAGGCTGCCAATCTGCAAGATGGTTTTAAACAATTGATTTTAAGTGGAGATAACTGGTTTTAGTGTTTATAGTTTATTTTATGTTCCGGCATTGCATGTTTGCTGTATATATGTTGTGCTCCACCCAAAGTGCCCTTCAGGGTGAGAAGGGCAGAATATAAATGCTTTAAATCTATATGAATAAAAATGTAATGTTCATTTATGGGGTTAATATAACTCAAAAACCACTGGGCGACTTGACACCAAATTTGGACACAATACACCTATCAGGCCAATGAGTGACCATCACTCATAAAAACACAGAAAAACACAGTGGAAGAGACTTTAAAAGCAAAAAAATAAAAATACATTAAAACAACATATTTACACAAATACACAATTATATATACACACACATGTATACACACACAAAATACATATACACAGACTGGGCCACAGCAACACGTGACAGGGGACGGCTCGTATAACTAAAAAATGTAATGTTTGTTTGTACGATTAACATAACTCAAAAACCACTGGACGAATTGACACCAAATTTGGACACAATACACCTATCAGGCCAATGAGTGACCATCACTCATAAAAACACTGAAAAACACAGCAGAAGAGACTTAAAAAGCCCAAAAAACCCATTACAATGCATGCGCAAAACCACATACATATTCACAAACATACATATACACAAATATATACACACACACATATACACACACAAAGCACATATTCACAGACTGGGCCACAGCAACACGTGGCAGGGGATGGCTAATAAATAAATAAATAAATAAATAGTCAAATGCAGTGTTTTTAAATTAGACTTGCAACCAGGTAACTGTTTGGTATTCACGTGTGTGTGTGTGTGTGTGTGTGTGTGTGTGTGTGTATGGTTGAAAACATGTTGCTCAATTTTCAGGACACGGTGATACAGAGAATTTTGAAATTAGCAAAAACTTTCACAGTATTGGACTTTCACAGTATTTCTTTGTGCTGCAAAAGAAGAAATTGTTTTCTATGCAAATAATAGGCTTGTGCAAGGATTTGGTATGGTCAGTTTCCTTCAGCCAGCCCAGCTTGTCCAGCTTGTCCAGATGGCCCTAACGGTAGGAGCTCAGCCATCACATTTTTTTGGCCATCATAACAGGGCCACATGGCAGCTGATCATGGCTCCTCCTTCCCTATCCAAAACCACGTGGCATGCAGAGAGGCTGCTACATGCCACTCGCATGGCATTTCCTTGTGATCCCTGCCTGTTTGGCCAATCAGAATAGAAGAAAAACATGGTGTGTCTTACACAAGCTGTGTCTATTTAATGCGGCAACCACCGCTCTCAGATCCTGGCTATAGGTGCTTCAGTCCAACTTCCTTGCCATTCACTCTCAGCTTTGTTTTTTGGCTTGGCTTGGACTCTTGATATTTTTTTCCTTCATTTTTCTTTATTTTCTTGATTCTTTTTATTTAGTGTAACCGGGAGTTGGGAAAGTGCAAACAAGAAATGCAAAAGCTTTGGAATAAGTTGCTTGCTGTTTTTTTATTAGTAAAGAAGGAGGTGTAATAGTGGGGCACTGGACTGTGCATCTTTGACATTTGGCATGAAGGAATTGTGCCCTGCTGCTGCTTCCGGAGAAGTTACAAAGTGGGACCAGTGTGGGGGATATCTTTTGGGGATTTTTAAAGGGGATTTTATTTCTAAAGAGAAAATACATTCCTAAAAATCAGGGGATGACCCAAATATTATGAAACTAAGTTGGCTAACCATGATAGATGTGCCCTCCAAGTGTAGTCATTTTCATCCTGATAGCCCTAAAACTATGGAAAGAGGAGCTTGAGGAGCCCCCCCCCCCCCCATTACTGCCAATGGGCCAGATCTAGCTGCATTTTTTGGTTTTGGGTCGAAAACGGCTATCTGGCTACCTGCACATTTTTGGAAGGCACATGAAAATGGATCCACGGGTCTCCCAAAAATCAGCCTGCAGAAACAGATTGAGGTTCAACTGAAATGCACAAGCCCAGCAATTAATAATGGACAAATTTTCACAAACCAAGTTGTCAACTATAGGGTTTTCTGTATAGGAAATTGCATTTTTGCAAAGAAAACAATATTTTTGTGTAAGTATAATTTCCTGCACACAATACTTACATACAAATTTTGTGGTAAATATGCCCCTAGCTGCAGAGTTTGTGACAATTTTCTTATATTGAGAGGGAAATTTATAAAATTATTCATTGCTTTCTTTGAGAATAAATTTAGCAAAGAATTACCTCTCTATACAGAAGAAAACGAAATAAAGCTTTCCTATTTTATTCATTCTTTTCATGTTCTGGAACTATAGTTGGTTAACATGCACCATATTCTCTTCTAATAGAAAAAAAAAGTTTGTTGACCTGAAGGGACCAGTATATAGCTGATTTATTTTCTCTGTTGCTCAATCCTAGTTTTCTCTAGAGAAGTCCTTTCCAATTAAGCAAAAATAACCCTGGCTGTATAATGTGGTGTCTGATGGAGACTAACGCACACAAGAGACAGACATATTAATTTCCAAGACTCAAACATTTATTCTGTAGCCACTACCTAAACAGAAAGCTCAGCATTTTATCCCTTTAATCTCTACCCTCCACTTTTTCAAATACAAATTAAATCATTTAACAATGATTTAATAAGCACTAAAAAGTGTAATGAACCGGGTAATGAATAGAAGCTCATATTTTATATGCCATTTTGTGCACAAACTACTGTGCTCTTTGGTAGTTCACATTCATTGCAATAGGGCATCGACAGAGCTTTTCTTTGCATTGTGTGTTATCAATTTTATTTCCATATTCATATTACATGTGAGGCAAAAAAGAAAGAGAAAGAGAAAGAGACTTATGAACAACAATCTGAATGTGTATTTTGTCTGATAAAAAAACTGCATCAACACCAAACTGGTCGTCTTCCTACAAAAAAAATTTTGGAGGAGCAGATTCATTTCTACAAAGGTCTTTTTGGAGGAGCAGATTCAAAAAGTTACCATCTTGTGGTGTCCCTTGTGTTGTCTAATATTTACATAAAACTATTGGGAGAAGTCATTTGCAGTTCCAGGGTACACTGAAGACACTCAACTTTATTTTTGCATTCCATCAAATTCAAACACATTTGTTTCTGTATTGAACCAGTGTCTGCTGTCAGTAATCCACTGACAGCAGACACTGGTTCGATACAGAAATAAATGTGTTTGAAGGTGAACAAGCCAAAATGTCATCTGGACAAGATGAAGGTGCTTCTGGTTAGTCAGAAAGCAGACCAGAGAACAGAATTCAGCTTGTGCTGGATGGGATTACACTTCTTCTGAAATCTCAGGTTCACAGCTTGGGTATACTCATGGAATCTGAGTCTGGATGCCCAGGTTTCAGTTGTGGCCAGTATGTTTGCACAGTTAAAATTAATGCACCCATTCCTTCAGAAATGAGATAAGGGTATGGTTAAACAGAACTTGTTGTAATTTGCTTGGACTGCTTAAATATGTTCTATATGAGGCTGCCCTTGGAAACCGTTTTGCAATTTCAGCAGTTCCAGGACATTAACTGGGACTGGTTACAGGGAATATGTGGTTCCCCTACTAAAACACCCACATTAGCTAATGGTCCATTTCTGGACAAAAATTGAAGTGCTGTTTTTTATTTTAAAAGTCCTCCACAGCCTGGATCAACTATTTGAAACACCATATCTCCTCATATATGAAACATTTAAGATTTCCTTTCTCTCAATTCTATCTTCTTTGCTGATGCTATTTGTGAGAACTCAGGACAGAGCCTTCTACATGGTTACTCCAATACTGTAAAACCGTTTTGCATGGAAAGTCTGGTTGGCCCCTTTGCACTCTTTCTGCTGGCAGATGAAGATGTTCAAATAGGCTTTTGTATGTATAAAGCGATGTGCTCTATTTTTTTAATATTTTAATCTTTTACCAGAATTTAAGGTTTAAACAAATAGGTTTAACTATTTTGATCATGCATTTTAAAAATATAGATGCTATTTAATTCTTTTTTACCTTTTGTAAGATAATGTTTTAGGAGCCCCCGGTGGCGCAGTGGGTTGAAGCGCTGAGCTGCTGAGCTTGTTGACCAAAAGGTTGCTGGTTCGAATCCGGGGAGTGGCGTGAGCTTCCACTGTCAGCCCCAGCTTCTGCCAACCTAGCAGTTTGAAAACATGCAAAGGTGAGTAGATCAATAGGTACCGCTCCAGCGGGAAGGTAATGGTGCTCCATGCAGTCATGCTGGCCACATGACCTTGGAGGTGTCTATGGACAACGCCGGCTCATCATCTTAGAAATGGAGATGAGCACCACACCCCAGAGTCGGACATGACTGGACTTAATGTCAGGGGACAACCTTTACCTTTTTACCTTTTTTAAGATAATGTTTTACCATATTGTGTGTGTGTGTGTGTGCTGTAAGGTGTCTTGAATCCCATTTTGTGAGAAAGGCAGGATATAAATTCAATAAGTCCTGATAAATAGCAGGTCACCATGTTTAAGAAGATTGATTTCACATTTCATGTTACAAGCTACCCAGTATCTCCCACTTCTACTTTTATATGGATGTGAGAATACAGTGGGAAATTCACATATAGTGATACCTTGACTTAAGAGTTTAATCTGTTCCATGACTGAGCTCTTAACTCAAATTCTCTTAGCTCAAAGCAGATTTTCTCCTTGAAATACTATTAATCTGTTCCACCACCCCCAAATACCCCTATTTTTATGTATTTTAAATAATAAAAATTACATTATAAATTACAAATAATGCATACATGCACATTTACATAGAACAATGAAAGAAAGAAAGATCAACTTTAAAATGGTAGAAGCACAAAGTTGTGGCAGGAAGCACAAAGTACAAAGTGAAGATGCAGAAGCATCATTTTCTTCCTACTGTACAAATTTCAGCCTCCCTCCCTTTCTTGCACTCTCTCTTCATGAAGCTAAACATACCAGGAATAAAAACCACACAAAATTAATTAACCCAAAGTTCCTCAAAGCAGACAAGAGCAAAGCAGATAGCAATCTCCCAAAGCAGACAAGAGCATGAGGCATGGAGGCACAAGGCACAGAGGCTGCTCCCTTGGAGTCCTAAAGGCCTTTTCTCTCTAGCACTCCCTCTGGTGCTCGTTCTTAACTCAAAATGTTGCACATGTCAGATTGAAACTAAGCAACAGCTTTTAACTCAAACACTCTTAAGTTGGGACTCTCTTAAGTAGAGGTTCCACTGTATATAATAATGTCCTCAATGTGCAAACCATATTAAATTCCATTTTCTCAGGATTCAATGAAATATCTGTCAGCTGCAGACCTAATCTGTCTCCAGTTTGAAGACAGAAAAGCCTTCTTGACAGCAAAGTACAGGCTACTACAAGATATTGTTGTCAAAACTGTAGATTGCTCCGAGAACACATAATTTATAGGCTAGACATTCCAATATTTGATGTGCATACACCAAATTGATTTAAGGGCTATCCCTCATTAATAATAAAACTTTATTTGTATCCCACCCTATCTCCCCGAGGGGACTCATTGAGCAATAGTTTTAGGTTCACATGAGAATGGTCATGGGTCCCAGGGCATTCTACCTCCTCAACTAAAACTCAATTCACTATTTCAGGTGTCTAGTTACTGTGATAAGCTGTACTTGTCCCCAAAGAACTGTTAATTGTACCTATTCATTATCTAACTATACTCCAATTCCCATCAGTTCTAGGGCTATAATCACCAAGCTATGTTAAATGTCTATTGCTTACAATCAACAAAAATTCAATATGTTATTACAGTACAGATATAACAATAAAGCATAGCAACATGAGTACATCACATGGCATGTCCTAAACATAGACTCCTGACATTGTCACACTACACCATGCCTGACATTCCTCCAGTTTTATGTTATTCGTTACAGTGATCACTCAAAAGATTATTAATTGCTATATTTACCGCAGTAGAAGAAGTAATTACAAAGTTATACTCATTACTAACATGTTGCTGTTTGTTTCTGCACCTTTGAGAAATTGAGAAAACAACTCTCTGGCTTCCCTCTCTATATCTGATCATCATGTTTCTGTACAGGCTTCCTTACAAGACTCCCTTCACCCATCATCATGGCGAACTACATAAACTGCTACATACAATCTACTTAGGTACTTTGTGTGATGGAAAAATCATTCATTCAGTCCCCCACATTGTAGCATTTCATATAATTTTCATACCCCCTTCCCCTTTAAAATAGGATCGCAGAAGACGGACCTCAATGGAACAGAAGAAGACTGTTCCCTCCACTATCCCATGCTTTCCTCCTGCCCGTCTGATGAGGCACTTAGTTTATAGTACTCCCTACAAAATTCAAATTAAGAATAAGGCTTTTTGTTTAGATTCGGGGGGGGGGGTGCAAAAAGGGATTTACATTCTGACCTAGGACCTCATAGAAGCTCCTTCACATAGTAACTTTGATATAATGATAAAAGGGCTATTTCACATATCATACCCAAATTATAATCTTTGTGTGCTGGAAGAATACATATACCCATACTCTTCAGCAAGTAAGAAAGATCAAATGTGGTTGGAACGCACCAATGCAAGTCATAGTTCTGTTTTTTTTTAAAAGGGTCTGTGTTAAATAGGATGAATTTACAAATTAATTAAAATGATACAGTGGATATTTATTTTGTACTTCACCCATGATGAATGGCTCTGAAACCATGTCACAGATAAATAGATGGCCTTTAATCTCTTCCATGTGACTGTAGAGGCAATTTGATACACTGTAACATAGAAGTCCCAATGAAAGTAATCACTTGATCATAATAGATCATATTGCATTAGGATGTGTCTGAGGATGTAATTTACTATCCAAAGTGTGAGGCATTAGCACTACTGTAATAATCTCTACATGGAACAGAGCATTCTGAATTCATTATGTGCAAGCTTTGGACTTTAAAACGTTAATAATATTGTAAACTAAAGGTACACTTTGTGTACCATAAATCTACGTGTCTGTTCATCCTTTGCACTCAATAAATATACTTCTCATCAACTTTTAATTATGCTGTTTACATTATTCTGTCCTGAAGAGGATAACGCTCAGTAAATCATCTACTTGTAGTATATACTGCAGCATAAGTTTAGTTAATTAAACCATATATTTTATTATTGCTTACACTTCCATCTTATAAAGAGTACGGCTCTTTTGGGGAGGGAAAGAGATAGGGGCATCTTTATTTATGTTTGATGCTGGATGCAATGCTAGGGAATTTGAATGGAACATGGTAGGGTTTACTTCTGAAATCCCAGTCATCTCGAGTTTGTCTCTGCTAGTGGATGACCGAGCTGTGGTGCTGGAGGAAAGTGCTGAGAGTGCCTTGGACTGCGAGAAGATCCAACCCGTCCATCCTCCAGGAAATAAAGCCCAACTGCTCATTGGAGGGAAGGATACTAGAGACAAAGTTGAAGTACTTTGGCCACATCATGAGGAGACAGCAAAGCCTAGAGAAGACAATTATGCTGGGGAAAGTGGAAGGCAAAAGGAAGAGGGGCCGACCAAGGACAAGATGGATGGATGGCATCCTTGAAGTGACTGGACTGACCTTGAAGGAGCTGGGGGTGGTGACGGCCGACAGGGAGCTCTGGCGTGGACTGGTCCATGAGGTCACGAAGAGTCGGAGACGACTGAACGAATGAACAACAACAACAACAGTGGATGACCGAACGCAAGAAAGGCCAGATGGACCTTTCAGCTGGAAAATGGCTAGAATAAAAACCAGCTAATTGACAGGTGAATGGAAAAAAAATTGGGAGAAAATCACCAAAATACCTTTTGACACAATATTGATACATTCTAAGATGTAAACTTATCTTTTAGAACTACAGCCTGGCCATGTTGATAGCAACTTACCTAACAAAAGATAAATAGAATTTTCCCTACTTCCCATTTCTATTTCTATGTTAGTTTTACATATCTTCACTTAAAAGTCCACTGTATCCCAATTCATTATTCATTAACTTCTTCACAAAAATCATATTTAAATAAAACATATTTTAGGAAGTATTTCTGATATCAAATATTAGTTTCTAAATGTATTTCTTCTGAAAATTCATACCTTAATATATATATTGAACTTCTTCAGAGTCACAAACTATGTCAAAATATTATACAGGCATAACAACCAAACAGACTTCACTCTGTAAATTCCAGTATACAATCTGGAATACAGGCAGTCCCCAAGTTACGAACAAGATAGGTTCTGTAGATTTGTTCTTAAGTTGAATTTGTTTGGAAGTCAAAACAGGTACATTTTAAGTCTCTCTCTCTCTCTCTCTCCCTCTCCCTCTCCCTCTCCCTCTCCCTCTCCCTCTGTCTGTCTGTCTGTCTGTCTATCTAACTATCTAATCTATAGGGAAGGGTTAACATCCCTGGGGTGTTTGTTTTGCTGTCTATGCAGATGATTTCACCTCACTTTCTGTCCCTAGATTTTGAAAAAAAAAAGATGTGCTGTGGAAACAAGGATTAGTGAGAAAGATAACTTTTTCCCATGATAACTCTTCCAGGAGTGAATTTCCCTTCCTGGGGGTAGATTTCTCTCACTTCCTGTTGGCTCACCAACAATGTTAACTGTGAGTTATTTGTAAGTTAGATGTCTGTAACTCAGGGAGTACCTCTACAGTTATCTGCTCTATTTCACACTTTGCAATTCACACATTAGTGTGGGACATATGAAGCAGGTCAGTTTGAATTAGAATTTATCAAGACTGGTCAGGTGTCAACATTTGGAATACAGCATATGAATCACAACAAAAAAGATGAGCTGAATCGAGTACGTTCACCCTTTCTTAAAAGTCCCTGACTGGCTCAGTCCTCTCCCTTCTGTCAGTCCTATCTTCTCAGTTCTTGACTTGCTATATTGAGAAGGAAGGTTTGTAAGAATATCAGGTCATGTTTGTTTGTACACAGGCAGGAGACATTTTCACAATATTGATGAAACATCTTCCTGATTGCATGTTATTGTCTCTACTCATGTTCAAGCATATTTGAATGAAGATCTCCTGCAGGATTTCTCATGCAACACAGGAGAGGTAGGGGGTGGGTGAGGGACAGGAGAGGGAGGAAAGGAGAAGAAAATCACCCACCCTCTCTTCCCTCCCTTCTCTGATTGACCTGGTCAACTTCACTGCAGCAGGACCTATGTCTCAGCTGGAGACAGCCATGACACAGAGGATGGTATGGGATGGTAAATGCCATTCCATGCCCCTGGATGCCTGAGCCTGTGGGATATAGAATGACAGTCAAACAGTTGCCACATAAGGTAGGTAGGTAGGTAGGTAGGTAGGTAGACAGACAGACAGACAGACAGACAGACAGACAGACAGACAGACAGACAGACAGATAGATAGATACTTCAATATGATGTGTATTTAGTCATTTATTACAGATAAAGTAGACATTTTTGGACTCTTTGGCCTCTTTTATCTCCCCCAAAGGAGTCACTTTGAGTCTCCTTTGGAGAGAAAAAGCAGTGTATAAATAAATATAATAAATACATACATTTAAAGATTTGCCTTCCAACCCCCAAAATAACGAGACCGCACAACATTTATTTTAGGTTAATTTTAGGGCAACTTTAATAAATGATTACCTATTTAACTTTTAACTGATCTAATTTGTGTGTGTATAAAACTTGGTGTAACTAAGTCGAAGTAGTGTCCTTATCCGGCCTACCCCTCGACTGTTTGGGCAGAACACTTGGGTCCCCTGGCAAAATAAACCCAGGCGACCACTAAGGTAAATATGCGGAGAGGTTTTCCTCAAGGTTATTGAGGCTCAACTCTCCCTATTTCAAGGCCTTTGCATCTTACCTCAGCTCGAGCTGGTAACATAGCAGGTGAGTGTTTTTAATTGTTGGCTTTCACCCCGTTGGGGGGGGGGTGCCTTGGGTATCCACCAACTTTGAACTTTTCCTGGACTATTTATCACTAGGTCCTATTTAAAACCACACAATTCCAGCTAGCCCCTTAGAACAGTATAGGGTAGACGAAAAAATCATCCTAGAACATAGAAAGAAAAAAATCCTACCCTGTCCCAATTGGCAACCAATGATTATACTGTTAATGGGCAAGCGTGGTGGGTTGATGGCTGGAAGTGACTGAGAAGGAGAGGCTGGTTGAGACCATGTGCCAGCCCTGCCCCTCCTTCCAGACGGTTCCAATGGAACCAACCATCTCCTTCTTTGGGGGAGGAGGCAAATTGCTCCCCTCCCCCCAGCTTCGCCGGGATGGGAAAGTTCCTTATGTTAAGTCTGATATCTTGTATTGGCAGACATACATATCTGATGTAGCTGTCTTTGTATCCATAGCTGTGCCATAGGATCATAGAGTCCAACATCCTGCCCTGCAGGAATATATAACCAAAGGTCAACACCCTGCATGGCAAGCAGTTGGACTGGATGGCCCTTGTGCAAAACAACATCCATTTTGTAAGCCATGGATATTGGCTTACAAAAGATAAGGGAATAACCAGCAATACATATATTTTCTGGTACCTGGATATGTTATTCATAAACCAGCAAGGATTGCTTGTAATCCATGGGACATCTTTACAGATTATGTACCTGCAACTAGAGGAGAACAGCTAGTTGCAAAAGAATCCAGAAATTGACATTTGGTGGAAGGGCTTTGTGACAAGGGTGGTTGTGGTAGTTTTTGCATGGCCAGATAATTTGACCTATGAAATGACTGAATAAGTGAGTTGTGAAGTTGTAGACCAGACTTAAAACATCATAATGTACTAACAGAATACTAGATTTGTTTTCATTTTCTGACTTTGTGTGTATCTTTCACATTCAAAAGGGATATAAACATTTTTTAAAAAAAATCTGAATATGTATGGATTATGGTAAGCAAGCAAAACCTTTATTTCATTATCAAAATAGCTATATCTAGAGAAAGGCTACAACCTTCATTTTGCAGCCCTAGTCTTTTCTCCAGTTTCAATAGGGAATTTTTTTCACAAATTTCCATGGCACACTGTAGCATCTGCTACCAGAAAGCACCTATTCTTTTTCTTTTCTTTTGTTTGTCAGTATTTATTTTCTATTGTATACCAACCCAGACGTCTTGTGTGGGAAGGCAGCCAATACATTTCTGAAGTAAAACAAAGGGACAAAAATAAGAAAATAAAAGGGTCGATGGTGAGTGTACATTCACATACTGCACAAAGTAACTAAAGTCATATGATAGGTGACACATGTCACAAAGTAAGTAGTTGCTTACTATTAAACCCTTTAAAACATTTCTATTTAATGGTATCCATACGTTAAAGAAACAAGAAATACATAAGCAAATTAGAAACGGTTAAATGTCTCCAAACACACATGCTTGGAAACCTTTCTTAGCTATTACTACAAGCAGCCTGTTTTTGAAGTCCCTTTTAATGCTAATGTGCTGGTTCTCTTTTAATGTTATTTTTTGAGGCTGAAAAGGCAGAGAAAAGCTTGGATGTTTTAAAAACAATAAACAGTGCTTAGTCTCCAAACTCTCCTCACATTTCCTATCATCCTCCCAGCCCTGAGTGATGCATTTTATCAATGTAGTCACTTTTCCCTAACCTCAGTGCTGAGCTGACTGCTCTGTACTTAATACAAAAGTGGCCTGGAGCTCTAAACCAATCTGCGTTGACTTTAAACACAAGCAACAAAACTAAAGCTCACTGAAAACAATGACATTTATTCATATTATTATCACCAGACAGAGAGAGGGGTCACGAAATAGAAAGTGCCTTTTATTTTCACTGCAGAAGGAGAAGGGAGAGGCACCCCTGGAGGCACATGTGGCCTCTGTAATCAGACTCATCTGACTGGAGCTGTTCTATGATATTTGCCAGTTGAAGAGCACCTACAGCTTTGAGTGGCCGGAGGAAGGACAAGCGTTTGGGCACATGATCATGAATTGCCACTTGTGAAGTTGACTTAAACAAGGCAAGCCAATGTCCTCTGTGTGTGCGTGCGCATGTGTGTGTGTGCATGACCATTCCTGGGTGGCTCCCAGGTGATGGATCTCACTGTTAAGAGAAGACACACATGTAATGACACACACACGCACACACAAAGCCATGTTCCTGTTGTTCAGCTACTGGCAGACAAAGACCTTTCAAAGGTTTTTGTTCAGGTTGGCCATCAGCGACTGAGTAGTTGTTGGGACTGAAATGGTTAAACATTTAATCTACCTTTGATAAGTGCTTTTCAAAAATGGAAATTGTAATCAAGAAGTCAAAAGAAGACTAACACTTGGAAGGGCAGCTATGAAAGAACTAAAAAAGTCACGGAAGTGTAAAGATTGGGATTTTATTTACAGTGGTCAACCCCCCTGTTTAAGGAGCTCCATTGGCTGCCATTCATTTTCCGGTCCCAATTCAAGATGCAGGTTCTTACCTACAAAGCCCTAAACGGTTTGGGACCCACCTACCTGTGTGACCGCATTTCTGTGTACAAATCCACATGATCTCTTCGATCACATGAAGAGGCCCTGCTTTCGCTCCTGCCCACTTTGCAGGTGAGATTGGTCGGGACGAGGGAGAGGGCCTTCTCTATGTTGCCCCCCCCCCCCGACTCTGGAACTCACTTCCCAAGGATATCAGGCAAGCCCCCACATTGGCAGTTTTTAGGAGGAGCCTGAAAACATGGCTGTTCCAGTGTGCCTTCCCTGAATAAAGGAAACAATTCCCTGCAAAATGTCCTCAGAAGCACTTTAACTATATGTTGGGTTGCTCTCCCTACATTTACTTTAAAACCCTCCTGCTTAGATACATCCTACCTCTGTTCACGCCCAGTGTTTATTTTGAAAATTTTAAACCATTACATCTGGCCTGGCCATAGGTTTTTTAATTTTTTTAAAATGTTTGTGTGTTATTGTCTATATGTGAGTTATATTAATTGTATTGTTTATTTGCTTATTGCTTTGTTGTTTTACTGATGTGTTGTTGGGCTTGGCCTCATGTAAGCCACCCCGAGTCCCCTTGGGGAGATGGTGGCAAGGTATAAATAAAGGTATTATTATTATTATTATTATTATTATTTTAAGTTTCCGTTTATGGAGGTCACAGCTGAACAGAGAAGAATGCTGACAACGAAAACATTAATTCATCTGAATTTGGCACTGGAGGAGAGGTAAGCAGTTAGTTTAAACTGCCAAAAAGACACATAAATTGATCCAGTAGGAAATTAGGCCTGAACTCTCACTTTTGTACTTTGGACGTATTTATTTCAAATATTTGTACCCCGCCCTTCTCTACCCCTGAAGGGGAACTCAGGGCGGCTTACTGACGGCAACAATTCGATGCCCTACATATACAACAGATAAAACAACAGTTACATAGTAAGTAAAACATTAGATTAAAAACCATTTAAAATAGTACAAATTGAATTAGTTGGCATGTCAAGTCTGAGTTCTACAATGAACAACTTAATCCGAGGCCTGGCCATAGTCTGTTTTCCATAGCATTGTCATCATTTTTATTGTCAACCTGCTATCTGAATGCCTGGTCCTGTAGCTACGTCTTCAACTTTTTCCTGAAGGAAAGGAGGGAAGCCGTTGACCTAATTATACTGTGGAGGGAGTTCTACAGGCTGAGAAGGCCCTGTCCCTCGTCCCCCCCAAGCGCATTTGCGACGAAGGTGGGAACGAGAGCAGGGTCTCCCCGGAAGATTGTACATTTCGAGGTGGGATGTAGGGGGAGATATGTTCGGACAAGTAAGCTGGGTCAGAACCATTTAGGGCTTTATAGGCCAAGACCAGCAATTTGAATTGTGCTCAGAACTGGACAGGCAGCCAGTGGAGCTGACATAACAGTGAGGTGGTATGCTCCCTGTATGTTGCTCCAATAAGTAGTCTGGCTGCTGCCCGTTGGACTAGTTGAAGTTTCCGAAATAATGCAATGAAATACTGATGGAAACTACAATAATGCTATTTAAAGTGGAAGACACTAGAAACAAAGGAAGACTACATTATAAGGGAATTGACTCAATTAAGGAAGCCATAAGCTTAAAAGATCTGATCAGTACTGTTAAAAGTGATGTCTCTTGGAGGTCTCTTACTCACAGGGTTATTACAAACTAAAACTGACTTAAGGGCACATAAGAAAAAGGAGTACTCTTCCATTTGTAGATATCAGATCTTGGTTGTGAACAACATCTAACCATCTGGGGCCAATCACTCAGGACCATATAGCAAAGAGAGTCAGGACAGTCAGGTGGTTTATTTGCTGGAAATTAATATTTATCTGGTAAATGTTATTTTAAATACCATCCCTGGGAAAGGTGCTTCTCAAATATCTTTAGTAATTGAACACCAAAATCAAAATACTGTTTTAAGTGCAGTGCTATTTTTAATTCCTGTACCACCCACCCGACATTACTAGCACATCCTGTATTGGGGGATTGAAATAGGAGTCTATGAGAAACACATTTTAAATCATCTTGTGATGCTAACCACACTGTGAGTTTTTCATGTTCTCTTTTCTTTTTTCCTCATTAAAATTGTCTAAGGTAACTGATGAGGCCTTTTAAAATGAAGGGTGAATACTGAGGCTCTTCTCTACACTGATTAATCATTCCTCACCTGAAACTGTCAAAGAATTCAGTCCACAAAAACAGAACAATGTCACAATTGCCACTTATAAATGACTTAAGACAGCAAACTGAAAGACTTCAAAATCTTTCATGCTGTGTAATAGCCCGCATGCTGTACTTCTGAATGATTCAGGATACCACATGTTGTAGAAAATTCACAGCTCTTCAAGTTTTACAAACGTAGGCCAATGTCAACATAAGGACCATCTGTTTGAAAGTGATGTCCAACATCATCCGACATTTTAATCTGGAACACTTACAGACTTGTGCATATCCTGCAACAGAAAACAGGCAATCCAAGGTGGGAGTGAATTGAAACATTCCATAAAACACAACCCATCAGACACATGGTCTTTTCAGACAAATACTTTTCTCCAGTGAAGAAAATATTTTTCACCCATTTCCACCTATAATTTCATGATTACTGGGCTGTAATCTCTTTGTTTCAAAGGGGGCTACCACTTTTCTGCCCCAAATCTCAAACTGTTACATTAATTGGATGCCTATCCAAAAGTTTGTACTGTTTGTTTTGTGCTTTAATAGTAATGCACATTTGGATGTGAAATCCTTTCCTTTAATCTCCAGTTAGATCGTGCAACAATTTGGACAAATGCAAACACATGCACACATGTACACAAATGCACTGCACACATATTCTTTTTTTTTTTTTGGTCGTGTCAGGAGGGACTTGAGAAACTGCAAGTCGCTTCTGGTGTGAGAGAATTTGCCATCTGCAAGGACGTTGCCCAGGGGATGATTTGATGTTTTATCATCCTTGTGGGAGGCTTCTCTCATGTCCCCGCATAAGGAGCTGGAGTCGATAGAGGGAGCTCATCCGCTTCTCCCCGGATTCGAACCTGCGACTTGACGGTCTTCAATCCTGCCGTCATAGGGGTTTAACCCACTGCGCCACCGGGGGCTCCACACATATTCTGATAGCAAGTGAATTGTTATGTGCCTTCAAGTCATCTCCAACAAATGGCAATACCATTCTAGGGTTTTCTTGACAAGATAATAAGGAAAATTGAGATTGTGAGAAGATCGTGAGAAGATTGTGAGAAGAAAGAACCGAGTTATTTGAAACGTCAAATCTAGCCATGGTAGTACCTGCCTTGATTACATCCTTTTTGAATTAATGGTCCTCACTATACTTTGGAAACTATTTGGAAACATTAGTAGAACCAAAAGGTTGCAGGCATAGAGACCGGGCAGCATGTATTATTTGGTTTTTGTTTTGTTTGTTTTGTTTGTTTTGTTTTGTTAAGGAGAATGTCTCCATGGTAGATGGATTGAATTTATTCTTTAAAAGGCACAACAGATTTCAGCCTGTAAACAAATTAATTAGACTTCTTCAGGAACATTAATTAGATCACTGGTAGAAATTTCAGTCATCCATATACACTTATTCCATTAACTGGACTAAGCCAAAACACATTGGGCTTTTTAAAGAATAAGTGCGGTCCATTACATGCATGTGGTGATTGTTCTTTTTTCTGTAGTTCAAAAATGCTGCAACCAGGCTGTTGACTGGGACTGGTTGCAAAGAATATGTAACCCACTGTTGAAACAGTTTGACTGCCTATCAGCCATTTAAAATCCTTGCCATCTGAAAGAAAGGATCGTCCTGTTTGAGCCTACCTGTGTTTCAAGATCTTCAGGAGAAGACTTTCTCTCTCTATGGTCACAGACATATTTGATAAGAATCCAAGAAATGGCCTTCTCAAGGCTGCTTTCAAATTATGGAATTTCCCTTATGCAAGAGGTTCATTTGCCCCCCCCCCCCATCTCTTTTCCTTCCTTTTTATTTAGGAAGGCTTTGGCTAAAAGGAGCCCTCGATGTCACAGTGGGTTAAAACACAGAGCTGCTGAGCTTGTTGACTGAAAGGTCACAGGTCCAAATCCAGGGAGTGGCATGAGCTTCCACTGTCAGCCCCAGCTTCTGCCAACCTAGCAGTTCGAAAACATGCAAATGTGAGTAGATCAATAGGTACCGCTCCAGTGGGAAGGTAACGGCGCTCCATGCAGTTATGCTAGCCACATGACCTTAGAGGTGTCTACGGGCAATGCCTGCTCTTCGGCTTAGAAATGGAGATAAGCACCACACTCCAGAGTCGGACACGACTGGACTTCATGTCAGGGGAAAACCTTTACCTCCTGTGGTGCCGCTGCCATGGTGTATGCCAGTTCCTCTTCTTTTTTGCCACAGAGCCTCACAAGAAGTAGATTGACATCGTGGGATGGGCTCTGTGGCAAAAGGGGAGAGGAACTAGTGTATGATGAGCAAATTAGCTCAAATGATGAGGTCATAAGTTAAAGATAGCTAGCAAAAGTACCACAATCATAAGTAAGAAACAATTGTAAATATGAACAAAATGCAGATACATAAATCTAGGTAACTGATTTGTATTCACAATTACTACATAGTCATGATTATGACAATCAAAACCTCACCCCAAATCTACTTCACTAGGCATTAGCTTCATGGGGCAAAGGAGTCCATTCTGCTTCCAAAAGGAATTTAGGTGAATACATTTCCATCAGATTTGGATGGACTGAGCTGGGGCAGGTTACTCAATTACATACATTTAACTAAGTAGCTGGTACAGGATTCTGGACATAAATAGTAGTTCTTTTGAGATTGATTGGTGTATTATAACAGGAAAATTCATGTGATTGAGTACAATACTACAGTTCAAGTATCTGAATATAGTTATGGCATTGAGGGATTAGGGTCAGAATATAATAGGATACAGAAAGATACAAATGGTTACTGGCTTCAAAGCACACTGCAATGATATATGCTATCATGTAGCCGGTCTGCAGAACAGAGGTGTGAAAGCAATACATTTACCTAACAGAATATACTTCTCTCGAAGTCTCAAGGGACAGTTCTTCAGTTAAATTGCAGCCATGTGAACCTGCATATTAATTAATTAATTTTATGGTTGGCATCCTGTTCAGTAGTTAAGAGATTATAAATTGGATTTACAACTTCGTAAGTACTAGAGATTCACAGTTACGGCCTTTACAGCCAAAGAAAACCCCAGAATTTTAACATTTTAGCCTGATAAGACCTCAACCAAAACATTTCTGAAATGCATCAGTCTAGGGAACTGAAAATGAGATCTGTGACAGTCTTTTGATCATGGGAGCAAAAACAAGCAGCTGCAACAAAACCCTTAGATGTCTCTCCAGTTGTCTAGGTGGATGTGCCCTATGATTGTCATTTCCCATTGCCCTGATCCTAGTGCCGTAGAAGTCCTTCAGTTAGACTGAAAAGTTAGGGGTTTGTGGGGTGGCATCATCAGGCCTAGCTATAGTACTAGAGTTCTGCTATTGTAGCAACTGTTGATGTCAGTTTTTTGCCAGTATTTATTATTTATTAAAATATTTTTATCCTTCCCTTTTATCATGAAATATCAGTACAGCAACAGAATGCATAATATAAGCAATTCCAAATTCAAAACAACATATGAACATATTATACAACTCAACAGATTAAAACATTCAAAAGTCTAAAGAACATACCTAACAGTAAATCAGGTCCCAAAATTTTAACAAAATAATCATATTTTGAAATTACAGTGAAAATGAAACTAATATGGCCGATATTTTTAATGAACTTTTAAAGAATATATTTCATGACTTCGCTAAATGATCTTTATCTGTGATGACAGTCACTGAACACTTCATCTCCTGATCCGTCTTCCAGGAGCTTGGTTTGCATTGCCCCTTAGTTGCATAAAATAGCATCCCTTTTGTTGTTATTGGTTTTTAAAAAGTATCCTTTTGGTCTAGAGACCGCCCTTTTTCCTGGGGATGAGATCTCCATTTTGGAAAAGCTCTCCTGCCTTCTTTAGTATAGGAAAAGCCTCAGATGTGCTCGTGGCCAAGCTAGGCAGCTCAGACAGGCCATTGTGAGTACGGTTACCCTCTCGCCTTTGAAACTGGTGCTGAGCTCAGATAGAAAAAGATCTGCTCTTTCTAAAGGATAGTAGCTCAGTGCTGGGGCAGGGAATATCTCAGGATTTCTCTGCCATTGGGAGAGGCTCCATTACTTCATCTCCAAATCTAATCTTGAGCTTGGATAGGGGAAGACCTGCTCTTTCTGAAAGATAGCAGCTCAGGGTTAGGGTAAAAGATCCCAGGATTTTTCTACCATTGGGGGAAAGTTAACTCGGCAGCTGAAGGAAAAGGGGAAAAAAGAACATCTATATGGTTTCCTAAATTGACTGTTTGTGTTTGTAACTTCATCGAGCTGTGCCAAGTCTGTCAAGGACTTTGAGAAATAAATGTTCTGTTTGATGTTCAAATCTGGACTGGCCTCAGTTGCTGGGAATCTTGAACTTCTAAGAAAGGCACCTGCGGTTTACCCAGATAAAGAGAGAAGCACATCTTAGTTTTAACTTTATAGTGTCTGGGTGTGACAGCACATCTCCCATTAGAGAAAAATTAATAGGGGTTCCCAAAGTTTATGCCACAACTGATTTTATATAGGCATACAACTTCATTTAGCCATGTGCTTCCTTATTACAACATCCAGTAATAATCATCCATGTTTATTAGGCCTGGGTAACAACGGAAAAATTTGTTTCTAAAATCGATTTGTATTTGGGGGTTTTTTTTGTTTCGATATTTAAAATAATTACAAAATTTTCCCTTAAAAAAGTTCGATATTTACGAAATTTCGTAAATGTGAAAAAAATTACAAAACATTAACGAATCGATTTCCGAAACAATAACGAATCGATTCGTTAATGGCGGACACGACCGCGAAATACGCTAAAAAACCTCCAAAAACTTCTGAAGCTTCCCTCTCCCTCTGTTGTTGACTGTTGGTGTGATATTATAATTTTTTTTCACTAATTAAACAAAAAACTTGCCCCAGACATGCGGAAATAATAACGAAACGACCTCAGAACAATAACGAAACGAATACAATAACGAGATACGAAGCATTTACAAAACTTTTTAAAAATTCGTTTTTTTAAAAAAAAATGCTCCAGAATGGTTCGTTATCATTTTGTAATTGAAAAAATTAACGAATTATTAACGAATTACGAATTAACGAAACGAAACCGCCCAGCCCTAATGTTTATATGATGTGTGGACACATCTAATCAGCATCTGAAGATAACTCATACTTAACTTCATACAGAATGTAAGGTACGCTGTTAAAAAAAACTATTGGGCCGGAGCTCTGGCTCTTCATTGAAGATTCTATGAGCTTTGTCAGGTTTTCTTTCTTCTTGGTTTAGCTGGGCAATGCAATCTTTATAATATTTAATTTATATTCAGATTGTCATTTGATGAGTGACATTACTGGTCATATTTTTTAAAAAAAATATTTTCAGTGCTTTATTGATTAGTCATATTTCTAAACAATACTTTATAGATGCAACAGCTTGTTACAACCTATATTCTACTTTGGATACACTGTATATGGAAAAAATAAATTAAAATTATTTTAAAAACCAAGGGCAGTAGATAATATTCTACATTTTATGTAGTGGGGATGAAAAGCTTTTTATCCTCGGTTTATACTGATGTGAATACTAAAGAGCAAGGATAACAAATGGCAAATTAGACCAAGGATGGCCTAACAACTGTGCTTTTTTTTTAATTCTCACATTTTTAATAAAGGAATTAACTTAGGCATTCAAACATGTTGCCTTTTAAATAATTCTTGTAAAAAGAGAGTTTAGCCATAGGAAATCTCAAATTTTGCTAACCGTTGTTTGCCCATAAAGGCTGTTTTTAAGATCCTAATATTTTCCCTGATGTATTAAATGGTGCACATTACCCTAGACAGTACCATCTTTTGAGTTATACATCAAGAGAGTGACTCATTCTGATGATGTATTCGGTTAATACATCATCAAAGCACCTTGTACCGCTGTTGCACTAATGACATGTTACTGTAATATATCATGGAAGTGAACTGCAGTGGAGATATATTACTTAAATGGAAATGGTATTATATGAAGAGAGGTTGGAGGATCAAGTACAGTATTATGCACAAGGAAAACCGCATTATAGCAAGGCTGGTCTTAAATGAGCACAATAGTGTTCCAATCTGGACTTCTGCAATGGGAACTTATTTTTCCCACAGTATCTGCTATCTGTCCATGATATTTGGTGCAATGGGTTTCAGACATAGTAGTATATCAGCTCCAACATCTTACTCTATGTAAAAAAGGATGTTCTAGATCAGGGCTTTATAAACCTTTTCCAATTGTGACTACTTTCCATATGAAAATTTATACAGGGTAGATAGTTATACAAAATAAGTATAAAAATCAAACAATTACTAATAATAAATCAGCATTTTCAAGAATTGCTAAACAGGCTGATTTTCCTTTTTATTGAGTACAGCTGAAGCATTTTCTGTAGAATCCACTGCACATTGTTGCTAATAAAATTTGTGTAAAACAACCACTATGTGGCATTCAGAAACATTCTACTGTTGCCAATTTTTTTCATGATACCAACATTGAGGTGACAGGACTTCATTTGGTGTCGTGACACATAGTTTAAGAAGCAGTGTTCCAGCTAATTTATTTATTTATTATTTATTTAAAACATTTATATTCCGCCCTTCTCACCCTGAAGGGAATTCAAAGCGGAGCACAGCATATACACGGCAAACATTCAATGCCTGGATACAATACATAAACATTAAAAAACATTTATCGAAATATTAAAATACACCATTTAAAATAACACCATTTAAAACCGTCCTAGCCATCCGCATCAAATTCAATTGGCCCTGTCGTCTTTCCCATTACCGCTTCATTGCCCTGTCCCAAAAGCTTGGTCCCATAGCCAAGTTTTCACCATCATTCCAAAGGACAGGAGGGAAGGGGCCGACCTGATTTCACCAGGGAGGGAGTTCCATAGCCGGGGAGCAATCACCGAGAAGGCCTTGTCTCTCGTTCCCACCAATCGCGCCTGTAACAATGGAAAGCAGGGCCTCCCCGGAGGATCTTAATCTCCGTGATGGTTCATAGGGGGAGATGCATTTAGACAGGTAATTTGGGCTGGGGCTCAAATAATGCTGCCACTCTAGCACTAAACCTAACAACTGGAGTGGATCCTTATGAATATCGAAATATGTGGATGATCAAGTCCCATTAGATACAATGGGGTAGTAAAATCGTGTCCCTCACTGGTTCTTCACTAGATAATTTTTGCAGTTAATTGTTTAATTGTATTGCATCAACTAATTATAGTTATCTGTATGAGGATAAACAGATTCTAGATCTGTTTTATCTTGATTGTACCATTACTTATCTGTCATTTCTGAGTCTTTGTTATAATACTTCCTTTCCATCTGAGGCATCTGTCATGTTGGCAGTTTGAGGTCTATCCAAGAAGGAATTACATGACAATAGCACTACCATATTCTAGCCCCTCAAATGTGAGCATCAAATGTCTATATTATATAAATTATTATGATTATGATTATTATTCAAACTATTAATGTGCATTCAAACTATGCAGACTCAAAGCATTAATCACTGCTTTCCCCCTACCATTATTTTTCAGTCTTGAGAATCTTTTTTCCAGCAATGAATGTTCTGAGAAAACTAGAGAGGATGATGTTAAAAGTGATGGACCCGGGAACTGTGAGACACAATTAGGAATCCTTGCTTGGTTATGGACTTTACCATGTGATCTTGGACCATCACTGTCTCTCTGGAAATTCAACTTGCAGGGTTATTTTGGGCTTAATAGCAAGATAGGAACAATGGAAAGTGGTGGTGATTGCCATCTTCCTCCTCCTCATCGATTACTCTCTTTTGTTATAAGTTCAATACTGTTATTTTGTATTATTTTGTATTATTATGTTGCATTTTGATTTTGTTTGTGGCACTGAATATTTGCTTTTTCTTTGTGTAAACTGCCCTGAGTCCCTTCAGGGAGAAATAAAGAAATAGCCAACATAGTATGATTGTCTGAGCATTGAAAGAGCATTGGACAAAGACAATGGGAGTCCAAAGTTGAAAAACCCACTTTGATACAGATTCCCATCCCCACTCCTCTAAAAAAAAAAGAGGGGGGATTTCCTGGCAGGGGTGGCTACATGAAATCCTGATTACAATCAGAATGGCATACAGCCACCTCAAAGCCCCCCAAATTTCCTCCTAAAAATAAAATAAACTTACCTATCTACCATACCTTGGCTTCTCATGCCTTCCTGGTGTGAGGAAATGATGTGCCAAGAGACCAGGGAGAGGGGGCGGCGGGAGAAAAATCTCTCCCCCCCCCCCCCCCCCCGAGTCTCCTAGCATGTCATTTCTTCGCACCAGGAGGGCATGAGGAACAAAATTATGGCAGCCAACTAAGGTTTAATTTTATTTTTAGGGGGAAATGGGAGGGGGGAAGCTGGGGGTCACTATCCTGGACCTTTGGGCTCCAGAAGCCCAAAAGATTAGGGATGGAACTACCCAGAGGACTACCCGGACTACCCAGAGGTGAGTCTCCACAGGAAGGCCTGGATCTAATGGGGTATCTAATTAACTTGTTTTTACAGGAGACGTCATTTGGAAGCCTCTGATAATAACCCAAACAGGTCCTAATTATTTCCTCATTAGCAGACACAACTGCTACACCTTGTTTGTGCAGTTTCCCCTATCTTGTTTTTTATTAAATTGCATTATTGAATATTATTTTGGTCTTATATGATGCAAGATGCTGTCATTTTCTAGACCACCAGTCTTTTACCCCTCGTGATTATGATGTGGCTCACATTCAACAAAAGTTGAATGCCTTGTATTTTCTATGCTGCTGTTAAATAGTCTTAATTTGGTGTGTGCAACACTTGCCCTTCAGCACCGCTCTTAAATGCTTTCACTCAGCAAAATAGTCATAATCAATATGCATCTAATTAACATTTCTTTCCTAGATCTATATTGGCCCATTAGTACTGATTTAACCTTTATGTTTCAAAGAAACAGAATCAAAGAAAAATGGTGCCTTAACTAAAAAGTGCTATTAATGCTCATCCACTTAGTGAAGGTTTCAACAACAGCAGCAACAGCAACATGCCTTGTGTGGCTTCTGGAGCATTCTAGATTTCATGGGATAAAAGTTGCCAATGCCTATTAGAGAGTTTTGGAAAATACAATGATGGATATTCTTGAATATCCAAAACCGAGAGCCAGGAAATACATGATTGCAAGAGGTTTATGGCAACTAGCTGACATTTTTCTTAACACAAAAATAATAGTGCCAATTGCTAACTATTGTAAACACCTAAAATTAAAAAATGGTCAGAAGCCCAAGAAAGAATCCATGTTGGAAGGCATGGCATTAATTGCATTATGGGATAATTTTCAACCCCAGTAACAAAATTGTCTCTGAGGGATAGAATGTCAATGAAAGGCCATTCTTTCTGTCAACCCCTTTACAACCACTTGGGTGCCGCAGTGGTTCATGCAAGTGAAAAAAAATGAGCACAGGGAAAAATGCAGGAAGAAAAAGTACTTCAATTGAAAAATGCAAAAGTTTTATTGTTTTGATTTTTGACTGAGACTTTCTGTATCTATAAGGAATCAGACAAAAAATAACTGCATTACAAGCAGCAATTTATCTATGGATTTACATTATTTTAATCTTACCTATTACCTGATATACGGATTCATTGTTTAATTTGCTGAAGTGACAATGTCCTAAAATCTTTGTAGGCCTTGATCAGTGTGAATTCTGCATAATGCCACTATGAGGTAACAGAGTGACATCACAGGAGCTAGAGTCTTTCATGTCCACTGTCCAAGAATGCTGGTGCCTCATGATTCTAATATTTCAGCTATCTGGAATACAATTGTTGTTGTTGTTCATCCATTCAGTCATTTCCGACTCTTCGTGACCTCATGGACCAGCCCACACCAGAGCTCCCTGTTGGCCATCACCACCCCCAACTCCTTCAAGGTCAATCCAGTCACTTCAAGGATGCCATCCATCCATCTTGCCCTTGGTCGGCCCCTCTTCCTTTTTCCTTCCATTTTCCCCAGCATAATTGTCTTCTCCAAGCTTTCCTTTCTTCTCATAATGTGACCAAAGTATTTCATCTTGGCCTCTACTATCCTTCCCCCCAATGAGCAGTCAGGCTTTATTTCCTGAAGTATGGACTGGTTGGATCTTCTTGCGGTCCAAGGCACTCTCAGAACCTTCCTCCAACACCACAGTTCAAAAGCATCTACCTTCTTCACTCAGCCTTCCCTAAGGTCCAGCTCTCACATCCATAGGTTACTATGGGGAATACCATTGCTTTAACTATGTGGATCTTCATTGCCGGTGTGATGTCTCCACTCTTCACTATTTTATCGAGATTGGATATTGCTCTCCTCCCAAGAAGTAAGTGTCTCCTGATTTCCTGGCTGCAGTTTATGTCTGCAGTGATCTTTGCACCTAGAACCACAAAGTCTGTCACTGCCTGCATGTTTTATCCCTCTATTTCCCAGTTGTCAATCATTCTTGTTGCCATAATCTTGTTTTTTTAATGTTTAGCTGCAACCCAGCTTTTGCGCTTTCTTCTTTCACCTCTCCTCAGCTCCTTCTCACTTTCGGCCATCAAAGTGGTATCATGTACATATCTAAGGTTGTTAATGTTTCTTCCAGCAATTTTTACCCCAGCCTTGCATTCGTCAAGCCCTGCACATTGCATGATGTGTTCTGCATACAAGTTGAATAGGTTGGGTGCAAGTATACAACCCTGCCGTACGCTTTTCCCAATCTTGAACCAGTTTGTTGTTCCATGGTCAATTCTTACTGTTGCTACCTGGTCCTTATACAGATTCCTCAGGAGAGAGACAAGGTGATTTGGTATCCCCATACCACCAAGAACTTGTCACAATTTATTATGATCCACACAGTCAAAGGCTTTTGAATAGAATTATTAAAATTTAAATAATCTGTCCATGACTTGTTCAGCATTACTGGACTATATTATTTCCATACAAGCCAAACTTTTTGTGAATCTCTACAACATACAAGCAACATTATTGTAGTTAAGTTATTATTATTGTGTTGGACATTATTCGCATTTATTGGGAAAATTGCTACATAGCCAACTTTTGAATGATTGTGCTTGTGTTTGAAGCAAAAATATTCATAGTACTTCATTTGGTTAATCATTATTAAGTTGCAGTAATTAGAAAAGTCAACAATGGTTGTCAAAGTAGAATTAGAAAATAGAATTAGAAAATAGAAAGACTGCATTCCTGATGGATAGACTGAATCACGGAAACCACAGTCCTGAATTTGCAGGAACTGAGCAGGACTATTGATAACAGGATGACTAAAAGGTTTCTCATTTTGGGGTTGACATAAGTTGAGGTTGACTTGATAGAAGTAAACAGCAACAATATACAGAGAACAAAATAACCAATAAATTTAAGTTAAATAATTCAGTTTTCTTGGATTTCAATATTCTTCTTCTGTGCTGGCAAAACAAACTATGAAATAAGATGAAAGTTTCAAGGTTGGTAATTTTTAATCCTCCCAGGCAAAGCACCACATGAATCGCTGTTTAAAACTGAACTATGTATGGAGTGCAAATATAAACCACAAAGTGTTTGTGGAGAACAATACACTTGGGGGATTAAGACATTCATCTGAAAGGAAAACCTCTAAACAAATGAAAAGTTATAGAAATTGCATTAGAAGCACAGCCTTCAGCTAGAAAGATAATCTATAAAGAGACATATAGACAGTGTGGGGCTACTTTCAAACTTTGGAAAGAAAGATAAAAATAAAAGAAGTGAGCTGAGTGAGATGGAAGGAACAAAGAATACAGATGGAGCATGTGTATATGAGAAAGAGGAAGAGAGAGAAATATATCCCAAATTCTGGCCCAGTTTACCTGTCCAACGTATCTCCCTCTATTTATTTATTTATTTTATTTATTTATTTCATTTACTTATACCCCGCCCTTCTCACCCCGGGGGGGACTCAGGGCAGCTTACAGTGGGGGCACAATTAGATGCCCAAGACAATTCACAAGCAGTACAAATACAAACAATTCAACAATTAATTAAAAACATCAATACATAATAAAATCATAAAACAGTCTCATGCTCAGGGTTCAGAGTCCATATATCCATTCCATTCCATTTGTCCTTGTCTATCATCAGATCCTTCAGTTAGCTGTCAGAATGACCAAAGGCTTGATCCCAGATCCAGGTCTTCAGTTTTTTCCTAAACGCCAAGAGGGAAGATGACGATCTAATCTCCCCGGGGAGTGAGTTCCACAGGCGGGGGGCCACCACTGAGAAGGCCCTGCTCCTCGTCCCCGCCAGCCTCACTTGTGACAGTGGTGGAGTCGAGAGCAGGGCCTCCCCAGAAGATCTTAAGCTTCGAGATGGGACGTAGAGGGAGATCCGTTCGGACAAATACACTATTAACCATCATGGAGGTTAAGATCTTCTGGGGAGGCCCTGCTCTCAGTCCCACCTTTGTCACAGGTGTGGTTGGTGGGAACAAAAGACAGGGCCTTCTCAGTGGTGACTCCTCCCCAGTGAGATTAGATCAATGCCCTCCTTCCTTAGAAAGAAAACAAAGACATGGTTGTGGGACCAATCCTTCGGCTAGTAAAAATGCATTGCAAAGAATAATTAGGAAATATGTGTAATGACAATCAGAATGGCTACGGTGTACGATTCTTGGATCATGTAATTTTAATATTTATATGAGAAGTTTTAAATACTTTGTATTAATTTTTAAATGTTGTTAATGCCTTACGTTCAATTGTTTTATTGATTTTAATTTATATGTTAGTGTTTAGTTATTATGATTTTTCCCCTTCCTACATGTATGTTGGCATTGAATTTTTGCCATTAATATGTTGGAAACCACCTCGAGTCCCCGCAGGGTGAGAAAGGTGGTATATAAATACAGTAAATAAATAAATAGAACCATTCTGCATCATATCAAAAACCCTTCCAGCCAACTATTCTGTTCTCACAGAAGATAAAAAAATGAAAACACACAAGCAGGACAATTAGATAAAAGGGATCATCCTCTAACATGTCTAGAAACTCTGATACTAATACATAGTTATGTAGACAACCATCATGACTAATGGCCACTGATAATCTTATGCTTTTTATCTTCTTCAATCAGCTACCCTAGAGTTTGTCCTTATCTGTTTGTTTGTTTGTTTGTTTATTCGTATTGGATGGCATTCTCTGATGATATCACCCCATGCTTATTAAATGGTCATCTCTGAATAATCAACAAAATGTGCGTTATACCTTCAGAATTATAGCTGTCAATAAGAGAATGAATAATAATTTTACAAAGAACAGCAACAGAACAACCTTCAGAAGAAAAAAACAAGAATCACTTCCCAAGAATAGACCTCATTTTGGTTCTGATTGCAACTAGTAACCATTTTACATTTTAAAATTTTACTTAAATAAATATTTATTTATTTATTTATTTATTTCCAATATTTCTATCCCGTTCCTTCTCAACCTCCGAAGGGGGACTCAGGACAGCTTACATTTGGCAGCAATCTGATGCCACTATATATGACAGAGCAATATAATAACAATTAAAACAATTAGTAAAACATTAATTAAAACAGTAAAAACTGTATTAAAAGCCCTGTCACCATTCCAGTCAACTCAATGTCCAAAGTGCTATCTTTGTCTGTTGTCCAGAACCACAACTTTAATTTCTTCCTAAATGATAGGAGGGACGAAGCCTCTTATTGTAAAGGCTTCTTCCCTTCTGGATATGATGGACATGCCTCTGGAAAAGTGTGCTTACCTAAAATGTTTGCCTCTGCTCCAAAGAACTAAAATGCTTCGCCTGTAGAGAAATCTTCAGATTCTTCCTAAAGCTTTCCCTTAGATAAAAGGAAACACTAAATGTAGCACAGAGTTCTGATCTCTAGAGAATAGAAACAGAAGGATATTCGTTTTGAGAGAAAAAAGAGTCCAAAGACTTGATGAAGCTTGACTAGGAAGAAAAACAAGAAAACGTGGATTTTGCTTAGTTTTTGCCCCTTTTTCTCACATCCGGCAGTTTTCAGGAAATAATTCTTCACAGACATTCATGTGACTTTTTAAAAATAAAATGAGAGGAGTTTTGCACAAAAGACATGCTTTCGTGTAACAAAACATCTTGCAAGAGACACACATGGGATTTTTTGAAGAGAATTTCAATTTCTGCACCAAAACACATGTGTCTCTTTGGAGCTGAATATAAATAAACTTGTTGCTGTGATGTGGCATAATATTGTTGCTGTAACATACTGTTCAGGAATTGTTCCTTAGTTTGTACATGCTGAGGAACATGGAAATGATGGAGCTGTTATATTCATAGCGCCATTGTGAATTTCCCATAGCCATATCCTTGGGGTCTAAAGAAAAAAAATCTGGGTTAAATCTCCCTTCACTTCATCTGGCATGGATCTTCTCAGATTCTATATTTTTACTGACTAATCCATAAAGTGCTTTGGACTTTTCTATCAGGATTAATTTTTCTTTCTTCTGATACATTCATCCTGATAAATCAGACTACATGCTGACAGGATTAATGAGCTATCGGATTTGCTCCTTTGTCAATATACGGTCATTTTGGTTACAATGCCAGCATCATAATTGCCATTAGAAGAAGGGTTGATAATTTTATACAGAACGACGCCAGAACTTCATTGAAGATAAAAGTTATTTCACATGTAATAAATCACTTCCTAAGAATAGACTGCACTTTTGTTCCCTTTGTAGATTGATGTTGACTTTGTAACATTGCATATGGTAAACATTCGAATACACTCAATGAAGACTGTGGCTCTGTAGCACTTTGATTTCTGGCCTCTCACATTTGCAAACCCTTTTAGAAGTGTGTGCTGATAGATTACAGTCTTTCAGTATCCCATCAACCTCTTTCAGTTGTGCCTCCTTGATGGATGCTCTTTGGTCATACGTGCAAGGGAGAAAACAATGGGAAATGCCTATTTAGGGTGAGAGCCTGAGCAGGACTTTGACCCTTATAAAGTTTCTTTGCAGACCATTTCCTTTTATTCATATAAAAAAGTAAATGTATCATTTACAGCAGGGGTCCTCAAACTTTTTAAACAGAGGATCAGGTCACAGTCCCTCAAACCGTTGGAGGGCTGGATTATAATTTGAAAAAAACATGACTGAATTCCTATGCACACTGCACTTATTTGTAGTGCAAAAAACCCACCTGAAAACAATACAATAATTAAAATGAAGAACAATTTTAACAAATATAAGCTTATTAGTATTTCAGTGGGAAGTGTGGGCCTGCTTTTGGCTGATGAAATAGGATTGTTGTTGTTGTTGTTGTTGTTGTTGTGTGCTTTCAAGTAGTTTCAGACTTAGGTTGACCGTGAGTGAGGGCTGGGTAAATGATCTTGGGGGGCCATATCTGGCCCTCGGGCCATAGTTTGAGGACCTCTGATTTACAGCATACAGACTAAAATTCCCGTTTACTTATTTATTTCTACATTTGTATACAGTGACAACACCAAATTGAGAGGGATAGCCAATGTTCCAGAAGACAGGAGCAGAATTCAAAACGATCTTCACAGATTAGAGAGATTAGCCAAAACTAACAAAATGGAGTTCAACAGTGACAAATGCAAGATGCTCCAGTTAGGCAGAAAAAAATGAAATGCAAATATACAGAATGGGGGACGCCTGGCTCAAGAGAAGTACGTGCGAAAAAAGATCTTGGAGTCCTCGTGGACAACACAAAAAGTTAAACATGAGCCAACAATGTGATGCGGTGGCAAAAAAAGCCAATGGGATTGTGTCCTGCATCAATAGGAGTATAGTGTCTAGATCTAGAGAAGTCATGCTACCCCTCTATTCTGCCTTGGTTAGACCACACCTGGAATATTGTGTCCAATTCTGGGCACCACAATTGAAGAGAGATATTGACAAGTGGAGAGCGACTAAAATGATCAAGGGTCTGGAGAATAAGCCCTATGAAGAGTGGCTTAAATAGCTGAGCATGTTTAGCCTGAAGAAAAGAAGGCTGAGATTTATACATTATAGCCATGTATAAATACGTTAGAGGAAGTCATAGGGAGGAGGGAGCAAGCTTGTTTTCTGCTGCCCTGGAGACTAGGATGCGGAACAATGGCTTCAAATTACAAGAAAGGAGATTTCATCTGAACATGAGAAAGAACTTCCTGACTGTGAGAGCCGTTCAGCAGTGGAACTCTCTGCCCCGGAGTGTGGTGGAGGCTCCTTCTTTGAAGCTTTTAAACAGAGGCTGGATGCCATGTGTAAGGGGTGCTTTGAATGCAATTTTGCTGCTTCTTGGCAGGGGGTTAGACTGGATAGCCCAACTCTATGATTCTTCCAACTCTATGATTGTTCTCCCTTCTACCAGTAGTAGTAACGTTACCATCACGCTGAACTACAACAATGATTCTATGATTCTATAATTCTCACTTATCAGCTTAAAAAAGCACTCACAACAATAACATTTGAGAAGATAGTATATCATTAAATCCTTTAAAAAACTATCAATAGTATGAGAAAAAGAGAGAGAGCCAAAAACTAAACAACAGAGCAAACATTTTAATGAATGCCTTAGTAAAAAAAAAAAGTGATCTGGTCACAGAATAATATGTTGCCACTAAAAATAGACAGATTCACTTGCACAGTGCAATGCAAGTCAAAAATTACACCGGAGTAATATTTATAGCATTAGGTTTTTTCTTTATAAGCACACAAAGCTCCTGATTGGTTATATGTAAAAGTCTTGTTTTCCTACTTACTAGAAAAAATGGTGTATTGCCTAGTTTATATTGCATATCTTTATCTCTACTACAAAGCATCACACCATAATTTGCATCTAATTGTAACAGTGGAGGGCATCAATATTACAATGTAAATGGAAACAGTTCACCCAAATAGGTCCTCAGGCAAATCAAGCCTAAACTCCCATTAGTGGCCAAGAAGTTTAAACTGGGACTCTGGTACTCTGGACATATCATCAGTTGACATAAAAAAGGCAATTTATTTATTTATTTACTGCATTTCTATCCCACCCTTCTCACCCCGAAGAGGACTCAGAGCGGCCTTACAATAGGCAGCAATTCAATACCATATCAATAGATAATAAAATAAACATATATATTAAGACAAAAAAATTAAAAGCAATATAAAAATTAAAACACATTATTAAAATCATGTAATCTGAGGATATAGTCAAAAACCATTCTGGTCGTTATTGCACATACTTCCACTTTACTTATTGCAATGCACTATTGCCCAAAGGCTGGGTCCCAAAGCCAATTTTTTACTTTTTTTCTGAAGGTCAGAAGGGAGGGGGCTGACCTGATGGGGAGGGAGCTCCATAGCCAAGGGGCCACCACTGAGAAGGCCCTGTCCCTCATCCCCACCAACCACACCTGTGAAGGAGGTGGAATCTAGAACAGAGCCTCCCCCAGATGATCTCAATCTCCGAGATGGTTCATAAAGAGAGATATAACATAATGTATGTTAATACAGAAGGTAGTTATTTATTTATTTATTTATTTATTTATTTATTTATGGCATTTATATGCCACTCTTCTCACCCCAAAGGGGACTCAGAGAGTCTTACAAGATATATATACATACAATATATATTATTGGCATAGCACAATATCAGTATTATATATTACTATATTGTACTATACCATTATATTGTAATATTAGTAATATTACATGTAATATAAAATATATAATATTGTATTATTATTATTAGTTTTATATTGTATTACTGTCAGGATCCAGTTTCCGGAGCCCAGACTTTGGCGCCGAAAACTAGATTCCTGACGTCTTACCCTGATAAGGATCCTGCAGCTGGTGGCCTTGAAGGAAGGCAGTTGTTTGGTGGCGGGAAACTTTTGCACGGGGTTTCTGGGCTTGGCAGGAGTCTGCCTTTCGAACAAGTGGGAGTGTATATAAGGGGTTGCCTGATGCGACCAGGCAATCCCGGCTTTTTCTGTGTCTGTGGTAGTAAAGTTCTTTGTTTGATTACGATGGAAATCTCGTGTCATCATTGAGCCCAGCTGTCGTTGAGCCCAGCTGTCGTGAGCTGACAATTACATTATAATATTATAAATATATTATATTATATTATATTACTAGGTGTATCCGCCACATGTTGCTGTGGCCAACCTTCCCTCCCTCTTTCTCTCCTTCCTTCCTTCCTTCCCTCCCTCTTTCTTTCCCTCCCTAGTTTCCTTCTCTCCTTCCTTCCTTCTCTTCCGCTTCCCTTCCTTCCCTTTTCTTTCCCTTCCTCTTTCTCCCCATTCTTCCTTCGCTACCTATTCTTGGACTGCAACTCCCAGCAGTGCTCCTGATCTATCTATCTACCTACCTATCTATTTCTATCTTATCTATCTATCTGGAGGATTGCTGGGAGTTGCAGTCTAGGAATATGAAATTGGAAATATGCAGGGATTGGGATGCTCTCAAAGAAATCCAAGGAGAAGAAAGCTTGCATCTTGGAAGCCGTGCATTTGGATCATCCTCCTCTGCTAAAGGGCCTGGTATAGGGGATGCTGGGAGCTGCAGTCTGGAAGAGAGTGTGGATTGATATATTATTGTGTGTTTGTTTGCCGGGGGAGTCGTTTTGCGCACACACTGTAGTGTCTTTTTGCTTTTTTCACTTTGTAAGTCCCTTCTGCTGTGTTTTTTAGTGTTTTTATGAATGATGGTCACTCATTGGCCTGATAGGTGTATTGTGTCCAAATTTGGAGCCAATTGGCCCAGTGGTTTTTGAGTTATGTTAATCCCACAAACTAACATTACATTTTTATTTATATAGATATTATTAGCATAGCATAGGAGACAAGGTGGAGCTGTCTTCCTGGTCCCTCTCTCTTCTCTCTGGCCCAGAGGAGCAGATGGTGCTGGGGGGAGGGGCTCCCAACTGATGACATAGGCAGGAAACAAGGTAGAGTAAGAAAAGGAAAAGACTATATAGGAATATATATAGGAATATATATAGGAATATATATAAAATTAGGCCTGGGTAACAACGCAAAAATTTGTTTCTAAAATCGATTTGTATTTGGGGGGGGGTTTTGCGTTTCGATATTTAAAATAATTACAAAATTTTCCTTTGAAAAAGTTCAGTATTTACAAAATTTTGTTAATTTCATTTTTAGAATATTTTTTGAATTTTTTTGAAATATTTATTTATAAATATTTTTTGAAATATTTAAAAATGGAAAATTAACAATGCTTGCCCTGTTGTGGAGCGAACACAGCCACAGGACAGGGACAAACTCACACACACAGGCACACAAGGGTCTTTTCTTTTTTTTAGAATATTTTTTGAATTTTTTTAAGAATAAAAGAAATATTTTTCAGAAATATTTAAAAATGGAAAATTAACAATGCTTGCCCTGTTGTGGAGCGAACACAGCCACAGGACAGGGACAAACTCACACACACAGGCACACAAGGGTCTTTTCTTTTTTTAGAATATTTTTTGAATTTTTTGAAGAATAAAAGAAAAAGATATTTTTCAGAAATATTTAAAAATGGAAAATTAACAAAATGCTTGCCCTACCCTGTTGTGGGGCGAAAACAGGGCAAAGCCTCCCCGCTGCTCCCAGCAATGAATGAATGAATGAATGCAAGCACAAGCAATGAATGAATGAATGAATGAATGCAAGCAAGCAGCCAAGAGCCAACCATCAAGCCTCCCTCCCGCACCTCCCGTCTCCTTCGCAATGAGCAATGCGGCCACGCGGAGCCGCTTTTAAAGGGCAGCCCGCCCAATCACAATGAGCCACGGTGCTTGGGAGCGCCGGATTGGCTCCCGGCGCACCCAGCATCCTCCATCCCTAAAACGTCATTTCCGAAACGGGCGGAAGCCCGTAAAAAAGATGGAGGATGCCGTTTCGATATTTAAAAACACTTCCGGGTTTGAAAATATGTTTTGTAATCGTTTTGTAATTGTTAAAAATAACGAATATTTAACGAATTACAAAATTAACGAACGAAACCGCCCAGGCCTTATATATATATATATATATATATATATATATATATATATATATATATATATATATAGGAATATATATTGATAAAGGAAGACACAGCCCATAAGTTGCAAGACCTGAGCAGAGCTGCTCATGACAGGGTGACTATCTCATTCACAAGAAATCAGGAATTGAAGTTGACTTGATGCCCGTTAAAAATAAATGCTCCTAAAAGATTCTGATTTACGATCATCTCCAATGATTGCTATTTATTTATCATGCACAGGAATCTTGTAATACCTTCGAGACTGAGCTGTTAGTGGAAGACAGAAGAGAAGTATCAAAATGAAACTCTCATCCAGGACCAGCTTAAGCAAGTTAGTTAACATTTGTGTGTAATGCTCAGTGTACTTTCTGGACTGTATAAAAACAAAGCAGTGGTAGAACATTTTAACACAGCTTGCAGCCTGAGAGATATCCATAGCTTGAAAGGAGAGTGAGTGCTCCTAAATTGGAGGCAGGAGACATTTTAGCACTTAAAAAAGAAAAATCAAACAAAATCCCATTTCATTTGGAGAAATTCTGGCAGTATATACATGCAGGAAGGTGGATGATACCCTGGGGACCCACTTTTCTGTCCTCTGCTTACTTTGCAACCTTAAGATTTCCTTAATCCAGATGGAGGATAGCTGAGGGGAGCATAGAGCTACCTCTGAATTAAAAAAACACCATCCCATCAGTTATGTCAGGCAAAGAGGAATAGTAAGTTTTCTTTTCTTGTGTTCCCAAAAGGATTTATATTGTGGCCATTCCTTTCCATTCACATCAGGCACCAGTGTCAATGTCTGCCTCCCCCCCCCCCCTCTCTCTCTGTATCACTTTCTTTAGGGGCTCTGAGGATTAGTGCAAGCTTTTATATAACTGCCAGCGTGGCATGGGAAAGCAAAGAATGAAGTGGAAGAAAAAAAATCTTTGCACATCTTACAGAGACACTGGGACCATCCTTCATAATCAAGGCTGTCCTTAGGAAACTGCAGGTCTTCTAGTGACCCTTAAAAAGTCATGTGTCACTAAAGAGAAAAAAATCTTCTGATGGATGAGCAAGATTACAGTATTTCTTATTTTCACTTTTTATAGCCTCAATATAAAAGTAGTCTGCAGTGTCTTTCATGTTCCTTGATTCGTGTTTGAACATTGCTGCGTTTGGTGGTCCCTATGTAGACTTGTCCACAGCTGCATGGTATATGGTAGACTCCTGCAGAGGTGAAAAGATCCCTCTTGTGACCTCACCTCTGAGGATGCCTGCCATAGATGCAGGCGAAACGTTAGGAGAAATGCCTCTAGAACATGGCCATATAGCCCGAAAAAACCCACAAGAACTGAGGGATCCCTCTTGTCCTTTGCTGAGCGTAGCGTTCATTGGATTTTCTTCATGGGTCTGCAGATAGTTTGTAGGTTGTGTTTCCTCATCAGCTTTCCTATGTGCTCAGTGGTTCCTTTGATGTATGGCAAGAACACTTTTCCTCTGGGTGGATCTTTGTCTTTACTCTCATGGCTTGTTCTCAATCTTGTCACTAAGATGGGGTCAGGATATTTGGCCATTTAACTTGGCACTGGAAACTTGCCACTCCTGCAGAAGAGGAGACTCAGCAAACATGAATCCATTAGTTTCTGAATGGACAGCCAAGCCTCTGATTATTGAAAAGGCCACCTATGTCTTTTGAGATTTGCACCCTTTGTCTCAGCAGAGTTCGACACTTAAGTTAATCAAAAGGTCATCTGCATAACCACATCACCACTTCCTCCAAGTTCACGTCCTCCCAGGGGATATCTCTGCAACAGATTGGACCTTCAAACTGTCCAACCTCCAGTGATCCTTCTTCCCACCACAGGAATCTCCTCCTGCAGGCTGTGAAATCAGGGGACTCCCTGGGCAATCCCAGCATGGATCCTAGAGGCCTTTCTTTTCTCCCAATCAGAGGAGGGAGCGAGAAATCTGAATAACTGTCAGAACTGCATAAAATGTTATGTATTTTTCTGTAAATTTGTACTTGTATCTTTTGAAGCATATTGCTTGTACTTACATCCTATTTGGCCAAATCGTAATAAACCTCTTCAGCCTTGCCTTCAACCCAGAGTATTTGTTCTTACCCTGGACTGATCCCATTTAACAGAAGCTCGTTGGGCACAGACCTTCTTATCCATGGTCCTAGCTGAAATCTCTACAAGATTAGAAGAAGCCTCTAAGTGCATTTTTATTAACTTACTAAATTTGAAGTTTAATGTATTTGTTAGAACATCTTATTGCTAGTGCTGTAGCATCTTTTAATCCTTGCCACCAACCTCTTCCCAAGTCAACAAAATCAGATGATAGAACCCTGATCAATCGTAATATGTAACCAAATTCACATTGAAACAGGAATGTATTTGATTATTTCAATTTCTTATTCAAAGATTTCAATATGCCACTTTGAGTTGTGCCTAGTAATAAATAGTGAATAAGTTCAGTTGTTTCATCTCTTGCAAAATCATTTTAGTGTGAATAACACCAACCTACAACCTAGCTGCCACATTTTCACCAGCTGAAATTTTTGAGTAACCTCCCTCCTAACACAGTTTCAATCTTACCTGGTCTGATGCTATTAGAAAAGTGACAAAACAAAGTTCTATTTACTATTATACAATAAACTACTGGGTGAAGAGAAGTAGTTCCCTCCACACCATCATCTGGCATCTGGAATCATCAAAAGTTGGTGCTTCAATATGGTTCTGAGATAAATGATGCAAGATACTATCACTGGTGGTGCTGAAAATTACAGAAAAACTCAAGAGAATTAGTAGGGCATGCTTTACCATCCTTCTTCTGACACAGGTTATCTTCTGACACAGGCCACAGAAACTAGATTGAAATTACTTTGGATGAAGATGAAATTAAAGTCTCTGTCACTCCCTACAAAGCGATGCATGTAACAATCAACACAACAAAGATGGTGTTTTAAGCTTTGCTGAACCATTTCTAAAACACTGCCTCAAAGAGGAAAACTGGAGAAGTAGTCACAATTATATTAGTATACATGTCCTTTGTATGAAGACTGCTTGAATCCTATTGAATGTTGGCTCAGACTCAAGGGAATAGTATGGGAAAGAGGAAAGCCGCACAGAAAGCTTTTTCTGTAAATAAGTACTTATTTGATTTTTGCTTTCTATTGGTTGTTGTTGTTCATTCGTTCAGTCGTCTCCGACTCTTCGTGACCTCATGGACCAGCCCACGCCAGAGCTCCCTGTCGGCCGTCACCACCCCCAGCTCCTTCAAGGTCAGTCCAGTCACTTCAAGGATACCATCCATCCATCTTGCCCTTGGTCGGCCCCTCTTCCTTTTGCCTTCCACTTTCCCCAGCATAATTGTCTTCTCCAGGCTTTCCTGTCTCCTCATGATGTGGCCAAAGTACTTCAATTTTGTCTCTAGTATCCTTCCCTCCAATGAGCAGTCGGGCTTTATTTCCTGAGGGATGGACTGGTTGGATCTTCTCGCAGTCCAAGGCACTCTCAGAACTTTCCTCCAACACCACAGCTCAAAAGCATCTATCTTCCTTTGCTCAGCCTTCCCTAAGGTCCAGCTCTCACATCCGTAGGTTACTACAGGGAATACCATGGCTTTGACTAGGCGGATCTTTGTTGCCAGTCTATTGGTAGATCTGTGAAAAAAAATCAACAATCAAATCTTTAAAAACCCTGAAAATGACTTAACTGGTAATTTATTGATTACAAAAGAATATCTCAAGGCCAGTTGGAAACACTTGAAAAGTGTCAATACACTTTGACAGAAATCAGGCTCCATCGATAAACTTCGGTGGACACTTAAGAGTGCAAGTCTAGTCAGTCTTTCTTGCCCATTGTGCTTCTTATGCATGTTTTAAAACATTTACCACTTGAAAACAATCTTTCATTTGTAGCTGTTGACACTGGCAATGTTGCAAAAATCTGAAGAAGTTTCTTCAGATATGGAAAAAAACTGTCTCTTACAGACAAGATACGCTTCCAGTGCATTTGATGGTTTTTCTGCAGGTGTAATCTTTTTTCATTTTCTACACCACAGGTCAAACTCTTCCATCAGTGTGTCAGTATCTTGAAGGCATTCATCGTAAAGTTATGTGCAATTGTTCAAGTTGGATTTAAAACGGCCAGAATTAATAGGGAGGAACACTTGCAGTTCCTGAACTACTTCCCTGTGCTTTGTAAACCTTTCTTGAAGCTGACTGCAGAAAAGGTCCAGATATGGGATGTACACATTTAGCCTATAATATTCCATTGGTGTTGATGAAGTTGCCTAAATGTTGCTTTTACAAGTCTGCCTTGAACAGATGTGAGCAATCCTAACTTCTCCACTCATACAAGTTCTCCACCACTGATCTTGCTGTGTCCTGAAATTATTTCACAGATTGTGTGTGCATCTCTCTGACTTTTCTAAGAAACTGTTGATGTGTTACAGACTACATAAAATGTCCATATCTACTTTGTAATGTTTTGCTAAGCTGATGGGATGGTGACAGAAATTTTCTTAGGATGTGTATGGTTATTTCAAATTCGGCATTCAGAACAGCTAAAAGAAAGTGTCCAGCTTGGGAAGAAGTCTCACTGTTGTATAGAGGACTCTCTTTTAGTTCTTCAAGTGTCTTCAACACCACACTATACAGTTCAACAAAATGTAAAGCTGCATCATATTGCTTAATCCAACAGGTTTCACAAAGCAGCAACAGGTTGTTTGCTCTTGATTCATGGAAACAGTCTTTTATATTTTTCAACAACTCAAGTCTGATGAATGATACTCTTAAGAAATTGCTCATATTGTTCCTTGGCAGTTTCTGACAGGTGGATTTCTGCAAGTCCTTGCTAAGGCTAGATTTAGTGAGTGAGCAGTACAGTGAATGTAGGCAGCCATTGTACAGGGTAAAGGTAAAGGTTTTCCCTGACATTAAGTCCAGTTGTGTCCGACTCTAAGGGTTGATGCTCATTTCTAAGCTGAAGAGCCGGCATTGTCCGTAGACACCTCCAAGGTCATGTGGCTGGCATAACTGCATGGAGCACCATTACCTTCCCACCAGAGCGGTACCTATTGATCTACTCACATTTGCATGTTTTCTGCTTGGTTGGCCAATCCGCTCCCTAGATTCAATCCTGTGACCTTTTGATCAGCAAGTTTCAGCAGCTCAGCAGTTTAACTCACTGTGCCACCGGGAGCATACATAGTTCTGTGATATAATTAACTGTGCACCACTAATATGACCACTCATATTAGCAGCTCCATCACCCTGTCCATATAACTATTACAAATTCAGCCTATTTTTCCCCAGTGCTTTCAAAATAATGCCTGTAAGTCCTCCACCTGTCATATCACATATCTTCACATATCACTTATGTTTTTGTTGATTATGCTGTCTTCACATTGAAAATGTTGGTTAAACATACACAATGTCAAAATGTGGTCACTTTCCCTCCTCGTATGTCAGCTAATTGCTGCTATTACAATATAAATTGGTGGAAAGAAAGATAATGATAGTGCTTATAAATTATCAAAATTTGGTTAAGATAGTGCTTGCAGTTCTGAAGGAACTCTCATTTTTGCTTCTCATAGACTTAGCATGGGATTTTATTAATCAGTTAAAATTCATGAATAAACCAGGTTTTTTATTTAACCTGAAAATTTGTGAGTTTTTTTTGGGGGGGGGGAGGGAGGAGGTTGAACCCATAACCCACCGCCACCCTAGCTACAGGCTTGATTCTCTTTTAATGTTGATGCGGTCAATAGACTATTCAATAAACTTTGCTTGCTTGCTCTTGGCATAAATGAATAGGTAAGTACAAGAATGGCATTTTCAGCACAACATTTTATAATTCTTAGAAATGTTGTATGCTTTATATAGTGATAAAACTTGTTCTGGTGTGCTTTTAAGTTGTGGTGACCCATAACAATGGCAACAATGGCAACCCTATCATTGTTTGGGCTTTCTCTGAGGTTGAAAGTATGACTTGCCCAAGCTCATGAAGTGAATTTGTATTACCAAGCAAGGTTTCAGACCCTTGTCTCTCAAATTTCTAATTCAACATTCAAGCTATTATACTATGCTGGCGGCTACTTGTGTTATTAATTTAAAACATTTAAAGGTAATATTAGCAGATAAGAATTTTTTTAATCAGGTTGCCAATAGTATAACAACATACAAATCATGTACTCATTTGGCTTAATGTATTTGGTTCACATTTCAATTTCAAGAATATATTTATAATTTGTTTCCAGTAGTATTAGAGATCAATTTTTCCAAATCCATATGTCTTTTTTCATCAATTCTCTTTTGCTAACCAGCTTTGCAAATATACTCTGTCTTGGAAATATCAAACCCAAAAGGGAATCTCATCAAACATTATAGTTTAAATCATATGGAGATTCAGAATTTCCAATGAATTTTCAATTCCTCAAACTTGCCCACCTTTCTCATAGGATTAAATCCATATTATCTAGTATGAATGCTATTGGAGTTTTAGTTAGAGTCAATAAAATATAAGGCAAATGTAGGTTTATTTGAAGGAATCCAATTTTCCATCTTCTTTGGCTACAAAGGATAGAGTTCAGATAAAAAAAATCTATATATTATTGCTCAAAGGGATTTTTATAGATATAATTTTGATGGCATGAACCAGATGGAGAAATCTAATAAATAGCGCAAGAGATGAGAAAAGAGAGGTATCTCACTAGTTTCATATCTAAAAAATATTTTGTTTGAATGTGGATCTTCACAATGATAATCAGCATTGGGTATGTAGGAATGTTTTTATATTTTTACATGGTACATTAAACATGATGAAGTGCATTCTTAAAATTTATCATGAGTCGGCTATATCATAAGTAATTATGAACATCTGATTTTAGCTCTGGTTTGGCATTTATATTTTTAGTGGACCATTGGGCATTCATAAATAGTGCAATGTACTACTACTTGAAGAAGTCTCCTGGCAATATGCTTTTCTGCCCTCAACACTATTAGAAACTACTTTCATGGTCCAAAAAGTTACTGCTAAACCTGTTCCTCTCTCAGTCCCACCCACCTCCACATTTATTCTTTTGATGCCTCATTAGAGATGAATTGAGGAACCTTATGGGTGGTCCCATGACAATCAGCTACATGTTCAGGAAGGAACACATGGATTACTGCTTAGAATGGGTAATCGGGTTTATTTATCCTTTCTTCATTCCTATTGTGCATCACTTCCATGTTGTAAGCAATTAGTTATGAAACAAGAAGCCATCTACTCCTACAGAAAAATATATGGGCAGTCAAAAGCAGTCTAGCCCCAATGCCATAAAGCTGCCCAGGCACTCTGGTCCCAGCCTGTAACAGTGGCAGAGTCCAGACAATTCAATCAAAGCATAAATGATTTGACCCTATGAACTGTCATCCTTATCTTTCCTGTCCTCTCCATTGCAGGATCCTCTCCTCATTCTCCTTAGTAAAGCAGGAATCTTTGTTGATATCAACAAAAAGCACTTGGTGATGGCTCAGTAGCTGATGTAGACAGAAGACTGCTTCATTCTAGAGTCAATCTGTTGTACAGATTTATCCTGAAGTGCAGGGCGGTTTTTGGTAAGACCTCCGAGCACTCCTAAACTTTCCTTAACCTGAGGTTCATACCCCATAACTTTTGGTTCATAGAAGATATCTTGCTATGTACATGAATACAAATATAGATATGTCAAAAATTTTAAAAGCCCAAAACCACAGTACAAGGTCACTTCAGTCAAGGGCAAACCCAAATGGGCTATCCTCCAACTTGAAAACTGTTTGGCTCCCAAACAGAACTGGACACAGCTTTTGATTGCCATATCTGGCTCTGTGTTCTTATAATATATGTTGTGCTGCTTTGGGCTTCCCTTTCAACTCCAAGCACATCCAAATGTTCTTTTGATTTTGAATCATACTTGTCTTCTATTGATTTCTATTAGATTGTTGAATGATTCCAACCTGGAGTCTCACCTCCTGGCATTACCTATTGTTTCATTTTGAATTATCATAAAATTTTCAATGCAGAAGGCTTCATGAGTAATTACATTGCCACAAGTAATAGTTTTCCTCTCCCCATGCAGTGGGGAGAGGAGAAAACATTTGTCTGCCTCCCACGAGAATGGGAGGGGTTCGCTTAGAACCCTCCAGAAGGATGGGGGGCGTGGTCTGCGTGCAGGCCGGACCCACGCTGGCGCATTCGGCGCCCGAAAGCTGGTGGATGCGGACGTGTGCCGGAGAGCTGGAGCGTGGAAGAAGAAAGGCGAATTGAGGATATTTGGAAAGAAGAGGCTGGGAGAAGCTAGAGAAGAGGTCCGGAGATTCGAGGGCGGAAGAGCGGGTTGAGTGGAGAGTTGCAGCTTGGAGGACGAGGATATTTACAACATCAAGAGGTCGGTTACGGAGTGTTGTAGACGAGGGGGTTTTGTGCGCCATCCCCCCCCCCTATACCGTTTGGTGCAGGGAATTTTGGCCCTTATGGGGGACTCGTATCCTTCTTATTTAATTTTCAACTCCCCCCCCCTCCTGGGGCCAAGTCCAGACTCAGGGCACACCTACGGCCCAGGCATCTGGAGCCGCGACTTTGGCTGTAGCTGCAGCAGGGAAGGCTGGTGCCTCTGAAGTAACTACCACTCCCATATCTTTAGAGATGGCGAGGACGGGTGAGGCGAACCAGTTTTGGGGGACCGACAAATGGATGTTGCCGGTGGTTGCAACGACGGCAGCTGCCTCGCTTGGCTCACACTTGTCTCAGAAAACGATAGATAGGATTCTGAGAAATGAATACATTGATATCTTTTCATTGTATTTTAGAGAGTTGGAGAAAAAGGAAAAGGAGGATTTAGATGAGGAGCGGAAGGAGAAGCTAAAAAAACGGAGAGTAGAGCAGAACTGGAAAAATTGGATTGCATGCTATACCATATATGCATCCTTGTTAGTGGAGGCACATCCGTATAGGGCGAAGTCCCTTTTTAAGTACCAGAACATTATATACGGGGCATACGTCAATTATACTGGTCAGGCGTGGCTAGTTTACGATAGTCGTTTTCGGGCTGAGGCTGCCATTAAGCCTGATAAGCGTTGGGACCTGATTGATAGCCAGTTGTGGATGGAGGTGATGAATTCAACCAGATCGGTTTCTGGTGAGAAGGCCGATAGCGGTCACACCATCCAAAATACTAGGGGGAGTCAGCCCTTTCGGCAGGGAGGCCCAACACAGCAGCTGCAAAGACAAAAGGGTATGTGTTGGGAGTTTGCGGCTCAAGGGGCCTGTTCTCGCAAAATGTGCAGGTTTCTACACGCATGCACCATCTGTCAGGGCAATCATTCAGCCAAGAACTGCTTCAAGGGGAAGCCTGCAAGAGTTGTCTCCCGAGACGGTCAGTTCAGTCGGAAGAACCCAACTCAGCTTATGGTTCCAAAAGGGCCCCAGTCCAATCAAGGTGGGGCCCCTTAGTTGGTGGCTAGACAGGTACCCGGACAGGGTGGCAGCAAATTATTTGCTGCGTGGCTTTGTCGAGGGTTTTAGAATTCCGGCTTTAGGGCCGCGTTCCCCTTGTTTATCACCCAACTTAAAGTCCCTGCTTGGTTTTGAATCTGTGGTTAGGGAGAAGATTGTTAAAGAGGTTAGAGAGGGCAGAGTGGCGGGTCCATTTGCAGCACCCCCCACCGCCCAGTTTAGGGTCTCCCCGTTGGGATTAGTTCCCAAAAAAGCCGTCGGAGATTACCGCCTCATTCACCATTTGTCCTATCCCAAGGGGAGATCGGTGAATGACGCTATCCCTGACGAGCAATGTTCGGTTAGTTACACTTCGTTCGATGCAGCGGTGCAGTTGGTGAGGCGGTATGGGCCGGGAGCTGAATTGGCCAAATGTGATATCAAATCGGCTTTCAGGCTACTCCCGGTGCACCCGGACGATTTTGAATTGTTGGGGTTTCAGTTTCAGGGCTTGTTTTACTTTGATCGCGCGCTGCCCATGGGGTGCGCAGTCTCTTGTGCGATGTTTGAGACGTTTAGTACTTTTCTTGAGTGGGCGGTTAAGGTGAAATCGGGCCTTAGAGGTGTCGTGCACTATCTTGACGACTTTCTTTTTGTGGGCAGGGGCTTGTCAGGGGACTGTGTGGCCCTGCTCTGTGCTTTCCAGCAGCTGGCGCACTCCCTGGGAGTGCCTCTAGCCGAAGAAAAGACGGAAGGGCCCCTTACTGTTTTGACGTTCTTAGGAATTGAACTTGATACAGTCAATCAGTTTTCTAGGCTGCCAGCAGTGAAGGTGGAGGGTTTGACTGACAAATTGGAATGCTTTTTGGCGCGACGCAAGGCCACCTTGCGTGAGTTTCAGCAAGTGATTGGGCATTTAAATTTCGCATGTAGGGTGGTCGCGCCTGGTCGAGCGTTCCTTCGGAGGTTGTGCGAGGCCATTTCTGGCATAGCATTACCCCACCACCACATTAGGTTAACGTCAGAAATTAGGGAGGATTTGGAAGTTTGGCTGCAATTTTTGCGCCAATTTAATGGAGTTTCCTTTTGGCGTCATGAGCTATTGTTGCACAATGCCCTGCAGGTGGCATCGGATGCGTCAGGTGCCATTGGGTTCGGGGTTTTCTTTGAGGGGCACTGGTGTGCTGAGAGGTGGCCTGTGGAGTGGCATTCGCTGGGTATCACAACAGATTTAACATTCTTGGAATTTTTTCCCATTGTGGTAGCGGTTACCCTTTGGGCGGACAGGTTTGCGAACTCCACGGTCCATTTCTGGTGTGATAACATGGCCACAGTGCAGGTTATTAACACTCTCACTTCTAGGTCACGCAGAGTGATGGGCGCCGTTAGACTGTTCGTTTTGCATTGTCTTAAGTTTAATGTTTTGTTTCGCGCATTCCATGTCGCGGGTCTTAAGAACGCCCTGGCTGACGCTCTGTCTCGTATGCAGATGGAGCGGTTCAGACAGTTGGCACCCGACGCAGACGCCTATCCGGAGCGGATGCCAGACCATCTCTGGAAGGCTGGAGTGACGAAGCGGCTCTAGGTATGAGATTTGCATTAGCACCTAGTTCACGTAAATCTTATGCCAGGGCAGTGCATGAGTTCGTTGAGTTTAGAAAGATATATATGTTACCGGAAATCATGCCGGTAACATACGAGCAATTGATTCAGTTTTGTGTTTATCACAAACGAAGGGGCTTGGCGGCGCAGTCTATTCGGTCAAAGTTGTCGGCGTTAGCGTACTGGCTTAAGGCCCAAGGGTTTTGCGATACCACCGATGACTTTCGCCTTCATAAAATTTTAACGGGTTGGGCTAGGCAACGTGGGCGGATTAGGGACGATCGGCAACCCTTTACGCCAGCAATCCTCAAGGGTCTTAATCATTTGTGGCCCACTTTGTGTACGACTTACTACGAACAGCTTCTTTTTCATGCGGCGGCGTTGACTGCATTTTTTGCAGCTCTTCGAGTGAGTGAATTGGTTGCATTTTCCAAAAACGATACCTCACACCGCGCGCTTTTGGTTTCGGATGTCGTAATTTTTCAGGAATTTTTGGAACTCAGGATCCGGGCGTCCAAGACGGATCAGGGGGCAAGAGGCCATGTAATTAGGCTGTTTAAATGCGGAGAGGAGGAGTTATGCCCTGTCCTTGCCATGACACGTTTTACTGCAATCAGGGGATGTGCGGGTGGCTATTTGTTTTGTCACAGTGATGGGAAGCCGTTGACCAAATTCCAGTTCTGGGCCATCACGGCCAAGGCACTTAATATCCTGGGTTTGGGTCACCTTAGGTTTGGGACCCATTCTTTTAGGATCGGGGCAGCCTCGTCAGCAGCCTCGATGGGATATAAGGGCAATGAGATAAAAGCACTGGGCAGGTGGAAGTCCGGCGCGTTCAAAGGTTACGTTCGGGCAGTCTCATCATAATTCATCATTATCGTTGCAGGTCGCGTAGGGCTGACTCATAGATGGAACGTTCTGGTCTGCGGACACAGTTACATTTTTTGGGCAGGAAGAGAAGCGCTCAAGACTGCCTATGGTCAGCACTTGGGCCTCGCGGCTACTGCAACGGTGGAATGGAGAGGCGTAAGAGGCCTTCGGTGGGACGGTTTGCTCCCTTTACTGTTGGATGCCAGGAGGGGGCCCCCTCCTGATGTTTTGCTTATCCATTTAGGTGGTAATGATCTCGGCCTGTTGACGGGTAAAGCCCTCTTTTTACAGGCGCGAGAAGATATTCGGAAGATGTTACGGTTATGGCCTCGGGTTCACGTCGCTTGGTCGGCAATTATACCACGTCGCAGGTGGCTGGGAGGCGGTGACGTGCGAAGGCTAGAGAAAGCTAGAAAGCGAGTTAACCGGGCCACGCGAGTGTTTATGATACAGCAGAGGGGCCATTACATCGAACACCCAGACATCACTCGGGAGGACGAGAGGTGGTACCGGGGTGACGGGGTTCATCTTTCTGAATTGGGCAACCAGCGGTTCCTGTTGGATTTAAGGGAAGGTATTAATAGGGTGTTAGAGGAACTGGTGGGGGATGGGGACTAAATGGACATTTGTCCCCATTCGGTGGCGTAAATAGTTAGGGAAATTCTGTTAGTCGGTGTGCACCTAGGGCACCCCTTTAAGGGGTGACAGGCCATTAAGTTGAACATTCACCACAGTTTGAAGGTGAAGTGTAGTTAAATGGCCTTGAAAAGCAGGAGTCTGGAGACAAGAGATTTCGAACAGACTCCTCATTCGTTTCCCTTTATGGTATCTGGTTTTAATACCGGAACCCAGGTGCTTCGCCCGGAAATTGTTATTGTCGGGTAGTGATGCTACCTGGGTTAGGTTTCACCAGTTCCTTACACCCTTGAGTTAAGTTAAGAAATTAAATAGGTAACGTAAAATAAAAGTTGCCCAATTTGAATCCAAAATATTGGTGTTGTGTCTTCTATTCTCGTGCGTTTCTTCGTGGGGTTGGTAGACAATAGTTTTCCTCTCCCCATGCAGTGGGGAGAGGAGAAAACATTTGTCTGCCTCCCACGAGAATGGGAGGGGTTCGCTTAGAACCCTCCAGAAGGATGGGGGGCGTGGTCTGCGTGCAGGCCGGACCCACGCTGGCGCATTCGGCGCCCGAAAGCTGGCCCACCACTCCCGCCCAGTAACAGTATATTCACGGTTGCCTGTGGAACCGGGTAGGAATTTTTTCCCCCTCACTGATTTTTAGGGGGGGGGGGTGCCTACCCTATACTGTTTAGGGGCTAGACGGAGAGGTGACCAAGTACGTAAATAGGCTTAGCCTAAATAGTTAGGGAAATTCTGTTAGTCGGTGTGCACCTAGGGCACCCCTTTAAGGGGTGACAGGCCATTAAGTTGAACATTCACCACAGTTTGAAGGTGAAGTGTAGTTAAATGGCCTTGAAAAGCAGGAGTCTGGAGACAAGAGATTTCGAACAGACTCCTCATTCGTTTCCCTTTATGGTATCTGGTTTTAATACCGGAACCCAGGTGCTTCGCCCGGAAATTGTTATTATCGGGTAGTGCTACTACCTGGGTTAGTTGTACCAGTTTCTGACACCCTTGAGCTAGATAAGAGTTAAATAGGTAACGTTAAATAAAAGTTGCCCAATTTGAATCCAAGAATTTGTTGTTGCGTCATTATTTTGCGTCCTTCTTCGGGGGTTGGTAGACAAAGGAACAGTGGCAAAAATAGACAATTTAATGGTATAAGATAAGGAGTTTATGATTAGAACAATACGTAACAAGTGGAATGGGGTGAAATCATCAAGGACACAAGAAATAGAGGAAATAATTAGGAATATGAATAAAATAAAAAAGGAAAAATATAATGAATTATAAAAAGATGGTATCCAGATGGTATAGAACCCCTGAACAACTAGCTTATATGGTAAAAGGGATGAATTCAAAGTGTTGGCACGGTAATAAAGAAAAAGGTACTTATTCACATATGTGGTGGGAGTGTTCTGAAATAAAACAATTCTGGCAAATAATACAAGCAAAAATTAAGGAGATATTGCAGATAAAAATTCAAATTAATAATGTTTTGCTACTATAAGGAGTGTTGGATCACCCGAATATAACAATCAATTACCAAGAGTTATTTAAAGTAACAATAAAAGCAGCACCTGTGGTGATTGCTAGAGGATGGAAAGACAAATCGAAATGGACATTAAATAATTGGAATGATTATATGTATGATCAAGTGTTGTTAGATATTATGGGAATTATGACTAAGCAAGCAACAAGAACGGACAAACAAAATTACATTACAAATAGATGAAAGGTCTACTTCAACTGGGTGAAAAATGGAGGAGCCAATGATTACATCAAAAAAATATACAAAGACTTTACCAGTGGCTGGATCTGCAAGATTAGTAGAAATATACTGTGGTTGAGGAGGGAGGGGGAGGGAGAGGGAGGGAGGGAAAAATATAATTTACATCAGTGTAAACTAGCACAATGCCATTAATATTTGTTGAATTACTCAGGATTTATGCTTATAACACTTGGAATATGGTTTGCCGATTTGTGTTTATACCATAATAAAATATATATTTTGAAACCAAAAAAAAAAAAAGAGTAATTACACTGCCTCCTGCTGCATAGTACTAACAAATATTAGCTATTGTGTCTCTGCCATTGTCTAAAGGAGATACTAGACTATTGTCACACAACACAACAGCTGATTGTCAAAAGCTGTTTGGCACATTTACCATCCCTTCGCATGGGGCGTTATTACTCCATTTTGCCACTTTGTTGTGTGGGAAGGACAAGGCCTGCTGTGTGTCATTACACGATGCATGGCAGGCCCCACCCACATTCCTCCCAAAGTGGGGTGGAAGTGCCAAACGGCACTTCCTCCTTCACTACAAGGAGGTAGTTCCGTCAGAGATACCTCTGCTTTCCTCCACTTTTCCCCATATGATGGGGTAAAAGGTGGTGGGGCAATGCACATTGCTTCCCTTTCTCCCATCTGGTAGGGACAGGATGCCAGTGCACTTTGTCCCATCCCCACCATGTGATGGGGGAAGGGTGTGTGGGGAACCACCAGCCACCCTGTGCGCCTACCCTTTCGCTGGCATAACAGCACAGCCCAAAAGGGCCAAGTGAAGAGATCCTTAGTCTTGTGTCTCAGCAAAAGTCTATCTGAAATGTAAGACCTTATAAACAGCACTGTTATCATCAGCATGACTTCTCACCTGACAATGAGTAGACAATCTCACCACTACAGTAGTTCCATGGTAGCAAGTAGAAAATATCAAATAGAATCAAAATGCAGAATGCGATTTGGCTCATTCTTGGTAGAATTTTGTGCTAACCCTTTCCTGTTGAAATTTATGAATCTTTAAAAATGTCTCTCTTTGGATAGATCATGCTTCATGTGTTGAGAATTCTATGAGCTTCAGTTAAATTTTTCTTGTCTTCTCTGTGCGCTATTATTAGTGGAAAGCTACAATATAATTTCATAAAGGAATCAAAAAAATATTTTGTCCTACAGTATAAGGGAGAAAGTCAGGCTATTTGAGAAAGTAAATAATGTTTTTAAAAGAACTTGTATTGTTAACTTTTTGAGGAGTATTTGTGTTCAACACATCTAAAACTTAACCAATATATGTCTTGCAAAGCTGCAAGAACCCACCTTTCATCCTTTGTCTATTATTATTTTTGTCTGCTTCTTTCAAACTGTGTGAATTATTTTTTTCACACCTCTGCCTGTCTGCCATAACCCTTGGTATAAAATTCCCACAGGGCTGCACTGGAGAATGTGTATCCATTGTTGCTTTTATGTACAGAGTAATGCACATAATAGAGTGAAGGATAAAAGTCTGGGGAACCATCACCTTTGATAGCAACCAAAAGGAAAAAGTAAGAAACCCAGAGGGAAAATGTATTATCTTCACCTAAATGAAAAAGCATCAATTGAATGACACAAACATCACAGTGATCAGAAAGACAGCAACACTGTGAAAATGTAGCTTATACATTATGACAAATATTGTCTAAAGTGTGTGGATATTAGTTGGAGTGGGGAGTTAGAACAAAGAAATACAATATTATTATTTTTATCATTTGCCATAAGAAAAGAAAGCAGGTTATTTATTTATTTATCGTGTCATCAGCAACCAGGCATTTGTATTACATTTTTAACAAAAACAAACAAACAAACAGACAAAACACAGAATTTGCAAGCTTGGTAGTTGATTAAATGTCCTTTGACCAGTAGCTGGCCACTTGGAGTGCCTCTGGTGTTGCTGCAAGAAGGTCCTCCATGGTGCATGTGGCAGGGCTCAGGTTGCATTGCAGCAGGTGGTCAGTTATTTGCTCTTCTCCACACTCGCATGTCGTGGATTCCACTTTGTAGCCCCATTTCTTAAGGTTAGCTCTGCATCTTATGGTGCCAGAGCGCAGTCTGTTCAGCGCCTTCCAAGTCGCCCAGTCTTCTGTGTGCCCAGGGGAGAGTCTCTCATTTGGTATCAGCCATTGATTGAGGTTCTGGATTTTAGTCTGCCACTTTTGGACTCTCGCTTGCTGGGGTGTTCCAGCGAGTGTCTCTGTAGATCTTAGAAAACTATTTCTTGATTTAAGTCGTTGACGTGCTGGCTGATACCCAAACAAGGGATGGGTTGGAGATGTTACTGCCTTGGTCCTTTCACTATTGGCTGCTACTTCCCGGAGGATGTCAGGTGGTGTGATACTGGCTAGACAGTGTAATTTCTCCAGTTGTGTAGGGCACAGACACCCCGTGATAATGCGGCATGTCTCATTAAGAGCCACATCCACTGTTTTAGCGTGGTGAGATGTGTTCCACACCGGGCATGCATACTCAGCAGCAGAGTAGCCTAACGCAAGGGCAGATGTCTTCACTGTGTCTGGTTGTGATCCCCAGGTTGTGCCAGTCAGCTTTCGTATTATATTGTTTCTAGCACCCACTTTTTGCTTGATGTTCAGGCAGTGCTTCTTGTAGGTCTTGTAGAGGCTGCAGAACCAACTACCTTCAGGGCATTACTCCTGAAACAGCTGTCTTGTTGGAAAACTACTACAGGCTCCCCAACGAAGAAAGCAGGTGAATACATTTATAAAAATGTTATTATGTGCCCAAATTGAAAGCGGTTTTTGGCAAGATTTATTCAGAGGAAGCTTTCCATAGCCATCCCCCTATGCTTAAAGAGCATGGCCTGAAGAAGGTCACAGAGTAGATTTCCAAGGGTGAATGGAGATTTGAACTCAGAGACTAGAGTTTCACTTTATACCTAAGTGCTGGCTCAGAACTTACCATTTTACCTGTATGCCATCCTGGTTAACAGAAGAATGAGTGACAAGTGGTTAATCAGAAAGTTATGAAGGGAGCTCAGTTTTTACATACATATCAGAAACTAGATGAGTGCTGTGAGCTACCACCTCTCTGGTGCTGCAATTTTAGAAGAAGCATAGCATGTCCTGAACATTTGTTAATAAATACTTGATATCAACAGCACCACCATATCTAAAAACTTTCTGTTCCCAGGCAAAAATGGTTTTGTGATTGTTCTTGTACCTTTTAGAAGACTGTGAAAGTAATGTTTTGTATGGGCTAGGAGATCTGGTAAAACAGAAGCAACACCACTGTTCATTTGGAATTAACCACACGGATTCCTAATTCATACGCATTACAATTTCAACTTCTACTGGTAATTTTACCTTAATGCTTTTGAAACTGCAAATGAATTGAGAAATTGTGATATTAATCAGTGTAGAAAAAGAAAAAGAAGACTCTCCGTGTGTTTATTGATGAGCTATATTTTATTCTTTTAAAAGCATTGATAGGTATTCTATAAAAGCCCAGTTTTGGACTATACATTGAACTGAATGGCCCTCTTAAGGGGTTACACAAAAAGCAGTAATAAATTAAGATTCAAAATGTAGAAGAGGACAACACATACTGTATAAACTCATGTATAATTCTAGAAAAAATGGTAAAAGAAAACCTTCAAAACTCTGGGTCGACTTATTCATGAGTCAACATAAGTAGTGTACCTAAACTGTTTTCTGAAAGGGAACCATAATAATAATAGTAGTAATAATAATAATTATTATTATTATTATTTACTTATTTATTTATTTATTCTCCCTGAATGGGACTCAAAGTGACTCTAAGTGTGGGAGAAAATAATAGGAGCACCAACCCTTTCTATTCTCTCTGCCATGGCATTGCTTCTGGTCTTTTTGAATGCCTAGGCAACGGCAATCATGGCAACTTTCCCTTCCTTGTGGAATGGCCATTGACTTACCCAAGGGTTACTGAGGCCTGGTCTGAGTAGGAGGAGAGGGGGCTTTTACTGGAGCCTTGTGCTCCTGAATTGGAGCCCACTATTGGATGTTAGTGGATGTTGGATGTTGGAAATTGTTTTGCTGACGGATCTGCTTTTAGTGAGGATGTTTCACATGTAACGCTGCCGGAGGCTCTGCTTCCAGAGGCTCTCCCTTATCCTGGGAAAGATGTGAGGAAGGTGGAAGACACTGGATTGTTGGCCATAACTTAGCATCTTCATTTATGGCGAGATAGTGCCAAGCAGAGGCAATTAACGTTTTCTCAGTGTTTGAAAGATAAACAGAAGGATTCCAGATTTTAGTTAGATAATGCCTCCCTGGGAACCAATTTGGTTTCTTGAGTTAACCCCTTGGATTGCTCTGTATGACAGCAACTTTATATTTTTCAAAGTCACCTTTTCCTTGCGCTCCATGATCGGAGATTCTGACCATGCTTTCATGTCATGTTTTCCTGTTTGGGATTGTGGAGTCTTGTTTGGATACAATTCTTGGTCTATGTTTTGTGGATTTTGGCTTTACTGTCAGTGGAGGATTTTATTGGGGCCTCAAGAATACTCTTACTGTAACCTAGATTTTGGAATGACTTTTGCGGCTTATACTTTGGATGTACTTTCACTTTTGCCTTTTACGTATACCTTGGAAATACTTTTGTACTCTTTATCTTGGAATGTAATTTATTATATAGAACACTCTTTAATAACTTTTAATTAGTTGATTTATTCCTGTTGGCTCAGCTATATTTGGGCTAATTCACTCTTCATCTCAAGTGAAAAGGAGTCACATAAGTGGCTGGGCTGCAACAAGGGTCATATCAAAATGCATAATTTTGGGACTTCCAGTTGACATAGTAGCGAAACAAGAGACAAAAGCCCTTTGTCTCACCCTGGTCATTCCACAGATATATAAACCCCTTTTTTCCCAGCTCCAGCAGACCTCACCTCTGAGGATGCTTGCCATAGATGCAGGCGAAACGTCAGGAGAAATGCCTCTAGAACATGGCCATATAGCCTGAAAAAACCCACAAGAACTGAGTGATTCCAGCCATGAAAGCCTTCGACAATACAAGATTGGTGTGTTTGCTCTCTCCCAACTGCAATGATTTAGCGTCTTTCCAATGGCTTGGGCTTGATAAGTGCCCAAGAGGTGATGTGCAAACTTTTTTATCAGAGACAGCAGCTCAGGAGGTACTAAAGGCCCACAGAAGTATTTAGGTGCAGGAGTAACTTTTGCTTTTTAAAAATGTTTCCATCCATCAGCTGAATAAAAACCAAAAATGATTATGTATATAGTTATTTGGCTTTCCTGCAATGTTGCACATTGAAGCAATTTTTAATTTATTTTGGGACTAACTTTTGGTTGGATTTCTCCTACTGACTTAATGTCTTTATGAGAAACAGCTCCATGTTTAATGTAAGTGGTATGCTCTCACAAGGGAATGGATGGCAGGTTTTCTTAATGTTTAAATAAATTATATTTTATACTGTCGTTACCCAAAGTTCTCCAGAGGTTTCACTGGCTCCTGGCTCTGCTGTTACAGACCACATCCCTTTCAGCAAGCTATTTCCTTTTCAACAGGATATGTGGGTTTCCCTCCTGCATTAAAATATTACTTTTTAATTACACTCTAAATGATCCCTCGTTAATCTGTTTTTTTCTTTTGAAGCAGTATTGGTTCCTTTGGAACAATGTTCAGGAAATAGCTTAGGCAACATATGTATGCACTCTGGAGTAAAGGTTATGCATTTTTGGACTTCCTTTTTTGTAGGCATAAATAAGATTTATTCTGCTGAATTTCCATTTCTTTCTCTTTTTTTGTATTGGTATTCGAGATGTACCCGTTTTCTTTCAGAACTATTGCATCAGGTTCTGACAAACCAAAAACTGTCTTGTTCATTCCACACTTTTACTTCTCTGTGTTATTTTGTTTAATGAAAATGATATTTTCCAACATCAAAAGAAACCAATTCCCACTCTACGTCTACTTACTTGAGTGGCAGCAAGCACACTTTATACATTCTTGTTACTCACATTGAAACTTCTAAAACTTATCTAAATTCTCCAAATTCTCTAGTTTTGCATGAATAGGGTTTTCCAATTAGCTTTGAATAGTAAACTTGTGCAGTTCAACTGAACTGTGATCTATTTCTGCTATCCATATTTTGGTTGGCCTACAGTTCCATTTTTACATACCTCCCAAAAATGGGTGGGTATCCGAAAAACCGTTTTTGTTCCATAGCTGGAAAAGCAGCAAGATCTTGCCCATGGTGGCAATGGGGGGATGGCTTCACAAGCTCCCCTTCCGATCATTTTTAGGACTATTAGGATGAAAATGACCACACTTAGAGGCCACATCTACTACTGTTAGCCCAACCAGTTTCATAATGTTTGGGTCATCCCCTGATTTTTAGAAAATTATTTTATTTCTAGAAATAAAATCTTTTTTAAAAATCCCAAAAAGGTATCCCTGCTGGCACTGCCTTGTAACTCATTTAGAAGCAGCAACAGTTTTATTACTATTAGGCAAATTATGAAATTAAAAAAGCAGAGAGATTGCAAAGGCTAGGATTGGTAGAAGAAGGCTAGTAAAACTTGGTTGGTGGTGTTTTGCTGATACAATTTTTATGAATAGTACAAATAAGAACAACAATAATATTTTATGTCCTGATGGAAGTTGGAGTTAGAGACAGACAGTGAGTTCTGTTGGCTTGGCAAAGCCTCCACAGAAGTCCAATAGCATTGTTATTATTTCAGGTAACAGCCAAATTATTATTATTAAATGAAATTTAAAAGGCAGAGAGCACAGAAAGAAATATAATAAAACAACTGAAAGAACTTGTGATGAGATTGCAAAGGAAAAATGATTAGGTATTGGTGGTAAGTTTAAGTAAGTAGGTTTTATGAGAATGGGGCTTTGCTGTTTACTGGAATTCTTATAATTATTAATTTACTGGAATTATTATAATTATTAATAACAATAATCTTTTTAAAGTATTTTCTGAAAGAGAAGAGGGAAGAGAGAGAAGGGGAAGAAGCTAAGGTTTTAGTAAAGGCTAAAGGGTGACTCAAATCTCACAGCCACCCTAAAAGAAAAGCACACCCACCGACAAGTCCCCAAACACCATGCACCCACCCATCTGTACTTTCCAACTGCCTGTCCCTAAATAAAAAAATCAAGAAAAAAATCTAGGAAAATCAAAAAATAAGATTAGATTTAATAAGCCAAGCTGAAAGCTAAAGCTACGAGTGAGCAGCAAGGCAATAGGACTAGAGCCAGGACACAACTAAGCAATGGAGGCAACTGCCCCATTAAATAGACACAGTTTGCATAAGACATGTCACAGCTTTTTTTCTATTCTGATTGGCCCAACAGGCAGGGCTCACAGGGAAACCCTGTGTGAACATGCGGCAGCCTTTCTGTATGCTGTGTGATCCCGAATAGAACAGAGGTAGCTGCAATGGGCAGCCGCATGATCCGTTTCAGTTGAAAAAAACATGGTGGCAGAGCCTTTGCCATTACAGGTGTCTGAACAAGCCGAGTGCAAATGTCCAAAACAAATATGTGCACAAGCTACCGAGTAGTGCTCTAGATGGAATTAACTGGAAACCTGATGATATACAAAGGCTTTCTGCTGATCAGTATTTACCCTTACTGAAATGTTTTTATTGTATCAAAGAGTATAAGACATTTTACCCTAAATTTAATGCCCAAAGTAACCTTGTCCTATTGCTTATACCAAGATTGGGCAAAATGTGACACCCCTACCATGGACAGGAGTGTAACCTTAAAAACAAAAAAAGGAACATTGGCTATCGAATAAGAATTCTGTTCCCCGCAATTGAAATTTTCATTCAGTCTCAAATTTTAAGCGTTACAGTATCTTGAAACTGAAATTGAGAATTTGGATTTACAGATTAGATATTCATAATACCAAAAGGATTAGGAAAGGGACAGGTAAGGTTATCAAAGGAATGTAAACGCAGCAGTTCTAGAAGGACTGAAGGAAAAATTCACAGCTGAGACAGAATCCATATTTGGAAGAGCAATGCTCTCACCCCACCCCCCCACCTCCAACAGCACACACACAATTACAGTCCGGATAGTTTGGATTGCAGCTTCAACTTTTTTCACCATTCACTCTGATGGATTGTTAATGGAACTTAAAGAAAGGGTTACCTTTACTTCAAAAAGAACGACTGAGTATTTTTAAACTATGGTTTGATGGGGCAGATTACACGTAAAAAAGAGAGGAATAATTATGATGTATCCATATCCAATCACCACTTGTAGTGACCGAGACAAGAGTACAATTTATAATTTATTTCTAACACTTTATAACATGATTTTTGTTTCTGGTTTATAAATGTTATTTCTTAATAGATTCTATTACAAAAATACAAAATTACAAAAAGTTTATTGATTTGCAAAAACTTTGTGTAAGACATCCTGCAGCACTTTTTGCTATAGTTTTTTGATGAATATTTCATAAGAGTCTCAACCAATTCAACATTGTTGAATTGGCAACCACAAGACAAAGTTTCTGGAGTATAACAACTATTTTCAAAGTACAGTACAATTAAACAGGAAATAACACATTCAAAGCAGAAACAGAATTTTTTCAAATTTTGTTACACAGTGTAATTTGCACAACTTTTTTGGGGGGGTGGGGATTACTAGAAAAATAACCTTTAACCTTTCAGACTTGCATTTGGACCCAAATTTCTAAAGACAGTTTATTGCTCCCAGCATAGATGTTTTTGAAAAATCACTAGTCGCCTTTCTGAGCTTGACTGAGAGTGCAATAGCCCAATTCAGCCAATTATACCTGAATAGCCCATTCATTATAATCTGAAAGCACCTCCAGTATCAATTAATACTGCTGTGTAGGTCTGAGCCTGTGACAATAGTGTTTATCAAGGGGACCAGCTAGCCATGGAGAAAGGTATGGCTCACAGAAAAGGCATATGAGTCCAGATACCTCTGCACTCTGTAGCGACTTGTTCCATAGGCAATAATCTCTCTCCCCCCTCCCACTCCACTCCCATCCATCTTGTGACATGTAACAACAATCCGGATGACTGCTGTTGTACATGCTGCTTTGTATAGTCCCATCTATGGAAGTGGCACTTCAGAGTGTACAAATCTCTTGGCTCATTGAGCTTACAGTCTAAAAATCACAGTAGGAGGAACAAGAGATGGAGAGAATATTAAACTGAGAAGCAATTGGTGGCAACTTCAGTTACATACCTAGGTTTAAGTTGTACCAAGAGAGTGGATCACAATGGAGCAGAAAGCTATGATCTCATGTGATAGCTCTCTCCTGACATCATCAAATCCCTGAATAAATCAGTACTAAACTGCTGCACTTCAGGTACTGCTCCCAGTTTCATTCTTTGTTTTCAATCTTCATTCAGTGAGTGATGGATACTGAGGATTTCCTTCAGCATAGACTACTAGGTGGGGCTTGAAGTAAGGACCTAATGAAGTATTTCGTGGATACATCTATGTGTTAGACAGGAAACTTCTGTAGGAGAGATCAGACTTGTGGGTCATACATTCCCTTCCCTTAAGTTATAACTGAGCCAGGGAAATGTAACTAGGAAGCTAGAAACTACAGAAGTATGAAGGAGATATGAGTAAATGGGTGAAACTACACTGGCAATTTGTGGGCTAGAGAGAAGGGAATATCAATTGATATAATACAATCAACAAATCCTTCAAATATCTTTCTGAAGTTTATGAATTCCAGCTGGGCATCCTGTCCATAACACATCAGACTGAATTGTAACTGGTAATAAGGATCATGGAATCAGAGATTTGTAAGAGACCACAATGGCCATCTAGACCAATTCCCTGCCATGCAGGAACCCACAATCAAAGTGCTTCTGACAGTTGGCCACAAAACTCTAAAACAGGTTAACTGTAGGAAGTTGAAAGCATTTTTTCTATCTCAGATAACATGATGCGGAACCAATGCCTTTACCTCATAGAGTGAGCCAGCAGCCGATATCTTTGAAAGTATCAACAGTTTGCAAAAGGGCAAAGTCAAACTTTGATGGCTGATCTCTCTCAACATGTTACCTGTTCTGATCATGTGTGGGTGGCAATCATTTTGTCACTGGAGGATCATACCTATTTAATAGAAGATGAAATCTCCCAAAGATATGGAACAAGGGCAACTGTAATGGTGTGTAATGGAGCTGGAAGGACCATACCTCTCCCACCACTAAATTCATGAATTCATGCAGAGACACATTGAGAGAGAGAGAGAGAAACACCCTTTTCAAAATTACTAGAAAGGGGGACGTGGGAAGCAAAGCAACTCCAATCATATTTGATGAAAGTTCAAGAAAGTTATTTTTTTCTAACTAGGGAACAACCTAAGGTTTTTTTCCCCCAATAGCCTTCCCACCATATTTCTCAATCAGCTCAGAGGGGGCTGTAAACCTTGTAAAATTAGTCTTGTGACCTCTCAAGAGCACAAGAAGCTTTTCAGTTATTTTTGTTAAAAGTGTGATATGGAGGTGAGGCACAGTGGAGGCCCTAGAGAACTGTAGGTGGCTTGTAGGGCATATTTTGCCAAACCAGCGTAAGGTCAATCTGAGTCATATTCCCTATATTTGGAAATTGACCATTCTCAGCTGCCTTCATTTTCCCCCTGCCACTAGATAGATGTGTCAGGAGGGCCTTTGAGAGTGAGTTCCTTAGGTATAGGATCATTATCACAACTATGAAAAGACACACAGATGTACACTTGACGTCTGCCTGTGCATGTCACCATTAAGATACCAGTCTGACTGCAGTTTAAGTCACTATCAAGATTTTCTACTTGATTTTTTCCTATACAGTAATGAGAATGAATATAAATATATGTCATTATCATGCTACCCATATCAGAATGGATATAGTAAGATGAAGAATGGTGGAAGTTAATCAAGAGGAAGTAAATCAAGATTAGTTGAAGTTGGTCAGATTGATTAACAGCCCCCAATTAAGTCATTCCCCCAAATGGAGGAACTTGACACTTAAAAAAAATCTCTTTCTCAGTCATTGCAAATCTCAGTATCTATTCCACTGACTGCCAACAGGAGGGATCAAAACAACGTTACTTGTACATTGTCAGCTTCCCAGCAGGCACTATGGGACACAGCTAACAATATATCTGCAGGGTTTTTTTTAGATGTGTGACTCAGTTTAAGCAACTTGTAAGTAATTTATGAGAATGGGTTTAAGGTGCAATAATAACAAGAATTCCATGCTACAATTATAACCTCACAAAGGAAACATAACGTTTGGAGTTGGCTAGTGAGCAAAGTATGCACATTTATTCATTTGTGTTTTGTTCTGTGCAATCATGTAAAAACTGTGGACAAGGGATATGAATATACAATGTATACTTGCTAAGGTAACAGCACAGTTGTCACATGCTGTTGAAAAATAGATACAGCAAGACCTCTCTAATGATAAAACAATTATGTTAAAGTTAGTCCCATGTACTGCTTGCTGTACTGTACCGCTGCGTAGGTGTTGATATTAATGGTACCAATGAGACTACAACATGATATTATAGCATACAATACCGGGGTGCTGGCTATCACAGTTGTATCTATTGATAGAATCATAGAATCAAAGAGCTGGAAGAGACCTCATGGGCCATCCAGTCCAACCCCCTGCCAAGAAGCAGGAATATTGCATTCAAATCACCCCTGACAGATGGCCATCCAGCCTCTGTTTAAAAGCTTCCAAAGAAGGAGCCTCCACCACACTCCGGGGCAAAGAGTTCCACTGCTGAACGGCTCTCACAGTCAGGAAGCTCTTCCTTTTGTTCAGATGGAATCTCCTCTCTTGTAGTTTGAAGCCATTGTTCCGCGTCCTAGTCTCCAGGGAAGCAGAAAACAAGCTTGCTCCCTCCTCCCTGTGGCTTCCTCTCACATATTTATACATGGCTATCATATCCCCTCTCAGCCTTCTCTTCTTCAGGCTAAACATGCCCAGCTCCTTAAGCCGCTCCTCATAGGGCTTGTTCTCCAGACCCTTTATCATTTTAGTCACCCTCCTCTGGACAAATTCCAGCTTGTCGATATCTCTCTTGAATTGTGGTGCCCAGAATTGGACACAATTTTCCAGGTGTGGTCTAACCAAAGCAGAATAGAGGGGTAGCATTACTTCCCTGGACCTAGACACTATGCTCCTATTGATGCAGGCCAAAATCCCATTGGCTTTTTTGGCTGCCACATCACATTGTTGGCTCATGTTTAACTTGTTGTCCACGAGGACTCCAAGATCTTTTTCACACGTACTACTCTCAAGCCAGGCATTGTCCCCCATTCTGTATCCTTGCATTTCGTTTTTCCTGCCAAAGTGATGTCAAAATGGGATACCTACACCATCAGCAAGAAGGAGGGGGTGGTTACTTATACCCCTTCATTGCTGGTCACATCACCACCCCATTATTACGTCATTGGAATTCTACTCCAGTCTGGATTCTGCTCTGCCATTGCAATTGGAGGGAGGCAGGCAGGCAAGTAATGGCTCCTGGGGCCACTCTAGAGTTTTACTATTCTGAATTTTGGATTAATATGCTTGTTTTGATAATCCCTTAACATAAAAATATAAACTTTCAATTTGGATTAAAACTTTTATTCGTATTTTATTACTATACGTGTGATAAATTTTGTGTTAATGCTACTATTATATAGTTTGTATTTGGTAATTTGTAGCTTGTGTTTGTTATTCAGTTTGTGTTTTATGTAGTTCTTCTTACTTATAAAGAGAGTTGAATAATCAAAATAATTAATGTGCTATGTTGTATGCCCTTTTATATAAAAAAACCACTTTTTTACAAGAAGGCATTTCTGTGGACCAGGTATAACCATGTTCTCTGCCATTTCTATTACATATGTCAATATTTCACCCTATTTAAGTATCCTGATCAAACCAAGTAAGATTAGATTCATGTTCCTACTTCATTTGATAAGTAAGGTATAGAGTGTTATCCTTTTCCTGAGACTGAAATTTAGCATACCAAATATGTACTTATTTCTAAATTGTTCCTTGGTTATTCATCACTGTAACCGAACAACTTGGAGTGTGTTACTTTGGGCATTATATGTAAAGATGCAAGAATGATCTCCTGACAATTTTGGAGATGAAAGCACATCTTAAAGTAATATATTCATGATTGCAACAGGGTAGGGGAAGGGCAGGATATTTTTCCCTAGCATGTCAGACATATCTTATTAGTTTCCATAAAGATGAAAAACATCCAGCTTATGATCCCATTTTTCTTCTCCTCTTCTCCCTTCTTTTTTGATTGAGTAGGTCAGTAATGTAAACTGATAAACAGTACAGAAACATTATCTGGACATGAAGACTTTAATCAAGCACATCAATTTAGAATAGCCTTCAAGTTATGAAAAAATCAGAAGGGGGTTGTTAAGTGAAATATTTATACATGTCTGAATGTATATGCTCATATTAAGCTAGACTTTGCTACAAAACTTGTATTTTGTAAACCCAAAGTGTATAAGGGTATGCAAACCTTTTAAGAAATCCCCCCTCCTTACCTCCTCAATATGGTTATGACATCCACAAAAATTTTGCTAATATTTTTTCTAGAACAGAAAGCTTCTCATTTACTGCAAGTTCAGCTTCTTATGAAACATAGTAACAAAACTCATGTTTTCAAATCGCATCGTAGTTATGAAACTCAACAGAAGGAGAAACCATTTGTCAGTCTGGCTATTCCTATTTTCTTAGAGCAAGGATGGGAATTGTGTGGCATTCAATATGTTGAAGAACTGCTGCTCTCAACTTGCTTCACCGTTAGTAATGCTTCCCAGTCCTACTAGAAGTTGAAACCCAACAACAATTAGGAAGCATACTATTGTATCCACTTTTAAACTTAAGACCACCTTTAGAGGAAGGGTGAGATACAAATGTAGCAGATCCCCTCTCTGGGGATGGAAGGGAAATTCAGATTTTAAGAGTACTGATTAAAAGAAATGTATAGAAGGTAAAGAAGAGATATAGCACAGTAGAAAAACATACACTTTGATATCCTGAAGATGAAAATATGACAAAAAGAAAGGCTTTTAAGAGCATGTAGTGTGGTTATTCTTTGTACCTTCTATTGTTCAGAACAATGTTTTCAAAGCAGATGACATAGTCATGGTGTTTTTTTTTCCAACACAGGAGGCCTCCCTCCTGGTTCTCATTATTTGGTACATTTCAAACTAAATATATTGGTTAATTCTATTTACAACAGAACCACTGCATCATTATGAAACCTAATCCAGTACTTTTGTAAGTCTATTTTAATGAATGCAACCAGAAATTGGTTTTATGCCTTACAGTATACCCAGGCCCGTAGTCAGGATTTCGATTTGGGGGGGGGGGGTGAATTTTTTTCAGGGGGGGTTCGGGGTGGGCTGAGTTTGGGGGGGGCTGAGTCTGAGTGAAAGAGGGTCTACCCTAGCAAACATTTTGTATCATTACCCCAATACCCCCATGCATATGGGATATATTGAGTATGGTGATCAGATCATGATATAAATAAACATAACAGTTTAAATAATGCACCAGTAAGGCCTTTTCGCGAACCACCATGAGAATTTCGGGGGGCTGAAGCCCCAACCCCCCCCCCCCAGCTACATGCCTGAGTATACCTCTATACATGTCAGCTCAGAATAAGAAAAATCATGTCCTATTGAATTCAATATCTCAAGTAGGTTGATACAGACTGACAGTAGACCTGATTATTACAAGAATGCATGTAATGCAGTTGCATGTGTAATCCTTTTCCAAGGATGAAGGCAAAGATGGTAGAAGACTAGGCAGCTCATGATGACCTCCTTAACCCCCCCCCCCTGCCGCCACACACACACACACACACACACACCTCCTTGTTGCCAAATGCAGTAGGAAACCCAGGTGTTTGGAGCTATATGAATGAATTTATCTCCTTCTTTCACTAAGATAATTGCTGGAAGCCCAGTTGTACTTTACTCTGTCATGAAAAAATCTGAGGCTGGGTTTCAGATTTTTCTCTATAGTGAAGGTGATTTATCCGTTTCTATGGTGAGAAAAACAGGACTTGGCTTTGGCTGTTTCTTTCCACAGGGAAAGAAGATGGACTCCTTTCTCAGTAGACACAGTCAGTCTCCCATTTCTTCTCTCTACAGAGGAAAGAGGGGGACCCCTTTTTGCAACAGAGAGCAGTGTATTGCATTGGACAGTCAGGCTTCCCACTGGACTTGGTGTTTAGAGATGGAGCTGCTTTTGAAAGCTCAGTTCAAGCAGACTGCACCCCTACCCCCCACAACATGTCACTCTTCCCTTCAACCACCTTTCCCCCTACAGGGCAGCAGGTGAACAGGGGCATATTTTAACTGTGTAGTATATAGTACATTTTCAGCTTTCAGGAGGAAAGAGACCAGTCTTCTGTATTTGGGATATTTCTGGAAGAACTTCTCAGTCTCATTATACTGACTCCCCCAGTTCACTATTAATTTTGGCTTAAAAATTCCAGATTTATTTATATTAGCAAAGATTCCTTTGGGATCTCTATTTACTAGAACACATACAAGCACCCACCTGGTTAGAAAGAAATGTACTCTACCCAGGTTGGGAAGCATTTATCAAGTCCAAAAGATAAAGCAAAAAGCCTTGTGTGTCTTTGTTGTTGCGCTTTAATTCTGTTAATCGCCCTAGGTAAAGATTAGCTGCTGTTGTCAATTTAATTCAGCTTCAAACAAAGCAACAAGGTCACTTTTCCCCTCCTTTTTAGCAAACAGGATTGAGTTGTCATGTAGTCCTAATAGGCAGCACAGGGAATCATTAGTCCACCTCGGCTCTCTGACTGATGGGCATTTCATTTCAATCATCTGACTGAGCTCTGGCGGTCCAGTACTATTGACACCATGTCAGGGCTGAGAGTAGATGCCTTAATCGTCTCAGACACTCTCTGCATTGATTTGACAAGTTGCTGTAATGACCTTCTTGGTTCCTCCCCCCCTCCCCTTTCGCTTTCTGAAGGATTACTGTTTACCCAGGGAGGTGTCTGGGACTAAATGCATCGCATTGTCATGGAAACTATTATTGTTGCATCTCAATCCTATTAACGCTGTGGTGTGTGACATTGATATGAGACACTAAATATTTCAATAGAGTGTTGGCCACTTCAATAACACTAATCTCTCTCCATTAATCAGGCTTTACAAAATCCACAAGTAGTTCTCCCAAAGTCTGAACCTGAAGGAGGTATATGTGGGCTCTTCTAGATATATCCTACCTTTCCAAATGCAATTAAAATATGTCATTGGTTAGAATGTGTTCAGTTTAAACACAGATTAAAGGTAAGAGTAGGTGGGACGAAGAGGTCACAATAGTGTCTGCTCCCCAGAAAGGGGAAACTGAATGATCTACATTAACTATAAGATCATGAATACAAACACACACTTTGAGATTTGAAATTAACTTTGGAATAATTAATGCCAAGTAGGAGGGAATGTGTGTCTCTGACCCACAGAATTCCTTTGATGCCACATTGGTCTGCAGAAGAACAGAAGCCAAATAAGGCAAATTTAAAGTAAGACATGGAGTGCAAAGTTGGGAAGAAAAACCCTAAACCATGTAAACACAACAAAATAAAGAGATACAAGATCTAACTCACTAAACCAGTAGAAAACAAAAGGTTAGGATATAACTTGTGTGAGTGTGTGAAACAATCGTTGAAGAAAACTAAATGTCCAAAGGTAAACTGTGCTCTTGTACAATAAGAGGACAGATCAGTCTTCATCAATGGCCAATTAGGTTCTCATATTATATAATTCTTCCCTTCAGACAGAAGGCCAACACAACAGTAACTTTTTTTTTACAAAATATGCACAAAAATCCTCTATTCTTCTTCACACCTAACAGCATGAGTAGTGAGGCTGTCAAAACACAGCAAGCCTCTTTTTGTATGAAGATCTGCAAAGATCTTTGGCCACTTATTTCTCATCTATTGGTTTATATCTTATGGACTTTGTTCTAAATTGCTATTGCTGAGCACACTCTCCTTTCTTAGTGTCTCTGATGAGAAAACAGCTGATAAATCTCTGCAATTAGACACAAAAATACAAAGGGATGGAGAATGAAAAAGGACCTCATCCCATTGCATTCACTATAAAAACTTCTTGAAAAAAGATGTGGGACAAAATACCCCATCACTAGTGATGCACTCCTTCCCAATTTCAAAGACTGGACACACTTTCTATCTCATCAGATGGGCAATGCCTGTCTCTTCCCAATCTGTCCCAACCACTAGACTTGCCCATCAAGACCATATTTGTATGTGAAGTATACAAATCTTGCTCCAACACTGCAATGGATTGGTACACATTTGCACCCATCTGCCTGTCCAGGCCCCCACTACCTGTACCTGCAATATAAACTATGCACAATTTTAGAGAGGAAGCATCACAAGCATTCTAACCAGTCAAAACAATTAGGACTCTTATGAAGAAGTGAAAAAGAGAGGAAGCAGCAAATCACTTCTCACATTTGTGATGAGTAAGACTTTTACTTGTCATAGAAAGGTCCGGTAAAGTAGTCTATTACACAGGAAACCAGCAACTTCATTTGTTTGCAAGTAATAACTTCGTATAGATAGACAATAATAATGTCTGTTTAATTTTTTTTACTATTTGTATATATATATATTTAATACTGCAGTACACAGAGGGGGTCTTGCATTAGCTCTGAATTATGGTGCAAAATAGGTAAAATTATGACATGTAATACATTCTGGACTAAATGAGCCTTGCGCCTTTTGGAGGGTTCATCTACACTCTAGAATGAATGCAGTTTGACAGCACTTTGAGTGCCATATTCAAAGCTCTGAGATCACGAGATATGTAATTTTACAAAGTCTTTGGCCTTCTTTTCCAAAGAGTTATGGTATCTCACTAAGCCACAAATCACAGGATTCCATAACATGAAAACTCTGTCAAATTGCATTCATTCTATAGTGTAGATACCTTCACCTAGTGGGTCCTAATCACTGTTCCAGAACATTGGTTGTTAGTGGATCTCGCCAGGCATCAGACTCTCATTATCCACGGCCCTTAGAAAACTAAAGTTTCATAGACTTCACAGATGCACCCTGAAAATTGCTAGTATAAACCAGAAGGACCAATGTCATTTTCTGTCTAAAACATTCTGAATGCTTAACTAGTTGTACCCAGAAAAACTTTGGATTCTAAATTATATGATTTATTTTATGCCAGGACACATATGTTAGGGTAGTGGGACAATGTAATCTAGTTTGCATTTTAAAGCAAACCAAATCAATTTGCATGTCCCTAGTTTTGATCCATAATTCCCCTTACTGTGGGAAATTTTCAGAGTGAGATGGTTTTAGGATATAAATCAGAATCCATTCCAGAAACATTGTAGAAAAGCACATTCTTCTTTCAATTGGTACACTATTCCTCCAGCTATGTTAGACATACTGCAATTTTGTTACATCGTTGTAAGAACTGTGGTGTCTATCAGAGATTACATTCCTTGGATTAACAAGAAATTATGTAATCAAAAATTTAAAAGTTGTGGAAATAATTTGAACATGCATTCAATATCTTGTCTCAACATTACATGTCCATCACCTTTAAACTCTCAAGTTTTTCTTTTTTATATATAATAATTTTATTAAAGGTTTTTGATTAAGAGTACATTGAGAGAATGTTAATCATTGACATGTTTTTCTTCACTCAGTTGCCTTCAGCCTTAGCTCACAACAGATGAGGATGGGATAGTGTGTATGTCCACAGTAAGCAACAGGGTGTCACAACTTAGCAGACGAAGCTCTGAGATGGAGGAAAACTGGGACTCGTTCCCATATTCTCTACTACCCAAACACACACTAGCAGTCCTTGCTCCTCTTTTGTCACTATGCACTTAGATTCTTATTAAAAATATAGCCCCTAGCTTGCCTAGGAAAAATTAAAACGCATAAATAAATATAATTAATTGTACACCATATTTATTCAGCTCTTCCAAGGTTAACCTCATGCATTTAAAATATGTTTGTGTGCATATTTCATGCAGAGTACAAGATGTGTGCTGATACACATGATGCCAGAAAGGAAATGACAGGAATATGTGCTATGTTCAAGTAGATCATATAGGGACTTGGTTAAATATATATTAAGATGACAAGACTCCAACTGCGATACACTCTAAAACTGCTAATAGACAGTATGTTTTCTGTTCCCTCCATAGTGCATTACCAGTGATTCAAATTAAGGAAGGAGCAATGCAGGATTACAGTGCATCGGGATAAAACTAAATGCATTTTGGCAATATATATGGGCATAACTGAAGATTATCTATCTGGCATCAGCATGCTATTGTTATAATATATGCAGCCAAAAGAAATACAGCACACAGAGGAAACCAGTAATAAATGACATCCAAATTAGGAGGGAAATAAGCCTGACTAGCTTCTTGAATTAGAGCCCTCCGGGCTAGCATGGAATATGCAAGCTATAGGCTTTCCTTGCCTTGTTCTGTCCTTTTCTGTTTGGTGCTTGCCGTCTGTTTAAACTTAACTTTGCATGCTCAATAACGATTCTGTGGCTGGGTACAATGAAAACTACTCAAGGCTTGTTTATCTAATCATAATTGTGAGGTTATTTCTGAAGACTAGAATTGTTACCATCAAGGACAAAACCATAGCCTGTGGTATCCCAAGCTGGGTTAATGGATAGATGGAGAACATGGAAGGGAATCATGTAGCTCTAGATACTGTTAGTGTGAAATTTCCAGCTGTCCAAGTGAGCATAGTCAATGCTGAGACATGTTGAGACTTGCAGTCCAGCAACATTTGAAGGACAGCATTTTCCTCACACCTAATTCAGAAGAATTTATGTGAACTCATTAACACTGGGCAATAAATGTGTGCAGAACAGCCCCAGATTCTCATGCCAAATCCAAGGACCTCATCACATTAGGAAATAACCCTTTTCTATCAGTATGCATTCTGTAGTTTTTTCTGACTGACTGAAGGCAGATAGGATGCATGCTGACCCCGTCACTTCCAGATAGTATGATCGTTCCCTTCAGAAAATATTCCACTTTGTCCCATTACACCACAAAAGCCTGGCTCCTCCCAATCCATTCAAAACACTCCTATGTCTCTCCGTGACCTTAATTTTCCCCCCTAAATCTGCACAGTGATATCCTGATCTAGCTGTTCAGGTTGCCATGGGATACTTCAGAGTTTTTACCAACCTTCAAAGTGTCCCCTGTCTTTATGTAAATCATGACAAAGCTGGTTTGAGGCAGAAGTGTGCAAAACAGCAGAAATCTATTCTATTTTCATTTCAAATTTTGTGTGTGTGTGTGCCCCCCCCCCCCCAATTCTGTTTTTGGGAACATTCTGGGAAACTAGGTGAGGGGAGAGGGCATTCAGATTCATAATTCAAAACTCTGAGTTCCACATTAGAAACTTTGATTGCTGATTATGTCTTGTAAAAATGGGCTCTACTGGAAGGACAGTGGGCACTATGCTGAATATACACCATGTCCCTCTAAGCGTTGAGGTCCTGTGGAGAGATCCTTATCTCCACACGACCCCCCTTGAACATGTGATAAGTAGGACCAGGGAAGGCTCCTTCTCAGGACAGGCATTGGCACTTTGGAAATCCCTTCCAAAAGAATTAAGATCTGCTCCATCCCTATTGAGGTTCTGGAAGGGGATAAAGATCTTTTTACTTAAGAAAGCTTTTAACTAAAGATTTATGCTCAGGGCCAGGTTGAGTTTTAATGTTTAAAACTCTGTTTAAGGTTTAAAACTCTGTTTAAAAACCTAAAAAACGGAGTCTCCACCACACTCTGGGGCAGAGAGTTCCACCGCTGAGAGCCATTCAGCAGTGGAACTTCCTGCCCCAGAGTGTGGTGGAGGCTCCTTCTTTGGGAGGTTTTTAAACAGAGGCTAGATGGCCATCTGTCAGAGGTGCTTTGAATGCAATGTTCCTGCTTCTTGGCACGAGGTTGGACTGGATGGCCCATGAGGTCTCTTCCAACTCTTATGATTCTATGATTCTATGTTGGATATCGAAGGGGTTTCTAAAGGGGAGATGGTAACAGGTTTTATTAAAGTTTGATTTTAACCATGTTTTAACTTTTGTTTGGTATGTTTTATTTTGTTGTCAGCCGCCTTGGGTCTGCTTGCAGAGAAAGGTGGGGTAAAAATATTTTAAATAAATAATAAACTGTTGTCCCCTAGTAACACAATTAGTTATTTGTATCTTAAACATTGGCTCATTCTGTACCCCAATTTGCCTCGTGCAGTCTGGCAGGTGGCTTGGACTAAATCCTCTAAAATTCAAATATTGTCTTGAGTTGCTGGTATCTGTTGTCCAACATTTCTGGAAGTTGCTAGATTGGGGAAAGTTGTCATAAAGTATCACATTTAACTGTTGTTTGTCTTTTATAAAGGATGTTTTCATCTGTACTCCAGTTTACCACTATTAGTAATATATAGACTATCATCTCAGCTCCTCACTTCAGTCTCAGAACCATCTAGTTCCAACTTCTTCCCAAATCAGGCCTAAATAGGTTGTTTGACAGCTACATTCTCCTTTCTATTCTTTCAGGTCACAGTAAATCATTAGAACTGGACCTGGTCTAAAGAACAAAGTAGACACTTTTTGGAAGAGAATACAAGCTATGGAGTCTGTCTTCTTCCTCCATCCTTTAAATAACCTAGAACAAAGTCATTCAAGAGTTGGGACCTCATCACATGGACCTTGAGAAGCATGGTGGAGGGTGCATCTGTCTAGCAAAGAGAACCATCCCTTTCTATCCCCAGTCATCCCATTTCAAATTCTGTCTTCCCATCTCACATGCTTACCTCTTCAGTTTCCCCCTGTTGTTGCCTGTGTTTGAATAATCACATGGAGAATCTAAGGAAGGAAGGGAGGGAGGGAGGGAGAAGAAAGAAAGGGTACAAGGTAGGAAGACAGGGAGGAAGAAAGAAGGAAAGGGATGAGGAAGGGAGGGAGGGAGGGAGGGGGGAGGGGGGAGGGAAGGAAGGAAGGAAGGAAGGAAGGAAGGAGAGAGCAAATAAAGAAAGAGAGAAAGGAAGGAAGGAAATGAGGGAGGAAGACAGGGAGGCCACCTGCTAAAATTGTGAATCTGTTCACAAGGAGCAAGCCAGTTTGCAGCAAGTCTGTATATTAACTAACAAACCCTTACCAGGACTATTTGTGTCATTAACTAACAAACCCTTCCCAGGACTATTTGTGTCATGCAGTTTTGATGTATAACCTTGAACCACATTTTTCTTACCTGAAATGAACCATTTCTTGGGCTTCTAGTGAAAATACACCATAAAATCACACTGAAAGCTTAGAGGGCACACCTCTCTAAGCATTTCTAGGTCCTCCAGTTTGATTCTGTAGTATTGAAAACTCTTTGTGTACAACTGAAACTATGTTCAATGAGCTCACATTATAAGTGGCCCCAGTGTACATTAAGTTTGAGATGCTTAGCTGTAGGTGGCCTGAAAGTTATTTACATCTGTAAAACATTTAATAAGTAATGTGTACCATATTCTTCATGTATAACATCGCAAACCCTCTAGTATCTAATCCATAAATTGCTGTCTACAATCTATTTCACAGCTCTCCACGGTTCCCTAAAATCAAAGAAGTCAGAGGACTTGATAACACCACTGGACTGTTCTGAAGTTTTGTCATCTATCGTTCTCTTCCAAAATAGTGTACGTTTACTTTGCACATCTGGTGTAACCCCTAGGTCTTTCAGCCCTGCCCCTTATAACACTGATACAATGAAATATACTTGCTGTTGCCTTGTATACAGTACTCCATCGTTGCTTTCATGCAAAATGTACTATCTTGGTATTTTTCAAATTGTGATCTGGAAAACTTTGGATTGGTTTTTTTTTTTTTTGGAAGCTTACGTGAAAATCCTTCAGTTAAAACACAAGTAATGGCAGGAAGGCTTCTTTGAAAAACCACTTGCACTTTACAACAGTGCCATTTTATTGCAGTTGCAGAAGAGCTGGTATGTCATCCTAGATTGCATTGTCAGCTCTTCTAAAGCAACAGTGAAGACCAGGAGCCTTGGTTTATGTTCCATGCAAAGTGATACTGGATCCCACATCCCAGAACACATCCACAGTCTTCTGCAATTCATTAGCTCCACAGAAGAGAAGTCAATGTACAGCGAGTTTCCATATAAAGAAAGCATAAAAAGATGACACATTAATATATCTTTGTGAAGGCCAAGCACTAGCGTATGAATGCACTACGATTTAGAATTCCTAGGGATTTCTATTATGAAGATACAGAGCATTATTGTACACTCAAAATAAAATCAATCAAAGGATTTCACTCAATGCAAGAATATTATTGAATCAAAATAACCTACATTTTAAGCAAAAAAGCCAATAAATGCAATGAATGATTTCAATATAAAAATAGCATCAGCCCAAGAGAATTCCAGGCAATAGTATTGCCAGCTCACACCTCTTTACAGGGCTCAGTGTGAGGAGAAGCTTGGTGCTGATCACTGGCAAAGAGGCAGTACATCTTCCCCAGTTAAATGGGAATAATAGGAGATGACCCACAAGAATCTATCTACACATTGACTGAGGAAATCCAAGTGGTTGGCCTCAACTTGAGTTAGGGCCATCATGAGATACTATTATGTTATACCACCAAACTTGTTAGGACATGTCACCTACCTCCTTGCTTTCTTTTTCTGTAACATCTGAAATTTATGGATGATAACTAAAGGGATAATAATCCTGACCTCACGAGAGTGTTAAAAAACAGAGTGTGGATCGTCGATATTGCAATCCCAGGTGACAAAAGGATTGAAGAGAAACAACTGGAAAAGCTGACACGATATGAGGATTTAAAGATCAAACTGCAAAGACTCTGGCACAAACCAGTAAAGGTGGTCCCAGTGGTGATTGGCACACTGGGTGCAGTGCCAAGACCTTGGCCTGCACTTAAACACAATTGGCGCTGACAAGATTGCCATCTGCCAGCTGCAAGAGGCTACCCTACTAGGATCTGCATGCATTATTCGCCGATACATCACACAGCCCTAAAGACTTGGGATGTGTCCGACGTTTATCCAATACAACAGCCAGCATAGTGATCTTGCTTGCTGTGGACTCATCTTGTTGTGTTAATAATAATAATAATAATAATAATAATAATAATAATAATAATAATAACAACTACTACTACTACTACTACTACTACTACTAAAGGGATCTTCAATTTTCTAGAGTAACGTTTTCCAAACTATCTTCTGCAGGCTCCTAGGGTTTTGCAAAAGCAACATAAGAGTTCCACAAAAATCTTACAAATCAAACAGATGTTTTTTTTAAAGAAAAGAAAGAAAAAAAGAAAGCTCACATGAAAGCTCACTCTAGACAGCAGCAAGGACATTGCGTTGGTGCAAAACCCATCTGATCCAGAGCATCTCTAGACTCAACATGTTCGTGCGTAATCCAAGGTCATTACCTAAACCCTTCACATGATGCAAGCTTCAGCTGTAGGGTTGAGATATTTTGCCATTTCAAAAATATCAGTCTTGTCTCAATTGACTGATATTTCAAATGTAAATTCTGTAGTTTATTATACAAAGTGTATGGCCAAGAGGAAAGGGCAGAGTGTGGGAGTTCGGTTAAACAATAAAATACATAAATGGAAAAAATATATTTTGCCAAGTGTTGGCTTCTCCAACAATTCATCAGATAGTTGGCGATCGACTTACAAAAAAATCCCCATGGAGAGACAGACAAAATGTCCAATTTTTCCATGTGATGCTAATCCCTATGGCCCACTTGTAAATAAAATAATGATGCTGTGTGTGGGAGGAGCTCAAATGCTCATTTCCCCAATTTTAAACCACTTCCTACAATCACCAATGCAGAGGCTTGAGGAAAGAGTGGAGTTAATTGAAAACCACTTCCTATGATTGCCAATGCAGAGGGTGCGAGAAAGATCAGGATTAATTTAAAACCACTTCCTACAATCACCAATGTAGAGGCTTGGCGAAAGATCAGGATTAATTTAAAACCATGTCTTACAATCTCTAATGTATAGGTTTGGGGAAAGATCAGAATTAATTTTAAACCACTTTCTACAATCCAGAGTGATTTTTTAAAATATATATATAAATAAACAAAATGGGGGGGGGGGGGCTATGGGAGGAAACAAATATTTACTATGTGATGACAAATCAAACAGATAAATCCTAAATAAATCAGAGAAAAGGAGAAGGTGTGATGGGGGTAGTAACATCATCCTTTAATTTTCAAATGGAGAATTTGGAAGCTCAGATGAAAATCAACAATCCCACATGCTTTGCTTATCTCATGGGATGAAGTCCTTAGATTGTGAGGAGTTTTTCACTCCAGGCAACAATTTCTTTGTTCCCTCCCCAAATCTGAGCATTTGATATCAGACGCATGTGAAGGGCTGTTTCCTCAACAGGACATGATAGATACTGAAAAGACACCTCCTTTCATTGAAATATACTTTTAAATGCAAAATTTAGATTGTAGATATTTATAGACAAGACTGCGATAATGGGGAATCTAATCTAGTAGAATCAGGAAAATCAGGAAGGCCAGCTGCTAACCTCTCTGCTTTTTTGCCTTGTATTTCTTTGTGTTGTATTTTGAAATGGCCATATGACTGATCAAATAAATAAATTATATATATAGATAATGTGAGAATGCGGAATGTAATCTAGATTATTTTGAGTTTTGTCAAAATTAACTCCAGTTAAGAGAGCCTTGGGTTGCATTTGCCTAACATCTATTCCCCCCCCCCCTCACACACACACAAACTGACTTTAAGTAGTTTATTTTTTATATAAGAGCAAGGATGAATACTGACAGCCTGAGGAAATACAAAAAGTAACGTTTTGTTTAATTGCTTTTGGACACAAATGTCATCTTTGGTTGTTTAGCGGAGAGAGAAAGACAACTGCTAATGGCAATGCAACCTTTTGCATTGAAAAATGCTATTTAAACAATACTTTGGACAAGTTTAAATGTCATCAGTCTTTATTCCGCATGTATAGTTGGATCTCAACCAAAGATCATTAGTTATCAGTACTTCACAGAGAACTAACTAAATATTTGTTCCAGATAATGTTCAATCAGCACATGATAGATTTTTTTTCTATCAAGGAGGCAAGTAAGTTCAGGTAATATAAGCTGCCTGATAGAAAGATTTCCTGGGAACTATCTGAAGAAAGAGCCAGGTAGAGATGTATCACATGATAGTTTAAATGAAAAAGTGAGAAGTGTTTCATTAGCACTTTAGCATTATGGATATATCATCATCTTTGTCAACATTTTCATTTGTTTCAGTCTTCCAGTTTTTTCGAGAAGGCATGAAAGCTTAGAGAAGACAATGATGCTGGGGGAAAAGGAAGGAAAAAGGAAGCGGGCCGACCAAGGGCAAGATGGATGGATGGCATCCTTGAAGTGACTGGCTTGACCTTGAAGGAACTGGGGGTGGTGATGGCCGACAGGGAGCACTGGCATGGGCTGGTTCATGAGGTCACGAAGAGTTGGAAGTGACTGAACAAATGAACAACAAACCAGTTTGTTAACAACACTAGCTTTAGACCACTAATGATCTGGATTCTATAAAAAAAATCTAGGGATCAGTTATACAATGTGGTACATTTGAAGTAGTCCAATTTTTGTAATTGTGCTATTGTGATCCTATCTAAAATAATCTCATCCACATATCATGTCAGGGCATTTGGAATTGCTCCCTGAGCACCTACAAATTTGGTTCACACTTTTTGCACTGCAAGTTCCAACAGCTTAGTTAACATCACCAATGGTGAGTAATCATTGGGAATTGAGTCTAACACATCTGCAGACCATGACTTTGAATAATATTTTAAATGAGAAACTCTGAAAATAGTACAAAGTCACCTTTGGTGTGTTTAAAATAAAACATGCTCTTCCACCACATGGCCACTACATGGCTGTATTAGGGGGCAGGGAAGAGCAGTCGGTTGAGGTTCAGTTGCCACTGGCAGTCATGTAGCCAGGGGGAGCTTAGGGGGCTTCAGCCCCTCCCCCCCAAAATACTCATGGTGGTCTGTGAGAAGGCCTTACTGGTACATTATTTAAACTGTTATGTTTATTCATATCATGATATGATCACCATGCTCAATATATCCCATATGCATGGCGGTATTGGGTAACGATACAAAAGGTTTGCTAGGCTAGACCCTCTTTCACTCAGACTCAGCCCCCCCTCCCCCGAATCAAACTCAGCTCCCCCCGAAACAAAATCCTGGCTACGGGCCTGGCCACTGGCTAGGATTGCCACTTACAGGCGATCCTCACTTGCCAGCTTCTGTTGGCTGCTACATGTCCATGCTGGTAGGATGGAAAGAGGAAATAGCTGAGTGAGACTTCTCAGCCAAAAGCTATGATAGCCATAGATAGGCAATCCTCTGCACTTGCCTATCCCATTGACCACTATATGACCATGCCCAGTGGGAAGGGATGGAGGATAGCTGGACCAGATAATAGCTATTGATCTTCTACAATCAACCCCTCTCCCCCCCCCCCCCCCCCCCCGACCATTACAAGCTGTGAGGGCAGGAAGGAAAAGAGGATGGAGACATTCTTGCAGCAGGGAGAAATATGCTTAAAGTACTAGTTCTTCCATGCAGGATTGAATAATGTGAACAAGCACATCCCTGATACCTGAAGGAATCATCACGTAGCTTGTATCACCTTTGGCACATTTGTCCCTAGCCCAGCTGAGCTCATTTCCAACATGCTACTTAAGCTAGGAGAAATGTGTCCTCAGAATATGGGCTGTAGATTTGCATGTCTTTATCTTTGAGGCATTGAGGACCGTCTTTGGTTTAATTCGTTTGTGGGGCAGGCATGTGCAGGACAATATGGCTGCTCCATCAAACTAAATTCAGCCCTAAATCCAGTCATAGTTTGAAGGAGATAACCCTGCTTTTAAAAAAAAAGCACCTCATAGAGCAGTGGTTCTCAACCTTCCTAATGCCGTGACCCCTTAATACAGTCCCTCATGTTGTGGTGACCCCAAACCATAACATTGTTTTTGTTGCTACTTCATAACAGTCATTATCCTACTGTTATAAATCATAATATAAATATCAGATATGCAAGATGTATTTTCATTCACTGGACCAAAGTGGGCACAAATACCCAATGCGCCCACATGTAAATGCTAGTGGGGTTGGGGGAAGGATTGATTTTGTACTTTGAAAGTTGTAGTTGCTGGGATTTATAATCAAAGAGCATTCTGAACTCCACCAGCGATGATTTTGAACCTAATTTGCTGCACAGAACTGCCATGACCAGCAGAAAACACTGGAAGGGTTTGGTGGGCATTGCCCTTGAGTTTGGGAGTTGTAGTTCACCTATATTCAGCGAGCACTGTGGACTCATGCAATGGTGGATCTGGACCAAACTTGGCACAAATACTCAATATGCGCAAATGTGAACACTGGTGGAGTCTGGGGAAAATAGACCTTGACTTTTGGGAATTGTAGTTGCTGGGATTTATAGTTCACTACAATCAAAGAAAATTCTGAACTCCACCAACGATAGAATTTGCTCAAACTTCCCACATGGAATCCCCATGGCCATCAGAAAATACAGAAAATGTCTGTGTTTTCCGGCACCCCTTTGCGACCCCCTCAGGGGTCCCAACCCCCAGGTTGAGAAACACTGTCATAGAGGAAGTCTAAGCTAATGTGGCTCCATGCACAGAGTATTGTGAACTGAGATTCAGTCATGTCATGGAGGAACATGTTGAGTGGGTATGCTCTTTGATGAGTACAGCTTACTTCTATTTTAAATGCCTGATGAATTAATTGCATACATATCTTAATAAGTACAGTGCACCTATACAATTCTGGCCGAGGCACTCTGAAAGTCAGCATTTTCATGAATAAATCTGTCCAACCTCTAAGATTATCAGGAGAGTCTCTGTCTCACACTTTCCCAACTATATCTGGTGGGAACAAGATGAGGGCCTTTTTGCTGGCTGCTCCCAAGTTTTGAAACTCTATCTTTAAGGAGGCTAAGATGGTTCTTCTCTTGTTGTCCTTCAGCTGACAAATGAAAACTTTTGGCTGTAATTGGTTTTTATTTTTGTGTTGTTTAAATAAAGAGTGACATCATTTAAAATCTTTTACATTTTAATGCTTTAATTCTCTATGTTTGTTCAAATGAATTTTCATAATCAGGTTTACATACACTTTTTGTTTGATGGTGTGAAGGAGGTCCGTTATTAAACTGCTGCCACCAACTGTGACGATGACCGTTTTAATGCCACCGAATACCACCAATTGTGAAGGTGCACGTGGTAAAGCACCCACTGCCACCTTATCTATGAGGGAAGCCGGGCAACGATCAATATCAGCCTAGGAACTATTTTATAAAGGGACTGTTTCTGGCTGACTTTATTATTGCAGGCTGTTCAACTTAGAAGAAACTGTATCAGGCAAGGCTTGAGGAAAAAGTAACAAGTTTATTTTAACAGGAGTATAACAATGTATAACTGTTCTTCAAAAGAGGCATAAATCTTGATGGTTACATTGGAAAGGTTTCATGAGTAAACTCAGGCAAACACTTCATAAGGTTTCACAGCTGGCACAACAGGCTTAAACCCAGCCAAACCTTGATTCTTAATTTAGAATCAACAACCCCCAGTACCGGGTCCTTCTCTGCAACTACTTTGGTCACCAATTGATTCCCTGAATCTCTAAGAGATTCAGTTTTTCCCTATAGCACACTGGCTACAGACACATTCCCTGAATCTCCACCAAAAGATTCAGTGTTTTCTCAGTAGCTCTCCGGCCACTGACTGACTTTTTAAAACACAGCTGCCTCTGAAGAGGCGGTTGGCTCCGCCCCTGTTGCTATGGCAACTTAGCTAACATCAAGCCACTCCCACAAAACATAACCTCCCATACTTACCATCCCTAAACCATTGTCCAAACTACACATAACCAAAGGAATAAAATTTACACATCGTCACAGATGGCAATTAACAAATGGATGTTTTTCTATGTATTTTATTCCATATTTGTTTAGATCTTTGTGACTTAAGACTTGGTATTGGGAAAAGGTGGGATATAAATGAATAAATATCAACAGTACAGCTAAAATATTTTTCATCTACATCTCTACATTATAAATGAGACAAATACATATTTGTATATGGAAATCATATAAAAACACTTGTAAAGAGGCCAGATTGGCTCTGACCTCCTACAACTTTATCACGCGTGCCACCGGAATGGTTATGTTTCGCCATATACCAGCAGCGCTTACACAGGGGGCATACATGTTGTCCCACACCCTGCTCCATTGCAGCTTCCTCCTGCCTCATCAAACAGGGGAAGACTTTTTATAGTGGCTCGACCCATTGGGTGGTGGTGACAATTTTTTGGTGACAGCAGGATGTTTGCTCCAGTTCAGCCATGGAGCTTCACCAGAAATAGTTCTCCAGGCTGTGATGGAAGCCATCAAGCTCTGTAGCTGAACTAGGAAAACCCTGTCACCACCACCAAAAAAAAGGTAATTAATTGCTATGCTACTGTTTTTAAATGTCCAATGATTTCCTATTGTGTATACTGAATTATTGTTGTTAACCGCTCTGAGTCGCCTTGGGGCTGAGAAGAGCGGTATACAAATAAAGTAAATAAATAAAAGTAAATAAATTATTGTGAAGCGGTCCCTAGGCTACTCTATGCTTTGCATTTTCAAAATACTGGAGCTGGATTGTTAATATTTTTAAAATAGCAGAAATTGACAAATTGGTAATGATGCGCAAAGAAAAAAAATAAAAATGTTTTATCAAAGACTGAGAGCTATTCCTAAACTTTAGAGGGGAAAAGAATAGAAAGAGGGAAAATTTTTCATAGGAGGCTTCAAAATTTAATCAGCTAAAATATTTGTAGGGAATTTATAAATATCTATTAGGCCAGAAGGAAGAATAGAAAAACAATGTAACAGGAGAACAGAACAGAATTATATATAATGTAAATGTCTCCAACCCACGGGAAGGGGTGGGAGGAGAGAAGGGCGAAGTTAAATATAACTATTATATAAATGTCAGGTAGTATTACACTGGTCCATGTATATATACATGTGCATAGTTTTGTTTGTTTTTTTATAAATATTTTATATATTAGTTATATATGTGTGTGTGTGTGTGTGTGTACACATACTCAAAATATTGGAGCTGCATCCATCAAAATGCCCCCCCCCCCAAAAAAAAATGTGTTGATTTTTTTTACTGTTAAGCTGATCTAAGAGCCATAATTATTTGTTTCTGTATATTCAATAGCCAATATTTCTGGTGTGTAATCTGAAAAATAATTGTGTGCCTCCTGGTGTGGTCATTTGGTATAGAACAGGGGTCCTCAAACTTTTTAAACAGAGGGCCAGGTCACAGTCCCTCAAACTGTTGGAGGGCCGGATTATAATTTGAAGAAAAAAAAGAATTAATTCCTATGCACACTGCACATATCTTATTTGTAGTGCAAAAACACTTAAAACCAATACAATAATTAAAATGAAGAACAACTTTAACAAATATAAACTTATTAGTATTTCAATGGGAAGTGTGGGCCTGCTTTTGGCTGATGAGATTGTTGTTGTTGTTGTTGTTGTATGCTTTCAAGTCATTTCAGACATAGGTTGACCCTGAGCAAGGGCTGGGTAAATGACCTTGGAGGGCCCCATCGGGCCCCCGGACCTTAGTTTGAGGACCCCTGGTATAGAATATGGAAGATCTTCCTTTTGCTCTGTCTTTTTCTCCACACAGAGGGGCTGTTGCTGAACACATGTAACTGTCTTCTTCTAATATGTTTATTTCTTTAACTAACCAAGAATAATATATTTCTCCACATTTTTTCTCCTTACCTGTGTTACCAGTCCACCTCATAATTGATGACTTTTGCATGCAAGTCTACGTTGAAAACCTGGTTGCCTTCGACCAAGTTTACTGCCCTTCTTCTCTCTTAATGAATGCCAAAATCATCATGAAAGAATGCTTCATGAATAATGCATTGTAATCCAATTAAATGTGACTGCTGCTTTATTTATTCTAAAGGCTATTGGATGCCAAAAGTTGCCCAGTAGTTGGATATAAACTTCTGACAAACAAACTGCAAACCTATAAACACTTCATATACTTGGAATTCTTTAAATTAAATGCTTAGAAAGTTGTGTAAAACTTTCACCTTAAGAAGTATCCCACCAATCCCTCAAAAATGAAGCCATGTGTAACTTTTAAAATGTAGAGTGCTCTGCTTCAGTTACTTTATACTATCAGAGGACCCCACAATGTCAACGAAGAAGTAATGATGACAAGAAGGATTCAGATGAGGGAGGTTTTTCCCAAATAGTCTTGTGTCAATTGGCTTAATAGACATTGGAAAAGAAAATTAATGGCTCTTAATGATTGGGGTTTTTTCCCCTCCTGAAGGCTTTGGTGTTCAGCTTCCAGAAAGTGGGGCTTCAGAGGCAGAAATAAGAGGAAACAATCAGAATCAGAAATGCAATCCATGGAGAAGTGGTTACAGCTCCTAGTTATGTTTCTCAATATTACTTCTCAAAAAGCTACCTTATGATCCATGGAACACTTAACACAGCCATTTTCAAGTTACCAGAGAGCAAAGGAGTGATGATGCATCCTGCCCTTATCCCAGATGCCCACTGCAGTGGATCCAGTCACAGCGGAAGGCGGGGCACCTCATTGCTCACCTCCTACTCTTCAGCAACTTTGAAATACATGTTTTGGAGATCTGTATAGCTTAAGAGATTGGCACTAGGGACTTCTTCACATGCACTGCTGAAATCACCCAGTATTATTGCAGATCACGGTGATTCTGAAGGTGTTTGTCCAGGGGGCATAGGGACCCATTGCTCCATACCTCACACCATCCATCTACCTTTTTAAGCTGGATCAACCCTTATGGAAAGACAGGGAGCCTCCCATTGTGCACCGCTGGCAATTTTTCCATGGTGGCAGGGTTTTGTTTTGTTTGCCAGTTTTGCCATGGAGACACCCTGGAAGTACTTCTAAGGGGTGTGGTGGAAACCAAATCTGAGCCCATGTGATGAGGTCCTAGGAGGATGTTTGATCATTGCTGTTGGGTTTCATCCCTGACTACACAAGTCTCCAGCCCTCAACGAGTAGTTAGCCTAGATAGATTAGAATTCTTTCCCCATGTTCCCTATGCATGCCTATCTCAAGAAGGGGCTTAGAAGTGTGGTTGTCTTACTCATCCTGCATGCCACTATCTCCTCTCCCTTTGAATACTTAGCCATGTGATTACATCTTCAGGGAAGATGTAATTTCCTCTTTAAAGGTATTTTTATTGCCCTGCTGGGGCCATATGGTCAATTCTCCATTTAGGTCTCTCTCTTGCCTTAGTTCTCCTTGTGTGAGGGCACATCTTGCCATTTTCCAGGCAAGATGTAGATGCATGGCTATTATGTTATTTTTTCCTTTCCTTAGAAGATAGCCCAGTGAAACTAGTTAGCTACAAGAACCTTTCCTATCCAGAATGGATTTCTTTTGACTTTAATAAACATATTATTTTTAGGAACTATGAAGTTGTGGATCTTCAATCCTGTTCCATCCTGTTGAATGGAAACTAATCCTTGCTCTGTACACGGAAGCTTCTGCTAGTAATGAATTGTGCTTCTGGCACTCTGTTATATTTTTGTGGAATCATCCCCAAGTGAGGGTTATTTTTGAGCCTAACAGCCCTTGATTCCTAACAATTGCAATGACACAATATCTATAAAATTGAATTGTGATTGTATCAGAGTTATAAAATTATAATGTCTAAAGAGCATGTCAGTGTGTGAGAAAGGATGACTTTTACCTTATTGCTTCCCATGTTTTGCATAATCAAGCAGAAAATGAGGTGACATGAGATCCAAGTTATTGGACATCAATGACTGAGCCATAAACAAGGATTGTAGTAAGAAGTCTATATGACAACAGTGTGGATCATTGGTGGCACTATGCCCACTCAACTGAGGGTACAACTGGTTTAAAAAGCAGACATTCTGCTTTGCTGTCATGCAGTATGATCCTAAAACATACCTAGTTCCTTAGATGTTCTCCAGAAACCAAGCAATCCCTTATTCCCAATCAACTCTTAATACCTAACTTATATTTTTTGGTACACCATCTTTCTACATGCAGAGATTTTTTTAAAAAAGGGAGTCTTAAAAGTGAAATACCTCTTTTGCATTCTTGAGTGCTGTTTACTAAGGGGGGCAATACTATGCAAACTTGTGTGCAGGTAATTGTACTGTAACGGATTCTGTGTTATGGTGTAGTTAGCCCATTAAAAAGCTCATGTGTCTGTAGTTTAAAGAAAGATTTTCCCCCTTTTTAGCTGCTTGGAATGTCTTTTAAGAGAGAAAACTCAAGATCATCATCATCATCTCACACGTGTGTCTCTGAGTCATATAAGGATCAAATATTTGATTGCTATAGACAATTTAATGTGGTCTGGTATCTCCTATTTCTTCATCTGCACTTCCTGGCTACTAGAAATGATTAGAAGAGCAAGACAACAAGGGATATGAGAAAAGAGATGGCAAGTGACATCATCTCTCCCATGTCTTGACTTCAGAACCAGCCTTTCTAAGTTTCCACAAAAAAGGAGACATTCTAAGGAGTCCAAGCCTGGTGCTTTTCACATGCTGAGAATAATGAGACATTTATGGTGTTAATGAAATATTAATAAAATAGCACTTTATCTTTAATTATCCTAATTGAGTTGTGTACTTTAATTACCTGAAAATTGCCATAATACACACATCCATGTTTGCAAACTTCCTATATCTGATAGTGATGGTTAGATAATAATACCCCATGGGCTACATGCCAGAGCAAAGATGTCTCAGACATTTTGCAGAGTAACAACTGAATGTAAAAAGCTAAATATAACTAGTCATAAAATGCTCCCTTATTTTACAGCTGTAATAAAATAATATGCACTATTTTTTAAGGAACATTGGTCTAAATAGGTTGTGTTTTGAAATATTTCTTTAGGGTGCTATAATTGAAGTGATACAAAATTACCCTTCATGGCCAACTCACAGCTTGAAGAATAATGGAAAGCAATGTACATGTTGAACATCACAGCCTCTAATGTATTGATATGCTAAATAGTATGTGCTTGAGTCTCCTTTGGAAGGAGAAGAACTGTCTTACTACTTGGGGAAGTGACTCTGGAAGCTCTCAAATCAGCCTCAACAGAGTGACAATGATCCCCACCTTGTTTATCCCAAAGATGCCTATTTCTGAAATCTGGATGTCCACATAAGCTATCATGTTCAATAACATCATTAGTTCTCCCTTAATTCATCTAAATCAAAAAGCTGTATAAGCCACTGATGATCACATCACAATGATAAATTCCAGGAGTTCTCTATAATATCCCTTTCTTTTTCTAACTTTATATGAAGACAAAACCTTATGCCAGTGTAAAGAACTGGGACTATCACCTCCACTAATACACACTAGGTCACCACCTGCTTGTTAGTGGAATACACATTTATTTATTTTTTGTTCAGAGCTGAATTTGGTATTCACTTCCATGATCTGAAGAAAAAAAATCAAAGCTGCCCTTACAGACTTATCTTAAAGTCACTACAGGCTCATGCCTATAGCCATTCCATATCCAGGACCTCATCAGAGGCAGTGAGAGAAGCGTTTTTCCCTATTTGTCTCCACCGCCGGTACAGAGTCCCATGGAGCCCATCATATGATGGAGGGTTACTTCAGGCAGGACTTTGTGGGGCTCCTTGCTCGCAGCATTATGGCAGCAGAGCCCAGAGAAGTCAAGTGTACACCCAACTCATTGAACTCATTGTACACCCAACTCATTGAACAAGGCAAGAGGAGCTGAAGAGGAAGTGGGGACAGATAGGGAAACATAATGGGAAGCAAAATGATGAACCCCTACAGTAGGGAACAGATTGTGATGGTTTCCTCTGCTGCCTCATGATTTCCTCCACTGTCCCCCACTTTACCCCTGGCCATCTGATAAGATCCCTAGTAAAGAACAGGGAGAGATCAGAAAAGGGTTGGACTATGTCTCACAAAGGCATCTTTGGTAAATCTAGTGAATGACCACTGTAGCTTCATTCCATAAGCAGAATGAATGTGCTAATTTAAGCCATACAGGATTTTGAACACTTTCCATAAAGGATCCCATTATTAAAAACCATAACAACCATATAACAATGCATACTGATACCACCTAGTTACCTTATCCTTTACCTATTGCTGTTCTGTTAGAATCCGTTCTAATACAACCCCTTGTTAACTGTATCATGTAGTAGGCATTCTAGAATGTGGACAGGAGGTAGATTCAAGCAGGATATTTTCATTTTTTCAAGTAAAAAAATATTATTATATATATGATGCAGAACATGTTAAACTATGTTACTATTTTTAAGATTTAGAATACTTTAAAATAGTATGGTTTAACATTGCGCTCAGTGTTTGATTCAGTTTAAAAAGGAAGAAAAAAAGAATGTCGAAAGGTAGAAGAATTTAGCAGCACCTTATTTTTGCTTTTGAGGATTTCAATCCACTTGTTTCCTTTAATGTTACTCCTTTAAGAAAGCACCTAAAATAGACCTTCTTTGTCTCTCTATGGTGTATGAGCTTTCTTCACCTTCCTTTCGTGTTGCCTCTTCTCCTGTTTCCTACTTTTAATTTCTTTCAGTCTGCCTCTTTCTCATTGAGAGCAATTACTTCCTGCTCCTCTGTTGTTCTACAGCATTTTAGCACTGACCTCTTTCTCAACAGAAGAGAAATCCAAGGCCTTGAACATCATATAAATGAGAAAACAGTTCTCAAGACTGATCAGGGGATAAAACAGAAAGGAAAATGGAATTTGTTTCAATTGTAAGAAAGAAAGACATATTAAAGAGCAAGAAGAGGAAAAGAGAACCATTGATGTGGAAAGCTGAATGGTTGTGGAAACAGTGAGACACACAAACAATTCAATGCTAAGTCCACAAAAGAGATATAGTTGGTTGCTCTGAAAGCCCTCAAGGCCACACATTGCGTAGAATGGCTTATAGACAGGCAGGAAACTTATGAAATGATTACCAATGTGGAATTATTCTCAGAAATGGAAGCAGCACAAGAATTTGCTTGACTTGATCATCTAACTTCAAGGAATTCAGGACACAAAAAGTGGTACACAAAGTTTAAAATAGGGCTGATGAATCCTGTGGCATAGAATGAGAAATAGCCATGGTAGAACCCATTCAAGGGACCCAATCCAGAAAACAAAATAACACAAAGATAGATGATATAACATTTCCTCAACAGAAAAGAGGAAACCATGAAAATGAACAAAATCTGGCTACCAGTATTAAAAAACTCTAAAATTACAACAGTAGTAGTAATTTTTATTGATTAGCCCTTAGGCCAGTGGTTCTCAACCTTCCTAATGCCGTGACCCCTTAATGCAGTTCCTCATGTTGTGGTGACCCCCCAACCAAATTTGACACAATTACTAGATACACCCAAATTTGAATACTGGTGGGGTTGGGGGGAGGGTTGGTTTTGTCATTTGGGAGTTGTAGGTAAAGGTTTTCTCCTGACATTATGTCCAGTCATGTCTGACTTGGGTGTGGTGCTCATCTCCATTTCTAAGCCAAAGAGCCGGCGTTGTCCCTAGACACCTCCAAGGTCATGTGGCCAGCATAACTGCAGGGAGCATGGTTACCTTCCCACCAGAGCAGTACCTATTGATCTACTCACATTTGCATGTTTTTGAACTGCTAAGTTGGCAGAAGCTGGGGCTGACAGCGGAAGCTCATGTCGCTTGCTGGATTTGAACCTGCACTCTTTCGGTCAACAAGCTCAGCAACTCAATCAAAGAGCATTCTGATCTCCACCAATGATGTAATTGAAACAAACTTGGCACACAGATATCCCTTAACCAACAGAAAATATTGGAGGTTTTGATGGATATTGATCTTGAGTTTTGGGAGTTGTAGTTCACCCATATCCAGAGAGCACTGTGGACTCAAACAATGATGGATCTGGACAAAACCTGGCACGAATACCCAATATGTTCAAATGTGAACAGTAGTGGAGTTTGGGGAAAATAGTCCTTGACATTCGGGAGTTGTAGTGGCTGGGATATAGTTCACCTACAATCAAAGAGGATTCTGAACCCCACCAACGATAGAATTGGAGCAACTTCCCACACAGAACTCTTATAACCGACAGAAAATACTGTGTTTTCCGATGGTCTTTGGTGACCTGTTTGACATTCCTTTTGGTGAAGCCGCAAGGGAGCCAAGGGAGCCTTCACACGAGCCCTCCTTGGGCTCCTCCATGGCCTCACCATTTGGCGAGCGCGCGGGGGAGCCCAGGAAGGGTTCGCGCGAAGGCTGCCTTGGCTCCCTCGCGGCCTCGCCATTTGGTGAAGCCGCAAGGGAGCCAAGGGAGCCTTCACACGAGCCCTCCTTGGGCTCCTCCATGGCCTCGCCATTTGGCGAGCGTGCGGGGGAGCCCAGGAAGGGCTCGCGCGAAGGCTGCCTTGGCTCCCTCGCGGCCTCGCCATTTGGTGAAGCCGCAAGGGAGCCAAGGGAGCTTTCACACGAGCCCTCCTTGGGCTCCTCCACGGCCTCGCCATTTGGCGAGCGCGCAGGGAGCCCAGGCTGGGCTCCCTTGCAGCCTCGCACGAAGCCTCTCTCGCCTAGACTGTGCTCCCGCCGGGCGGCAGGGGCACGATCTAGGAGAGAGAGGCTTCATGCAAGGCTAGGCCCCGCACGAAGCCTCTCTCGCCTAAGCTGCGCCCCTGCCGCCCGTGCTAGGCCCTGCACGAAGCCTCCCTCGCCTAACCCGCGTTCCTGCCAGCCGGCGGGATCGCGATCTCGGCGAGGGAAGTTTCATGTAAGGCAGCCATTTTGAGGGGGCGGGGCCAACCGAGGCCCCTTCGCGACCCCCAGAAAATGGCCCAGCGACCCCCCTGGGGGTCGCGACCCCCAGGTTGAGAACCGCTGCCTTAGGCCATATCACAATAAGAAACAGAACAACAAGGCCTGACAAGACCCGATCACACTCCACGTAGTAAGTTAAAGTAAGACACTTATAACAATACAGTAAATAAATATGATAAGACATGATAAAACTGATAAACTGATCTGGCTGAGTATATACATCATATTTCATTATCACCACTACAATTTACCCCAATCAGCCCTACATGTGTGGTTCTCAGATGTATTGTTTTGCTTAAATACAGAGCTGTTTTATATGTTATTTTTGGGTCTTGGCCACACATAAAATATGTTGTTCTGATGTGAGATTCCCAATACATTGTCCGTTTGATATATAAAATTACAACAGCAAAACAACAGAGAGGAAACAAACAAGGACATCTAATCACATCTCAACAAAAGATTGCCCCAGGCACTGCCAGGTCATCAAATGCTAATCAAGGTGGTCAGTTGAAACATTCACACCTAGCTCCAACAGGCAAGAGTCCTTTGTCCCACCCTGGTCATTCCACAGATATATAAACCCATTTTCCTAGTTCCAGTAGACCTCACTACCTTTGAGGATGTTTGCCATAGATGCAGGTGAAACGTCCGGAGAGAATGCCTCTAGAACATGGCCATATAGCCCGTAAAAACCTACAACAACCTGATGATATAATAATTTGGTTGAAGGGAATGATAGAATGAACAATATGCACATTTAATTAAATAACTGAGGCAAATGATCTGGGAAACAACACACAGTTCCACAACACCCAGACAGAAAGGTAGCCTTAATCAGAAACAAGAAGAAAAAATGACACAAGGCATCATTCATTGCCAAAAAATCATGGTCATCGGTAAGAGGAAACTGGAATAATACGTACATATTGCTGCTGTATCAGAGTAAGATTGTCATTGTTACAAAAATAATGAGTGGAAAATTCCTCCCTCCAACAGAAAAAGATAAGCCAGTTCAGTTTATTCTTCATCTTCCTTTTAATTGAGAGTCTCATTTTGATGTATTAAGAGAAGAACAAAAAGGGCAGAAGCAAGAGTGCCAGGAGAAGGACCAAATACCTTCCTTCTTTTTCAACCTTCCTCTTTCCTCCGACTTTATTCCTTGCTCTATCTTCTCTGCATGAGATCGTGGTGACTCCAAACGACCTTTTTATCCTGTTAAAATATTTCTATAGTATTCACTCAAATGCTTTTCATCTGACATGGACAGGGATCAATTTGCCTCAGTTGTTTTATGTGATTAAGTCCTCAAAAGAGCTTTCAAAATATTGATGATGGATATGCGTTGACACCCATACATCACATTAACTCAACTTCCCTGTGCAGATATAGCTCATGGATCAGAAATACTAAAGATGTGTACAGCCATGGAAAAATAGATTTGTGTTTTGGCAACCACTTTAAAGTGGACAGCCCTGCATTTATGGCACCTGTGAAATTCTGGGAAATGTAGTTTAGGAGGTGGGACATTTTGAATTCTCGGCTACAGAGGTCCTTATTTATTATTTATTTATTATTTATTTACTTCATTTATATACCACTTTTCTCAGCCCTCAGGTGACTCAAAGTGGTTAACAGCAGCAAAATTCAATGCAAAAACATTATAGCAATTATGGGACAGTTAAAACAATAGCATCCTTGTCTTTCCAAACTACATTTCCCAAAATTCTGTTGCCACAGCACAACACTTACTTGGATTTCATTTTCTTTCAGAGTTTGGAAATGCTATTTTTAGAATATAACTTCCAGAATGACCCAATCAGGCTGACTATGTGTACATTGTAATAAACAGTTTTATCAAAAAGATTTCAAAACAGCATTCTGTCGCATTCTAATGAATGTAGACCTATTGATTCTTGACTTCTACCTTGAGCTTGAAAACTTCAAAATGTTTTCATGAATTAAAATAAGCCTCCTGAGTCTTTCACTTGTTAGTTTATTCCTTGACTGTAGGTGGACATACCTTTTTAATATTCTCATAGTGAGATACACTTTATATGCAGCATGTGTGTGCCATCCAACACAAGAAAGAGAAAAACAAAACAAAATCAGATAACACAAAATGAAACATATATGCCTTGTACTGTATCTTGTGTATTCCTTAATAGATGGACATTTTCTTACAGAAATAATTCCAGTGTGTCCTGAATGGGACCAACCTGCTGACAACCACTGCAGGCTGATTCTGGTTTGGTGTATGATTACTGTCCAAAATTGATGTGGGGCATGTCATGTTCAAATATATTATTTGATTGGCTAAGCCAAAAATAACTAAATGGCAAAATCAATAGATATTTTAGGATAGTTTTTTTTGTCTCAGCTACTCCTTTCCTTTAAAGAAAGAAATCTGAATGTGGCAAGTGGTTAGATTTTAGGGACTAGGCAATCTATATGAATAAAAACATAATGTTCATTTGTGGGATTAACATAACTAAAAAAACCACTAGACAAATTGACACAACATTTGGAAACTACACCCCTAACAGACCAATGAGGGACCATCACTCATAACCTCCCCCCCCCCCAAAAAAAAGAGTTAGATAGTAGGTAGACAGATCAATCAGGAGGGCTGCTGGGAGTTACAGTCCAAGAATAGGTAGAGAAAGAAAAAAAGGAGAGAAAGAAAAAAGAGGGGAAGGAAGGTAAGGTGTAGATAAGTAAGTAAGTAAGTAAGTAAGGAAGGAAGGAAGGAAGGAGAGAAGGGAAAAGGGAGAGAAGGAAAGACGGAGAGAAAGATAGGAGAGAAAGAGGGAGGGAAGATTCGCCACAGAAATACGTGGCAGGAACATCTAGTGATGTAATATAATTGTGACATTATAGGTCTATGTTCTTGTGGCTTCTGAAGGAAAACATGACTCGAGAAAATTAAAATTCTAGTGGAAAAAGGTTAAAAATTATTATTTTCTTCATCTAAAAGAATGATGTGATCAAAAATTTGGCTTCCATAATTTAAAATTAGCAGACTATACCATAATTTAGGGCAGTTTTACACAAACACCATAATCCAGTTGGAAGTGGTTGAAAACAAACAATTTTCATTGGGTAGTACCCACACAAACACTCTGGGAATTGGTTCAGGGCTGGGACAGTGGCTACAGTATCTGCTGAATGAGGATCGGAACCAGAGATGGCCCTAGGTAATTTTCAACGGTAAGCAAACAGTATTTTGCACACACACACACACCCCCACAACCAATCACTGATATATATTTTCTGTTTGTCGTGGGAGTTGTGTGTGCCATATTTGGTTCAATTCCATCATTGGTGGAGTTCAGAATGCTCTTTGATTATAGGTGAATTATGCATCCCAGTAACTATAACTCGCATATGTCAAGGTCTATTTTCCACCAAGAGCACCTCAAGAGCGCCCCTGGGCAAAATCAACTATACTGCAAATGCTTACTTTGCGTAATGGGTTGAGCCGCCCCTGATCGGAACCAAACCCAGGAACTGCAGTATCAGTGATGACACAGTTGCTGCAAAATGCAGAGTTGTTTTTCTTAAACAGTCCACTAAGGTGTGCTGATGCACATATCCATGTTCATTCAGGATCAATGCCGATCTGTGGCAGGTCACAAGAAAATAGAACAAAGAGGTAGAAAGTGAGAGGACCCATGGAAATTGTGTAGTTTCCTCTCTTTGGGGAGTAACTGTTTACCTTCCAGCCAGCCATGTTTTAGTGATTTTTAAAGTATTTCATGTACCAGAAGTGTCCTGACAAGTGCACCACATTTTATGGTCCTGGGTCAAGCCCTGGATTAGATATACTCTGCTCATCTGCATCACATAACCAGACTTTCTGATAAGATTTTTAATGTGTTGTTTCTGTCTTGAATTATACTGAAGGAAGCATTGAGATGGACATTTTGTGAAGTGGCTTAGAATTGGATTATAGTGTCTGTGTAGAATCATCCTCAGTCCCAAGAGTATTTTTTTTGTCGTGTCAGGAGCGATTTGAGAAACTGCAAGTTGCTTCTGGTGTAAGAGAATTGGCCGTCTGCAAGGACGTTACCCAGGGGATGCCCGGTAGAATTGATGTTTTTATCATCCTTGTGGGAGGCTTCTCTCATGTCCGCGCATGAGGAGCTGGAGCTGATAGAGGGAGCTCATCCGCCTCTCCCTGGATTCGAACCTGCGACCTGTCAGTCTTCAATCCTGCCGGCAGAGGGGTTTAACCCACTGCGCCACCGGGGGCACCTAATAACAAGTAATGTCATAGTTTGTAATAATTTTTTCCTTGTCTGCATATAGAATTGTGTAACATTGTAATTTCCTTTAATAATATTTAATATTTAATTTGATTTAATTTGATTTGCCAAGCTCTTAAGCAAGGTTTTAAAATAATATTATTAAAGGGATATCATGTCATTTAGCATTTTTAATTATTAAAAAACCCCTCACTCATTTATTATTTCCATTTTAAAAAGGGAGTGTGGGAAGGAGATGAATTAGAAGGAAGTATGGATGAGAGTCTTTTTTTAAAACAACCCTCAAATATCTGTAAATGTTGACTTGTTACTCCCCACCAACCACTCAAAAGAATTAAGAGATTATTTAAAGCTCCTCTATATGTCTCTAATCGAAAGAAGAAGCACAACTTGAGGGGGCACGGGTCTCTGTGTGTGTCTGAACAACCACACTGCAAGGTGAATCCCTATTTCACTTCATAGTAGAGAAACTCTAAGGAAAGTACCTACTCAGCAGCAGCAATAGAACATATGGGGTTTATGTTCAACTCACTGTCTGAGCTAACCATGCCCCAGACCCTTTTCCCAGTGTGTGACTGGGCACCTGTCAAAATATGACTTATGTATTTCTTATAACAATTTCTTTTGCATCTCTAGCAGTCACAAAAAGCTGTGTGTGCACATACAAGCCCACATTCTATGTGATGAATGGCTCATAACCCTCACACCCTGCTCGCCTGAGCCAGTTGCTTCTTTTAAATCACCCATCTTATCTTGAAGAAACACATCTTGTTCTGTATCCGAACCAGGTTGCTTATCTCACCTCCAGAGACTGCCCATCAACATGAGGGTGTGAAGTGAAATGACTTCGCCAGCTATCGGCTCAATTTGCAGTGAGTGAGCAGCCCACATCTTGATACCAACACATAATTCAGTTGGCTTTGGCAGATTGTTAAAAGGAAGGCTAGAATCACACTGCCAGGGACACTGAATTATATCAACTTGAGACAGAATCTGAGCCCTGCAGGTCAGGATTTGAGGATACTAAAGGAAGCTTAAGCTTGTATTTGTAGCAGCTAATATTCTGAAATGTAGACACTCAACACAGCTGAAACTGTGATGGTGATAGAGGTTAACTTCCTCAGATTTTCTCAGGAACAATTGAATATTAATATTACCAGCTACCATTTTATTTCATCACACAAAGAACCAGTTGCATGGATGTTTCAAACTGTATTTTTTTTTCAATATCATTAGATTTTATTCCTAAAATGTGTTCAAGAGATGTCCAAATATTCTTTATAATTATTTTGCAGTTTGTTCTTATGAACAGTTGCACTTAGCTTACTTGCCCCTAGGAACTTGGACTGCACTATGATGCCATGAGAGTACAATAAAATTACACAGTACATTAATAAAAATCACAAACATCACATGTATTATACTGAAAGCTAACTGTTCAGTCAACTATTAAGTAGACATGTATGTTCAGCTATAATACAAATATAACTGAAATATATGTGTTACTGCTACTCAACTCAAGTTAAACATATGTATTCCATTAATAAAAAAAAACTTTTTTCAATGCATTCCATGAGAAACTTTTTGAAAGCCATATTTGAAATTCTTAACGTAATCCATCCAGTATATACTTAATGCTCTTTATAACATTTACATCTATTATTTTATTTGCTTCACCAAACCCTTATGCTATCCATGCAAGAAGCAGTTAGAGATTTCTCGATATCAGCAAACAGCCACAAGACATGCCATAGATCAGTGGTTCTCAACCTGGGGTCCCCAGATGTTTTTGGCCTACAACTCCCAGAAATCCCAGCCAGTTTACCAGCTGTTAGGATTTCTGGGAGTTGAATGCTACAAACATCTGGGGACCCCAGGTTGAGAACCACTGCCATAGATGGATGGTAGTTAACAGTAGGGAAAATATCATTGTTAGAAAGATAGTCACATCAAAATAAACCAAGAGGTGATAGCAAGTTATTATGGACATCTACATCTGCTGCTAGGTCCTTCTGGAGACTTGTGTGGCTTTGGCATTGCACAACTTTGGAGCCACGGAAAATGTTTATAAATTAAGAAAAAAAATCATGTTCCTTGTTTGAAGTCTCTTCATTGACTATAAATTTTTGAGGAGGCAGGTGCCATGGATCAATAACACTTTCAGGACCTAAAAAGGCACTTTGAGAGCCATCCCCTTCACCAAAAGGTTGTCACGGTGTTCACCGCGTGTGTTATTTTTCTCTCCTCATTGTTTACTGTGGTCAAGAATAAGTGTCTAGCCAAATGGGCTTTTTCTTCTTGTAACAAATCCCTCAAGAACACATTCTTGGATAAATACACACCATCAGTGTGTATAGTTCAGGGTGCTGAAATACTATGTTAGGTACGATACAGGACATAATAGTCTAGCCACGTGCATAACCGATCAATGTTATATGGGTAATCCTCAACTTGCCAAAATTGAAGAGCTAAAATGAAAGATCACATCAGAGTTATTCCCAATCATTTCGTTTGGATGACTCTAAACTTATGTGAAACCTAGAATCATAGAATAGAATAACCTGAAGAATAAGATTCTTGCCCTCTAACAGACCTAGTCATTGCCACCAATATAAATGAGTAGATAAACACCAAGGTCTCAAAATGGCGATACTGGGGTTGGGGTATTGCCCTATATATAACACTATGGCTGCAGACTGGGATCCGCCATCTCTCCAACTATAACTTAAAATCTGGAAATCACAAAATTAGTATCAACAACAACAAAATACTCAATTTCAGTCCTCTGACTCATACAGAATTTGGTAATGCATGAACAAAATATAGAGCAGGATTGTGACACATAAAAATGTTAATTTTGCTCCACCCTCTGGGTTATTATCACTCTACACCAGTGGTTCTCAACCTGTGAGTCCCCAGGTGTTTTGGCCTACAACTCGCAGAAATCCCAGCCAGTTTACCAGCTGTTAGGATTTCTGTGAGTTGAAGGCCAAAACATCTGGGGACATGCAGGCTGAGAACCACTGCTCTACACTGTTAAAGCAGTGGGATCTTACACTGTGAAAGCACTATGGGATTGGCATCTCACTTTAAGTTCTATGGCTGCCTCCTGTTTCAAAAATTTCAAATCCTGGGATTTGAAATTTAGGAAAGGCCCTTTAAAATTCTCAGCTAGAGAGGTCCTGGGCCTCACTAAACTACAAACTGCAGAATTCTGCAGGAGGCAGCCACAGGATTTAAGATGGGATGTCAACTTTTTAAAAGTATAGTGTGATAATCTAGAGGTACAGATCTACAATACCACATGCTATCTGGTAAAACATAAATACCTTAGCTCTAATACTCTACTCCAGTGGTTTCCAATCTTATCATGGCCACCCCAGACAGCAAAAGGTTACTCAACAGCCACCAGCTCTCAGCAGTCTGTTGCTTACCTCCACCGCTGTTCAAGATGAGACCTCAGCTGAAACAAGTATTTCACACCACTGTGCAAACCCCAGTTGGAGAAACTGAAGAAAGCACATCTTGGTAAGCTTCAGAAGAGTAAAACATACCCACAGCATTAAAGTGTTGGTTACAGTGAGTAGTGCTTTGCAGGTGTCTTAAATTATGTGAAAAATGCTTGTTATACAGGCAACAGCTGAGACCTTTAGATATAAATGTACTCAGGGCTGAGACTTCCTTCTTGCACCTGTCTCTGTTGCTTTTGGGAGGGGGGTTATTTTGGGTCTTAGCAATAGCTCATGTTTCCCTGTTTGTTGTCTGGATTTTGTGCTTCTGATTTCAGATTGAATTTGTGGAGATCTCGACTTGACCTTCATAGGCTTTTGTATGTGGCTTCTTGCTTTGGACTGTTGACTTTGGTTGGCTTATTCATTTCTGCTGTTTGATTTTGAGTGTGCTTCTGAAAAAGTGGATGTGTGTATGACACAGCTTTTGGTTCCCCAAATGTTTGGGACTAAAGACTCAGAGGGCTTGGCTAACTATCAAGAATCCTGGGATCAGAAGTTCAAAACACCCGGAGAACCAAAAGTTGGGAATCGCTGCTCCACCCAATGTATCCTGAGAATGTTTTTCCACCAACATTATTAAAGGGGGGTTATTGTCTGCCAATCGTCAAAGTTACTCCTGCAGAATTCTGGGAGATGTCATTCACAGTTATCTGAAACACTCCATCTATTGCTGGGAGAACACAGCAGTAAATCCATTATATAAGCCAGACACGTGGCACCATGTGAATAGTAGTATAACTGTTTGCTGCAGTGAAAAGACCCTGACCAATATGCATGAGGGACCTGGAGGACATGGAATTAATGACCTGTACTGTGCCCATATTATTGCACTGAAAGTGGAGAGAGGAGTTAGCCGAATCCTTGGCCTATATTTTCAACACCAATATGACTGAGGGGGGGGGGGGGAAATCCAAAAACATTAAGCTCAATAACAAGCCCACCTCAGTGCCTTCAACAGGCCACCTGGTACAATAATGAAGATCAAAACAAGCCCTACAACAAGTAGAAACTGCGGTGATTGAAAATACTTTAAAGGAATTCTTTCTCCTCAGCTCATTTCTCCCAAAAGAAATCCCACTGAAGGAGATTAAAAATTATTTCCTAATATCCCACATAATCCTGATCTTATAATACATCTTACAAATTTTGTATACAACATCTTACAGATGCCACAAAAATGTCCTATCAGGTGGCACAATTCTGTTTTATTCTTGCATGCAAAAATAAGTAATTTGAGAAATTTTCTCTGTTATAGAGGGCAATATGAAGGAGAGCACTATATCTCCAGTTAGCAAACAGTGTTTCTTAGTAAAGTGCAAGGACTAGATTTTGGTCATGTCTGGGGCCAAATTTATCTGGGGAACTGTCCAGTCAAAAGCACAGTGGAACATCCACATTTTTATATAATATATATGTTGTCTTTTCCCAACATAGAAACATGGCTATATGCCTAAAATAACATAGACTTGTTTTGATAAACACAAAAGAATCTGGTAATGTAAATCACTTTAGGCTTAGGGGGGCATTATGGTTTTCAAACAGATTACACTGAGTTTTACACAAAGTTTTCTTTCTGTTCAGGAAATGAAAAATGCATGCAACGTGCATACATTTCTGTACAAAGTCACACACATTTACAAAAACACCCAATCCTGGTCCAAAATGTTTTTTCTACCCAAAACATGTTATTTTTTGTGCAGACAGTAGTATACCCTGTACAAAACTGCTGCTTTTTGGGACAGGAGACACAGAGTGGATCTACTGATCTCTTATCCCACAGCTGATCCAGCATGGCGTATGTCAGATCAACCCCAAGATGGATAACACTGAAAATGTGAATATTCATGAATATGGTTCATATCTCCAGAACACACCAACATATATCTATATTTCTATCTTACATCTGTTTTTGTCTGGGCAGGAGACTTGAGCAGTCTAATATAGGGCAGAACAGTTGTGGCAGTTGCGACTGTTATGACTGCTAGCAACAAACTTTTTACAATTATAATATAAGTTAATATTGTTTTAGTGTCAATTATGAACCATCAAGATTATTAAGATCATCTGGAAAGGCCCTGCTCTCGGTCCCACCGGCCTCGCAAGCGCATCTGGTGGGGACGAGGGACAGGGCCTTCTCGGTGGTGACCCCTCGACTCTGGAACTCTCTCCCACTGGAGATCAGAACTGCCCTGTCTATCCTGGCATTTAGGAAACAGGTGAAGACCTGGTTATGGAGACAGGCATTCGACGAGTGAGCCAATACCCTGAGATATGGATGGAGGATGATGAGCAACGATTTTAATGTGACGACTGATCATTATAGTTATTGATTGTAATTGCAGTTTTAATGTTTTACTGTAATATGTATTATGATGTTTTATTGATTGTATGTGATATTATGGTTGGAAACCGGTCTGAGTCCCTCAAGAGAGGTGAGAAGGCCGGTATACAAAACTTTTAAATAAATAAATAAATAAATTTTATGATGGTACCTGTATTTTACAGTATTTTTGATATGTACTGTGCTTGTTTACATTTCAGTGACTTGATGCAAATAAAATTTTACTTGATTTGACTTTTAAGTTCAATGAACACAAACATTAGTTTTGGATACAAAAACCACATAGTTCAGAAGAGTCATTTTTTCTCAAACTCATATAGTCATTTTCTTTTGTTTGCAGGCAATAGTTTGGTAATTAGAAAAATTAATTTGGCTCAGGCCTTTAGAATGAAAGTCAGTCACACATACTTGAGGATGTGTATTTCCTGACTCTTCCTCCACCCTTGCTCTCAAGCAGGTGTGGGCAATATGTAGTCTTCCAACTCCCATTAGTCCCCATGTCAGCACAGCTAATGGTGAGAGGCTGCAGGATTGAAGTACACAAACATCTGGAGACACACAAATTGTCTATTCCTGCTTTAAGGTTATAACAGCTGGACTTGAAATGTGGTTTGGCTGATATTAATTATTCCAAGAAATTCACCATTATCTCCTTTTCTGCCTCTTGACAATGAGAAAGGAAAAGGTAGGATGACTAGGACAGTTTTAAAAGGTGTGTTTTAATATTTTGATAAACGTTTTTAATGTTTATGTATGTATATAAGAATTTGTGTCCCAGCATTTAATGTTTGCCGTATATATGCTGTGCTCCGCCCTGAGTCCCCTTCAGGATGAGAAGGGCAGAATATAAATGTTTTAAATAAATAAATAAATAAATACTACCTCTGAGGATGCTTGCCATAGATGCAGGCGAAACGTCAGGAGAAATGCCTCTAGAACATGGCCCTATAGCCCAAAAAAACCTACAAGAACCTAGTGATTCCAGCCATGAAAGCCTTCGACAATATTTACAGTATTTATATTCCGCCCTTCTCACCCCGCAGGGGACTCAGGATGGATTACAGTGTACACTTATATGGCAAACATTCAATGCCAATTTGACATACAACGTATACAGACATACACAGAGGCTATTTAACCTTTTCTGGCCACCAGGGGAGCTGTCGCTTTCATTGTCCATCTGCGACACTGATGAAATACTTCCGCATTCCCCGCATGCTTTTGCTGGAGTGCTTTGCTAGAGTCTTTTTTATGGCCTCATAAATTAGTTAATTTAGCCCCCCCACACAAGGTGGTACCTAATTTTCCTACTTGACAGATGCAACTGTCTTTCGGGTTGCAAAGGTCGACAACAGGCTACACAATTGGTTGGAAGCCCACTCCAACCCAGGCTAGCTTCGAACTCATGACCTTTTGGTCAGAGTGATCTTAATGCAGCTGCGATTCAGCCAACTGCGCCACAATCCCGGTGCAAATAAATAAGGATATCTACTGGGGTTTTTTGGCTATTTATCCTGTCTGAACCAATCCCAATGTCAACAAACACTACAATCCTAATCTCATTTATTTAGTGAATTTTATGAGACTGACTCCCTATTAAATATGCTATCACTGTCTCCAAAGTATGCTTTCGTTGAGGTTTCATAAACACATGAAGCAGATTTTGCCTCATTGTCGGTTTCCCACAGCAAATGTGTAACCAGGGAGGATCCTTCATTTTATCCCATCATTCCAGAATCCCACTCCTTGGCTTCAGATGGTTGTGTCCATATTTATGGGAAACAGGACAAATAGAACAAGCTAATTTGTAATCCCAGAAAGAAAATGATGGCTCGACGGTTTCCCTCATTGAACACCCTGCCAGTTTAAACAGCTGATTAGTCAGCTTCTGTGGAATCGATCTGAATCAGTTCCACCTGCATGCTCCCACCAGGAGCCACTTTATTGTAAATCAATCATTCTGAAAACAACTCACAAAGGGGCCAGTCCTCACTAACAAGCCATCAATTTAATCTGTCTGTCTGGAGCACTCTGCCAATTAGGAGTGCAACAAACATTTATTCAAAAATTATGGGCAGGTTTACATTGCGTATTTTTCATCTTCTGAAGAGTCACCTGTAACTGTAGCTTCCTTTCTGTCTTTCTCTTCATATCCTGTTGATTGAAAACATTTTCATTATGGTCAGGGAAGTGTCCTGATATCACAGTATAAAAGGGCTTTGAGCGAGGTGTGTGAGAAAGAAAACATGTCCAGAATTTTAACAAAGAGATTGGACAGATAACCTTTATTACTGAAAGCCAACGTTAACAGGAACTCTGAAGCTTTATGTCCTGCCCTCAAGCCCCATGGGGCTGCAGATCAATCCGAGAAGTCAGAGAAGTTCTCTTCGTTCTTTTGACATAACGAATTGCTAAATTTTGGCCTTGGCTTTTCCAGCTGGCAGTGGTTGGAAAAGCCGCCTCTGGAGGGATGTGCAGATATATTATTTGGTCTCTCAACTTCTCCTTTAAGATATTTCAAACTATCCCAAATAAAAGGGAATGAAAAAGATATATTCTACTTTCCGCCTTTTTGTATCTTTTTTTTCCAAATTGGCTTGCCTGGACATTTCATTTATGTCAACAGCCCCAAAAGGCAAGAATGATGTTAGGACACTGTGTGTCAAATTTAGCTTTTCAGGAGTCATCTTTTCTTGGTGAGGAGAAGCAGGACATTTGGGGCAGAGGAGATATGTGTTGCTGTGAGCTCTAGTGTGCCAGTTTAATAGTGCCAGAGTAGATAATGCAGCTAAATAGTGTCTCAATTGTATCATCAAAGTGTGCTTTTGGAGGCAGCTCAGCTTTGCACTGTTAGCTATAAAATGTGATGTTTTATCTTAACAAACCACAGCATAAAGCTTTCAAAATTAGGGCCAGAGTAAATCCCTGTCTATGTCTCTCTTCATAGAACTCTGTGTATATCGGTTCTACAGTGCTTTACAAGCAAAACAACCATAAGATATCATAGGGTACACTTGTTAAACTTGTGTAGCTGTTGGGCACAAGAACACATTGAAATTGTGTGTTACACAGGAATCTTAGATCGACAAGTTGCCTTTCAAGAAATCTGCTTACCTTGATTCAGGCATGTAGCCGGGGGGGGGGGCCTTGAGGGGCTTCATCCCCCCCCCAAATTCTCATGGTGGTTCGCAAAAAGGCCTTACTGGCGCATTATTTAAACTGTTATGTTTATTCATATCATGATCTGATCACCATACTCAATATATCCCATATGCATGGGGGTATTGGGGTAATGATACAAAAGGTTTGCTAGGCTAGACCCTCTTTCACTCAGACTCAGCCCCCCCCCCCGAAACACAGCCCCCCCGAAACCCACCCTGAAAAAAATTCAGCCCCCCCCCCCGAAACGAAATCCTGGCTACAGGCCTGCCTTGATTAATGTTCACATTATACAAACCCCGTTGAGTTGATGAGAACCATTGGTTTCTCTGCTTAATTTGTAAAGCTTTGCCCAAACTAATCAGTTGTACTAATTGCATGAAAGCCATTGTTGTTTATTACTGCATTCCTGTATTAACAAATCATCTGAGTTTTAATGTTTAATGTAAAAGTTTAGCAAATGTTTGTTTAGTAAACGTAAAGCTTAAAATACGAAATAATACTTCAAGCTAGAACAAGAAAAGAGCATGACAGAACATAATGTAAACACAGTCAAACAGTTCAAAATAGAATAAAAACAGCATGAAAACCAGGTGAGAAAATGGAAGCAATACAAATACTGACAAGCACTAAACAGGTGCCTACTAAAACCCATGGGAAAATACAAAGATCTTCTCATTAGCTGAACCTATTGGGGAAGAAAATACCTATTCCACAGTTGGCCTTCCACTTCTGAAAAGACCCATCTCCTTTCATCAGCAGAGGAGATAGATATTCACATTCCAGTAAAATCTGTTTAGAAGTTTTCTACTGACTAGAAGTCGATTATAATCAGAGAGGCAAACCTGGGAGTCAGTTCCAATCAAAGTTGTGAATCGGTTCCACTTTCAGTTCAGAATGCTCCAGTGCAAAGACTGACTTTAATGTATAGCTTGCAACAAACTCAAAGCACTTTGAACTCATTCAGATGTATTTCATGCCCATGGAAGCAACCACCACTTAATTTTAAAATATACTTCCTATAGAATGGGTTGTTATTTATCATGTCAGGAGTGAACCAAAACAGTTGTATTGCATTAAAAAAAACAGACAGACAAACAAACAAAACACAAAATGAATGGGTGCGACAAATATTCTTCACCATGAGAAAACAGGTGAGAAAGTAGAGCTTGTTTATATTTCCATGGAATGAGGTAGTGGTCTTTATTTTGGATCAGGATAGGGGAGAACAGGGTTCAAATCTCCACTCAGGCATAAGGGCCTAATTGGGTGACCATGGCAAGTTATACTATCTCAGTCTCAAGTAAAAACAAGGGCAACCACCCTCTAAACCAGTGGTTCTCAACCTGGGGTCCCCAGATGTTTTTAGCCTTCAACTCCCAGAAATCCTAACAGCTGGTAAACTGACTGGGATTTCTGGGAGTTGTAGGCCAAAAACATCTGGGGACCCCAGGTTGAGAACCACTGCTCTAAACAAATTTAGCCAAGAACATTCCATCATAGTTTTATATTGGGTCACCATAAGTCAAAAATGACTTAAAGACACACAACAAACTTTCAATTGCAATTCTTCATGTGCTTGTGAGAATATTTACAAAATCTGCATATAACTAAACAACCCAAAAACTGCAAGATATTTAAATAAGAATATCTGCATCACATGTCAGCATAAAGTAATTTAAAATTGCTGATACCCAAAGAATGAGAAAGGAAACTATTCATTACATTCTCCTCTTTAATGTCCACCGACCAGAACAGGAAATTGTCAGTCTCCCCCATGCCTCATCTCTTGGTACTACTTTATTACTACTGCAGTCAGCCCATTTTTCAGAAGTGTTAGAAGTACAATGGGAAAAATAAATGGTTTCTTTATCCTGTACTTGTCCTGCCAACTGATCCTTGGAATGTCTTTTGCTATAACTCACATTCCTTGTACATTAAAACAGTGGAAGCTCAGTGTTGAAAAGTGACACCAGCAGCTCTGTATTTCTTGTCTTAATGACTTTCAGAATCACATTCAGTTTTTCCTGTAAAGAAAGACAGACAGGATCTTGGATAGAGCAAGGAAGTGCTTGTCGGACATGACTTACCAAGGGTTTGACCCAGATGTCCTTACTCAACTGGCCATGTGGGCAAGGGGAAGTTGTCAACACAGGAAAAACAGCAATGACAAATGATTCATCTTCGAGACAAACACATTTATTCGACATTAAGTTTTTGTAGGCCACTACTTACTGTCACACTAGCAACAATCTGGAATTACTGCTTTTCATTCACTTACATTTAATGGAGAATTCAGATGATGTCATGGTTAATCCGTTTCATTCATATTTTCTGAGTTGTGCTCTTATTTATCTTGACTCTGAGTATGTCTGACCATATTCTCTCTTAAATGGCACTTGTTACTTGCTTTCATCTTCATAGATTCCTGAAAACAGAGCCTTTGCTTAAATTAAGACAAATCATTCTACATATGACATTTCTTCATATGTCAGCTTGCTTTATATACAGAGCTGTAGCAAAATGCCCTTCCTTATATAAAATGGCAAAATCAGCTTTGTTTGGGAGACTTATTAAAGTATTTTCAAGCTGTGGATAGTTAAATCCATGGATGCTCAATCTGTGGTTATGAAAGTTCAACTCTTTTAGTGTTCAGTAGTAAACATTAACTACTATTTTCGTCAAAAATATTTTGATCTGCCATTACTGACAATGTAGTCACCACATTATATTGTCAACAAACTGTGTTTAAAAGCCTCCAAAGAAGGAACTTCTTGAATATGCATGCTTCCAAACATAGACCAGCTTCTTTTACCTGCTGCCAATATGGAGAAAACAGAAGGAGGCAAGGAACAATAACCTCTTCAGCATGTTTCAAAATCAATATGCTTGGCTCAATCCAGAGTTTTAGCTATGGGTGTGTAGGGTCAAACAAAGTCATTGCCCCCCAAAAGAGGGGGTATGGTAACTTTAAAGCAGTGGTTCTCAACCTGTGGGTCCACAAGTGTTTTGGACTATAACTCCCAGAAATCCCAGCCAGTTTACCAGGTGTTATGATATCTGGGATTTGAAGGCCAAAACATCTGGGGGATCTAGAGGTTGAGAATCATTTTGTTAAAGCAAGAAAAATAACACTTCTGTAACTGTCATTGACTAAATGTAAACTAAAGACAACGTTGACTATGTCCACATCTTGCATACATCCCTTGGAAGCTAATGGCAGAGTAATGAGTTAATTAATAGTAGTGTGACCAATGTTTAAGTTTTAAAAAGTTCTCAATGTGTAATAATTATCATTATCCAATTAATTTTAGATAATTATTTCATCCAGTTGATCAACTTAATTCATTTCCACACCTATCCCAAGATTAAGAAGAATCCCCAGTTGATGTGTAATCTCTACTATTAATGCAGGGGTTCTCAAACTTTTAAAACAGAGGGCCAGGTCGCAGTCCTTCAAACTGTTGGAAGGCCGGATTATAATTTGGAAAAAAAAGAATGAATTCCTATGCACACTGCATATATCTTATTTGTAGTGCAAAAACACTTAAAACAATACAATAATTAGTATTTCAATGGGAAGTGTGAACCTGCTTTTGGTTGATGAGATAGGATTGTTCTTGTGTGCTTTCAAGTCATTTCAGACTTGAGTGAGAGCCTGGTAAATGTCCTTGGAGGATCGTATCCGGCCCCGGGGCTTTAGTTTGGGGACCTCTGCATTAATGTAATGCTTTAGGGCCTAAAGTTTAGACTATTTCTGTCCTTCAGTTACCTCCTGAAAATTGAGGATCTATTACAAGACATTATGGAGATTTCTAAGTGTGTTTGTATGGCCTTATACAAAATCTACAGTACAGCAGGACACCATGCACTTTTTGGAATATAAGGATATTATGGGTTTTATGGGATATTATGGCATCCTTGAAGTGACTGGACTGACCTTGAAGGAGCTGGGGGTGGTGACGGCTGACAGGAAGCTCTGGCGTGGGCTGGTCCATGAGGTCACAAAAAGTCGGAGATGACTGAACGAATGAACAAATGGGTTTTTAGACTCAAAATCATATATTGACTTTATAGGGCATTTTCTCCAAAACCTTGGGTACATTTGCATAGATACATAATGCTTCATATATAAGATCTGCTTCTCCAGCTGATCCAAAAAGAAAAAAACAACAAGGTCCCGCCATCCAAATTCAAGCTGCTACATTCTCAATCTGAATCATATACAAATCCCCAACAGCTGCTTGCATTTGAAGAAACACTCTGGAGTTGCTTGAGCAGCCAGATGGTTCTTGACAAAACCTTCAGATGTCAGTTTCTGTTGTAATATCAGAGCATTTTCTCTCCCACAGTCTTATGTGCATGTGTGCATAAATACATAAACAACCACATTTATTCCACTGTTCTTTTTCTGCAGTTAAAATAAACATATCTGTTTTATTTCGGATCTCATTCAGCAATGGTGGCTTATGAATGCCTAGGAGTAGATTTCTGCACAGAATTCTGAAAGTCCTGATATCTTTTAGACTAATATACAACACCTGTCATAAAGAGTAATTTGTTACAAATATTAAGGTTTATTTTACTAAAAGTTCTTGTTGTAATCCAGTTTATAAATCTCCATATTTTTCTTTACTAAAATGATGAAAATTCAAATAGTAGGAAGCTCAAGAGCTTCTAGCTTGGGTGAGTTTATTTACAAAGTGTAGTTTCTTGTATGCAGCCTTTTCCTGGCTTTTCTCCATTAATTTAGGTACTTTGTTTGTAATAGAGCAACATTATTAACCTCTAAGTGCAAGGCTAGGATAATCCTTTTGGGTTCTAGGAACAGTTCCAAATCCAGAGATCCCTTTATGCATATGTGTGAACAATTCTATGCCCAGAAATGAAATGTATACATTTTCAATTACAATATAGAAAGCAAGACAGTAGGGAAGAGTTATATGTGACCTTATTTTCATTCCTGCACTTTAGTGACACAATAGCTGGCATGCAGCAACAGACATATGCATACAAAAAAGTAACCATTACACAATGGATGCCTTCTATTGATAGCAGCAGTAACAAAAATATTTTTTTTCTTGATGATTTGATTTTTAGATCTGATTCTGGAGTTATGTGTGGTGTTGATTTGGAAAATTGCACTGGATAAATCATATCAGTTCTAGATTTTTTTTAGATATTTCTTATTTTATTTATTTACCATATTTATACCCTGCTCTTCTCCCCCTGAAGAAGACTCAAGGCAGCTTACAGGTTGGCAACAATTCAATGCCATAAAAAATAATCGGTCAATTAAAATTCATTAAAATTCATTAAAACCAAGAAATTAAAAACATCTTAGCAGCAATCCTTAAAAATCACACAGTCCAAAATCACAATTCAAAGCCATTCCAATTGTTGCATTGCACAAATTCCATATCTATTTCTAACACTGAATTAATTCACTGACCAAAGGCCTGGTCCCAAAGCCATGTCTTCACTTTCTTTCTGAAGGCCAAGAGAGATGGTTGGTCTAATTTCCCTTGGGAGGGAATTCCATAGCCGAGGGGCTGCCACTGAGAAGACCTTGCCCCTCATCCCCACCAACCACACCTATGAAGGTGAGACCAAGAACAGGGCTTCCTCGGAAGATCTCAACCTCCGAGATGGTTCATGGGGGAGATGTGTTCGGATAAGTAAGGCGGGCTGGAACCATAGATATGGCTATCATGATTTTCTCTGCATTTAGTAGTGGCATATATTCTACATCTCAAGAACTAGAGCTGATGGGGGGAACTTGTCAATTATTGGAATCAGCAGGTAAAATATACCTTAGAAACAGTAACATTTGAGGCACCAAAATGTGTGCCTAAATGTTAGTGTTATCAATATTCCTTAGTAGTTAATATTTTGTGTGCTGTTCGCATGCATTTGTGATGCCATGATAGTTATTGTTTCATTTCATGAAACTTACCCCACCCCCTCTGCATAGATTTAGTTTTAAAACTTCTATAAAAATAAATATTTCTCTAGTCATCTTTTTAGGAAAAAGCAGGGGGTTTCTTTGGGAAAGCATGGTAAGTTCTTTGTTGAATTGAGGAAATGCCGCCCCTACATATATAATCACAGCCTGCCTGTCCAAATTCATCTTTTTACTCAAAACCAAAGCATGGGCACCAAAACCAGCACTGAATATGTCCTTCAAAGTTAAGCTAGCCCCTAGGCATTGACAATGATGTCTTAACATCTAGCAGCCACACTTCAGTCCTAGGGAAATTAAAGACAATTTTTGGACATCAGACTCTGGCTTTTATTCATGCATCTAGACAGCATGGAGGCTGCCTTGCCATATACTGACATAAAGGACAAATAGACCTAGTTATTATCTGTGACACAATGAGAGCCCAGATGACATGTTCCAACAAAGTCTGGAAACAGTATAGTAGAGATTTTAGATGGAATTGATATTAAAATTAAGCCTCAAGGATTGCATCACAGAACGGTGGCAGCATTAGGTGTCCATTTCCTTCAAGTAGCATATTACTATGTATTTATATACATAACAGTTTGCCAGTTAACTCGTTTACAGTATAAACATCAGCAGGTGAATTTACCCTAGAATAAGAAATTATTTATTATAGTGCTGTGAGGCGAGATGAAATGCTTTTCATTCTGTCAATATAACAAAAAAAGGAGACAGGGTGGTTATACTCTATGACTTACTCTTGGAAAACAAGGCAATGGGTTTATTTTAAACTTGGCAGTGCTGGCAGTATAGACCAGTGTTGTGTATGTGAATCTTCTCTGAGTTTCAGCCTGAACATTAAAGGAACTCTCCAGGGACCATTACCTATTCATCAGATAGATTCTTCACCTTGGATAGTTTTCATGTTCTGGACTTTTGGGAAAAATATTATCTATTTTATTAGAGAAATTAAAGTAAATGATATATAGCATATGTAACAAGATGAGGATCAGTTAGGAGGTGGTGAAAGCGTGGAATGCTATGAATTATTGGTAATTGGCTGGTGATTGGTTTAAACCAAGGGTCCTCAAACTTTTTAAACAGAGGGCCAGGTCACAGTCCCTCAAACTGTTTGAGGGCCAGATTATAATTTGAAAAAAACTTAGAATCATAGAATCATAGAATCAAAGAGTTGGAAGAGACCTCATGGGCCATCCAGTCCAACCCCCTGCCAAGAAGTAGGAATATTGCATTCAAATCACCCCTGGCAGATGGCCATCCAGCCTCTGTTTAAAAGCCTCCAAAAAAGGAGCCTCCACCACACTCCGGGGCAGAGAGTTCCACTGCTCAACGGCTCTCACAGTCAGGAAGTTCTTCCTCATGTTCAGATGGAATCTCCTCTCTTGTAGTTTGAATGAATCCTTATGCACGCTGCACATATCTTATTTGTAGTGGGGAAAAACACTTAAAAACAATTCAATAATTAAAATGAAGAACAATTTTAATAAATATAAACTTATTAGTATTTCAATGGGAAGTGTGGGCCTGCTTTTGGATGATGAGATAGGATTGTTGTTGTTGTCGTTGTTGTGTACTTTTAAGTTATTTCAGACTTAGGTTGACTCTGAGTGAGAGCCAAGTAAATGACCTTGAAGGGCCATATCCCAGCCCTTGGGCCTTAGTTTGAGGACCCCTGGTTTAAGCAATATCTTTTTGTGTAACCCATTTTTTTGGAGCTGAACAATATGTCTCTTAAATAGCTACGCAAATCACTTCACCATGCATGTCTGCTCCACAGTTAAACCCTAGTTCCACTTCAACCATTATTTCACCCACTTCTCATCCTTGGATTCTTGATTGTTGTTTTGGGGTTGAGTTTAACAACTCTAAACCTCTATTTTCCTCAGCCATTACACCAACTTGTCTTTTGTCACAACTTCTGCTGTTGTGACAAAAGACAAGTTGGTGTAATGGCTGAGGGAAATAGAGGTTTGGAGCTGTTAAACTCAACATGTTGGTCTATCTTTCTCTCACAAGCCAAGCAGAAATAATAATAATAATAATAATAATAATAATAATAATAATAATAATAATAGGGTTGTTGTAGTTTTTTGGGCTATATGGCCATGTTCTAGAGGCATTCTCTCCTGACGTTTCGCCTGCATCTATGGCAAGCATCCTCAGAGGTAGTGAGGCACTGCCACAACCTCTGAGGATGCTTACCATAGATGCAGGTGAAACGTCAGGAGAGAATGCCTCTAGACCATGGCCATATAGCCCCAAAAAACTACAACAACCCAGTGATTCCGGCCATGAAAGCCTTCGACAATAATAATAATAATAATAATAATAATAATAATAATAATAATAATACTATGCTTTATTTATACCCCACCCCCTCTCTTTGAAGAGACTCGGGGAGGCTTCCAACACAATGAATAAATGCAATAAAAGAATTACAAAAATAATCATATATCAATAATAATAATAATAATAATAATACTATGCTTTATTTATACCCCACCCCCTCTCTTTGAAGAGACTCGGGGAGGCTTCCAACACAATGAATAAATGCAATAAAAGAATTACAAAAATAATCATATATCAATTAATAAAAAACAAAATAACAGAAAATATATAAATAAACAATTTTAAAATACCAAGAAACCCTGTAAAAACAATATATGACATAAAAAGTGTGTGTGTGATCTGGAAAATAAAGTAATGAGAAAGTGTTGGTTTCTAATATAATATATGTAATTTCTTTATGCTTGTGGGTAAACAGTATTTTTTATTGCTTCTTTGTCAGTTGATGTGGAAATAGTCTGGTTTGCCTACTCTGGAACATGCAGCATGTCATTGTCCTTCTTTAGGGATTCCTTTCAAATCTATATCTGTGTGTGAATCATATCAATCTATCTATATCTATGGCTGGATGGCTCTTTGTCAGGAGGGCTTTGATTATGTTTTCTTTCCCTGGTGAAGGGACTTGGACTCAATGGCCTTAAGTATATTCTGTTGGTCATGGGGGTTCTGTGTAGGAAGTTTGCCCCAATTTTGTCATTGGTGGGGTTCAGAATGCTCTTTGATTGTAGGTGAACTATAAATCTCAGTAACTACAAATCCAAAATGTCAAGGCCTATTTCCCCCAAACTCCATATGTGTTCATATTTGGGCATATGGAATATTTGTGCCAAGTTTGGCCCAGATCCATCATTGTTTGAGCCCAAAGTGCTCTCTGGATGTAGGTGAACTACAAGGTCAATGCCCACCAAACCCTTCTAGTGTTTTGTGTTGGTTATGGGAGTCCTGTGTGCCAAGTTTGGTTCAATTCCATAGTTGGTGGAGTTCAGAATGCTCTTTGATTGTAGGCGAACTATAAATCCCAGCAACTACAACTCCCAAATGACAAAATCATAATTTTTTGAGTGATGGTCACTATTTGTGTTGTGAGATGTTTTGTTGCCAAATTTGGTGTGATTTCGTTCATTGATTCTTTTGTTCTTAAGGTACTCATTATGCACAGAGCATTTATATATATATATATATATATATATATATATATATATATATATATATATATATATATATAGATGAGAGAGAGAGAGAGAGAGAGAGAGATTTACTATCCCTCTGATAGTCCATGGTAGGATATGCTTGACATGTTGAGTGTTGGGTTTTCCAGGCCTGTTGTAGTGGATGGTAATGAGACTGGATGAGGCCGGGGTGAAATTAGGGAAGGCATAGAAGGCTCATCAGTGACCTCATTGCCTGAGGACACATAAATCCTAGAATCAAGCCAGATCACCAATCTGTGTCAATGATATTTGTGTAGCCTGCAGGTATCAAAACAGGCACCAATAAAAATGAACCAATAAGGACAGGAAAAGAAATTTAGCAAGATGAGGCAAGTTGGTAAAAAAATGATATTTTTCATGCATAAGTCGATCAAATTCAGCAGCCTGCAGTGATGGGAAAGATACATAATATGATAAAGCTCGGTAGCAAAGACATGTGTGATTGAACAAACCAATGAAGAGATAACATTTGAAAGCTTTACAGCTTGGAAAGCTGTTAGCAAGCTGGGGTCCCCTTCATCATTTTTAATTTTAGTTTTACTGCCCTTCATTTGCTTTGACGGGTTGATGTTGCCATGGTGCAGTTGAAATTCTCATAAAAGTGCTGTTACCCTTTTCAAGATGGCTATTTTTTCCTAGGGTTTATGCCACATTTTATAGTTATGTCAGAAGGTTTACTTGGTTTATGAATTCTGCAAGCACTAGGATTGCTATGAAAACTCTGGGTTGCTTTTTGGCTTCTGCCATTTAATAGCTTGAGCTTTAAAAAAATCACCATACCAATGTGTTACGTCCTTAAATAATTAAAGTCATTACAAATTTATCCTTTTCTTAATAAGGGCACATAAAACCCATTTTATGCTTATATTGCTAATTTAATACCAAAAAAAATATTTACTACAGACAGACTTCTATGATTTCTTTTTTTAGCCCGAGATGGGAATGAGCTGTCATGCATCGTTAAAAGCTTTTAAATGTCAATCAGATATTGGAAATATAGTAATCAATCAGTTATATAATTGGAAGCAATATGATCTCTCTTGTAAACAGCCATGATTTTATTGAATGAACAGGAGCTTAACTGATTCACATTCAAGACGGCATCAACCATTACATTAACATGCCCAGTTAAGGCCCTCTTTGGAATCAGAAAATGGAGTGTCCATTGCTCAACCTTTCTCTCAGATCTGCCCATTTGCTGGGGTTTGAGCATGATGGATCCCACAATCAAACCCGTCTGAGTACAATTGGGCTGCTGGAGATTTCCAACAACTAATATGCTTTTTGAAATAATCATCACCAACTCTCATTTTGTGTATGTTGGAAGCCAATATGTGTATTCAAAGTCCTTTTGACATATCTGTACAACACCTACCAGTGGTGGACAAGCTGGGCTGATCAGAATAGCTCCTGAACTCCATCAAAATCAATAGGACGAATTTCAGAGCAAATGGGCTGGACTCTGGATCTGTCTTAAATGGATGGAAAGTCTCAATTCATGGAAGAGATCTATATGAAGAATGGTTGTGGGTTTCCTCATCCTCTAATACACTACCATTTCTCCTATTCCATAGGGCAACCCAAAGTTTGTGCAGCATCCTCCAGTAGCTGGAGAGGCTGCAATAGGAAGGGTGGAGAAGAGAAGATGAAATTGTCATGGTGATCCACGGGAAGGCCTTACTGGTACATTATTTAAACTGTTATGTTTATTCATATCATGATCTGATCACCATGCTCAATATATCCCATATGCATAGGGATATTGGGATAATGATACAAAAGGTTTGCTAGGGTAGACCCTCTTTCACTCAGACTCAGCCCCCCCCCCCCCCGAATCAAACTCAGCTCCCCCGAATCAAAATCCTGGCTACGGGCCTGGTCCAGACGTATGCTCTGCATCCAAACCAGTATGTCCAGGATGTGAAGTATGTTGTTAATTCTTTTTTCAGAAGACTAATACACAGGATGGACAACCCATCCCTGTATGTGAGGCACATTTGGTCCTTTCCTGTCACTGGCCGTACAATGTGATTGTTTTGTGATAATATTTTCTTTGCTACCCAACTAGCTTTGATCCGTACTGAATCTTGTCCCAAACTATATAAGCACAAATAGGCTAAGCTCTGTATAAGATAATTTCCATTAAAATGCAACAGTAGGCCATCTAGATAAGGAAATTATCTGCCTGGTTTATGGCTTTAATCTCACAAAGTACCCTTTCACTTTAACACCAACATGGGTGTATATTAAATACTCTAGCTCTGCTGATGTATGGAATCTTCACAGTAATTTCCTTTTTTCTTGATTTGTATTGCTTGGCTGTAGGGAATAAAGGTTTTCTGGAACTAATATCCATCAGCATTTTGAAATAAACATGCAAAGGATAGGGCTGTGTGGTTACACCTGCATACACATATACTAGTAAACAGTGGTATACCAAATGTGGGGCAAGCGGTGTGGTCCCTTCTGGGTGAAGAAGGTGCACTTAGATGTTCCTCTACCTGAACATGAATGTTCCACACACAGAAATGGAGAGAGAAGAGCAGATTGGCCTTGTTATCTCAGCGTGATTAAGGAGCACTGGAAGAAGTAGCAACCTGCTCCCTTTTCTCTTGCTCTGTGTTTTTCATCCTATGTTTTCGTCCTTTGGAAGGAAAGTTTTGGACTCTGAAAGTAGGATCTTTTGGTGCCTTGGCAAGCCATATAAATTGATCTATGGTTGATTTTGGGAAGTTTAGCACAGCCCGATCCTCTGCATTTTGATTAAGCATGACAATCCCATTGGTGCTTATTTTTTATTATTTATTTATTTCAGATATTTGTACCCTGTCCTTCTCAATCCCCCGGGGAGGGGGCACTCAGGGTGGCTTCCAGCTGCCACCAATTTGATGCCTCCAATGTACACATAATAAAATACATAATAAAATCCAATAATTACATACATTTAAAACATTAAATCACATTAATTAATTAAAATCTGTTTCTGTTTCAGTAACAGCCAGAAATCTGAGCCGAATTCTGTAGTTAGAGACTCCATGAAGCATGTTCATAGTCCATTTCCATAGTGATTGTCATCATTATCACTGTCACTGTCAGCAAGATTACCTAGGCCTGGTCCCACATCCACATTTTTAACTTCTTTCTAAAGGAAAGGAGGGACGTTGATAATCTAATTTCACCGGGGAGTGAATTCCACAGGTAGGGGGCCACCACTGAGAAGGCCCTGTCCCTCATCCCCACCAAGTGCTCTTGCGACAGAGGCGGGGCCTCCCCAGAAGATCTTTAACTCTGAGGTGGGACGTAAAAGTAGATACATTCGGACAGGTATGCTGGACCAGAACCATATAGGTCAACACCAGCACTTTGAATTGTGCTTGGAACTGGACCGGCAGCCAGTGGAGCTGACATAACATGAACTTGAGTTGCACTGCACTTGATGGCCTTTAAAATCTGGAATAAAAGAGTCAGTGCTTATAATGTGGAAGAAAGTTCCCCATCACATAAAACTTAGACCAAAATAAGTTAAGAAGCTGGCATGTTAGGAAAGAGAGGGTGGGATTTATATGTGAGAATCAAATTTTGTGCATTTTATCATGTCACCAGATCTGGTTCCATTTTCATTCTTAATACTCCTATTAGATGTTCCTCATTGGTACTGATTAGTTTTTCCAATCCTATGTGCACATTTTTCTTTGAATTTTTTCATTTAAGAAAGGTAAAGGAACTAATTATTAGTAATGGAACAAAGAAACTTTGGTTAGAGTGCCAAGTGTGTGGTGAATGATGAGCATGGTGCCCAATATTCACTTTTTCAAAATATTAATGAAATTGGACCAACTTACAACTCTTCAGAGGACACTGCCTGACAGATGAATTCTCCCTTTGCTCAAAGGTGTTAAAAATGATCCATCCTGAGTATTAAATACACTAGATACTTGACTATAAAGGAAGTGAGTTGAATTGATGACAAATGAAGTTACCTCTGTGTAAATGTGCTTCCACTAGAACTACCCCAGGTATAACAAAAAGCATAGCATGATCATATTTTTCTAGCCAGCAGTCTAATAATTTTGGTGTGGTTTCATTTTTCTTCTTGTTCTGCTTTAGAAGTGGTAATGGAATATTGAGGCCTATAGATTACAAACATCTTTGAATTTAAGAAAAGGGGACACAATAAAAAGTTTGAATTTCTCACTTATGCATGCCATTTTTATTGTAGCTTTGTAATCAGGCTCTGTCTTTAAAAAGAAACACTGTGTGCTATCACTGGTTTCTCCTTGTTCACTGGTTTTCTTTTAATTGTGTTTCTATTTGAGCCAAAGCCGTCTAGTAGCAACCAGGCTATGGAACAAAAAAGCATTCATTGTTATCAGTCATGGAGCCTCCTAGAGGACCACCTTAATAAGAGGCAGTTCACTACTGCTTGAAGGCAGAAGATGGATGATGTTCATAGTTCATTATTTGAACAAGAGCATCTGACGTATGCCAAATCTATCTGAGAGAGTGTTGTAGAATACTATTTTATCTTTAAGGAATGGTGTTTTATAAAAGTAAGATATTTACTTCTGTTGCAGTGAAGAATTTAAGTAGAAAAAAATCTCTCCAATGTTTGTTTGAATCATACTAGAATGATGAGGCAGGGCCACGCCATACATCAAGCAACCAAAATGGGAGGCAGGGGGAGTCAGCACTCTATTTCTTTCAGGGTTAGTAGAAAATGCCAAGCGCTGTTACAGATTATATTTTGGTCTTTAAAGACACACTCATTGCTGATGAAACAATTGTTCTCCCTTACAATTATACAGTCTTTTAATTGCATAAGTGCAAATGTTGGCCAAGTGTACTCATTGTTTCCATATGCCAAACACATGCATGTGTACACATACACACACAGGAAACACATGCATACAGGGATAGTACCTCAAGGGCAGAATTTCTCAACCTGGGGGCCACGAGTGGGTGTCAGAGGGGCTGCCAAGGACCATCAGAAAGCACTGTATTTTCTGTGAGTCATGGAGGTTCTGTGTAGGAAGTTTGCCCCAATTCTATCATTGGTGGAGTTCAGAATACTCTTTGATTGTAGGTGAACTATAAATTTCAGTGACTACAACTCCCAAATGTCAAGTCTATTTTCCCCAAACTCCACCAGTGTTCACATTTGGGCATATTGAGTATCCGTGCCAAGTTCCATCCAGATCCATCATTGTTTGGGTCCACGGTGCTCTCTGGATGTACGTGAACTGCAACTCCAAAACTCAAGGTCAATGCCAACCAAACCGTTCCAGTATTTTCTGTTGGTCATGGGAGTTCTGGGAGCCAAGTTTGGTTCAGTTCCATCGTTGGTGGAGTCCAGAATTCTCTTTGATTGTAGGTCAGCTATAAATCCCAGCAATTACAACTCTCAAATGACAAAATCAATCCCCCCCCCCCCCCGGCAGTTTTCAAATTTGGGCATATTGGGTATTTGTGCCAAATTTGGTCCAGTGAATGAAAATACATCCTGCATATCAGATATTTACATTACAAGTCATAACAGTAGCAAAATTAGAGTTATGAAGTAACAACAAAATAATATTATGGTTGGGGATCACCACAACATGAGGAACTGGATTAAAGGGTCAAGACATTAGGAAAATTGAGAAATGCTGCTCTAGGATATATAACCGCTTTGAACATAATCTGTTTCTTACATTATTTGTGTTTTGCATGTTTATGTCCAGCTTGGAAAGAAGGTATGCACTGCAATACTATACCCATCTACTTAGGTTTTAGTACCACTAACCTTAATGGAACTTAAAGACAGTCTCTGAGTTACAACTTCTCACTTACATATAACTACTAGTTACAAATGGGGGTGAGACGACTAGAAGTGAGAAGAGTCCCCCCCTTCAGGAGTTGAGAAGGGCGATGTACAAATGCTTGAAATAAATAAATGATCTACTCCTAAGAAGGGAAATTCACTCCTTTAAGAGTTATCATAGGAAAAAGATGTCTCCACTGAAGCTTTATCACCAATCCTTGTTTCCACAAGCCAACATTTTCAAAATCCAATTGTCACAGGGACAGAAAGTGAGATGAAATCTTCTGAACAGAGGCACAACAGCACAATAAACATTATAAACCTATGCTGGCCAATAGGATCTCATCAATTGAAAGCAACTGTACCTTCCACCTTGCATTGCCTCACATTCCTTTGCCCCACTTGGTCTGAAAGTAATATATAGCTACTGTTGTTGCTGCCGCTGTTTTGAAGAATTAACTTCCTTTGACCCATAGCTGGCCCGAACATGTTCCAGACAGGCACTTCATCATAGGAAAAGCCAAGTACACCATGAGGTATTTGAAGGAGTGTCCTGATACTGAGGCAAGTGACATTGCTTTGCAATGATGCCTCTGAAGTACAAGCATATCACAAATCATGTTAGCTGCGGAAGCTCAGCAGAACTGATGTGCACAGATGTTGCTATTTAATGTGGTTTCCCAGCAAACCTTTCATAAAATTCATGGCTGTAGCTGACCCTTGTTACTAGGCCCTTCTCTCTTTCTTTTTTAAAGGCCTATAACCTGGCTATGAAACACTGTCAGCTGAAAAAGTGATCTGCGGAGAATCATGTTCTCTTCAGCAAAAGATGCAGGAGGTGAAGCCCCAGTCAAACACTTGATTAAATGTCACAGTGCATTGGGCCATCTTCTGTAGACTCTGACAGGATATATTTCATTCTCTCTGTACAAGAACCCGTTTCTGCTCTTCTTTAACAGTAAAACTGCCACTGGAGTTTTGGCTGAAGTGAAACCAGAAGTGAAATTGGGGATTCCTTCCTTCTCAGAAGAATGTCTGTAGAATTTCAAATGAAGGAACCATTCTCGTGGGGGTTCTTTGTGTTCCTAATCAGTTATGACATGGAAGTAAAGCTTTCCCTACATTAAGCAAAATGCTATGACCAGGGGTAGATGGAATGGGTTTTATCCAAATGACGTCTCATGATATCTTCCTACATAATAAGTAGGAAACTATACCGGAGAATAGAATTTTGCAGAATGCACACTTACCATTTCAAGTTGTCATTACCAAAGAGAGAAGCATTCATATAACGCACACAAACTGCTGTTGTTACTATGAAGTTTTGGTGAACAACTTGAACATTTCCTGGTATTGCTTTCAATCTACACATTACATATTTTATTGCAACATTGGGCACATCTATACTGGCCCATTATCCTGGGGAGTGGGGAATCAGCTTCTTGATGACAACATGACACACGGAGCCTTGAACCACATTGACAAAAAATCCTGAGGTCCTGAGTTGCTCCAAATTCTGCCTGAGGATATAGAGCAAACTCTGACTTTGTGCCCATGTAAGAATGAAAGGGGCAGCTTTGGCACTGCTAGACAATTAGGACTCCCTCCCATTTCTGCAAAGGCCAGAGGGCTGATGGTCAAAACCATCCCAGGGTCAATCCAGAATTCGACATTCCAAATCAGCACTCAGATAAATGCTTTGTCTAGATGTGCCCCTTGTTTTTGAGGGTTTTTTAAGAGTCTAAAAGTTCAAAGTAGATACAGAAAATAAAGAAAGTCCACTGGTATAGACTTCACAGATACACACATCTTTAAAATGCCATCAGAAGAAGAGGTGCAATTTTTTTCTTGTTTAAATTTCTATATGGAAATGGCCCTTGGAGGAAGGCTACTTTGGACATGGACACTGGTCTTCCACCACAATTCTAGTCCTTTCAGTTCTCAGTATAGCCCTCTAGCAAACATTCTTCCTGAGTAGGACAGATATACTAGAGAATTTGTATGGTGCTGATGGTAGGCCTTGTAAGCTATGGGCCAAATGCTGGTAGTTCCACCAAATACAATGCTGGTAGTTCTGTTATATGGATTTATTTATCACACTTTTATTTAAAACAGATAATTTATGTACTTTGATCTAATTTAACCTCAGGACCTCATTAGAAAGCCCAGATGAAGTTTCCTGCTTTGTCGGGCTTCTGAGAGGAAAGAGAGAGCAGTGGGGCAAATCTGTCATAGCTCCCACTCCGCAATACTTGTCCTACCAGGGACAGCATTACCTTTGCAGGGAAGCCCCATCCCAGTTCCATTGGAGCCAGTTCAACATGAGAAGCCTCCCATGTTGGGGTTAAAGCATCTGGCAATGTTTTTGCCCCAGTTGTGGATGGGACCTTTGCTGGATGTCACACACTTGTGTGATGTCTGCTGTCTGTCTCTGTCCGCAGATAGGGTGAAAGCATGCTAGGACACTAATATCACCCTGTATAATGTGGTAGCTAGTGTCTTCTTGACAAAAATACTTCATAGTAGTACATATTATTTTAACTAGTAAAACTTAGTTATTCATATATCAACTGACAGAGAATATTGGGTTTATTTAGTCAAAAGAGGCCCATAAGCCGAGTTTAAACCCCTGCTCAGGGTAGGGACTCCGTATAAAACACCCTCAGCCAGTAGCATTTTAGTTCCACATAAATGTCTAACAATAGGCCTACAATTAAGGATGAGATGGCTATAATGGCTGTTAGTGTAACAATGGAAATATGCTTTCAACCCAGCTCTCAACAGAAACAGCTCTACCCACTTTATGTCCTGTGAAAGATGTTAAAGAATTATACATTAGTGAGTCTGGTGAATATTGCAATTTTATGCCATGTTCTATTTCACCCTGATCTTGCCAATCTAGGCACTTTTTTTAAAACCATCTGCCCTCGCACTTGACCACACGTCACAATGCAGGACAGGCTAAGAGTTTGGGAATGCAGCAGCAAGGCAGCAGATGGAGGGAAAGGCAAGCAAGAAGATAGCATGCTGGGAAGGGATACAGCCATAGTCATGACTATTTTGCCATATAAGCTCCGGTTTCCTACAGTTTTCTGGGCCTCTGACTGGTAATAACATAATTGTAGGCTTTTCACTGCAGGAAGACTGGAGTGCAGAGCAGCAGACAGTTCGTGATTGTATCATTGTTCCTTCATCAAGTGGAATTTTCTCAGTTCCACCCCAGCTTCCAAATAGGAACAACCTTGAACTGGTGCCACTCTTTTTTAAAAATAGAAAACATAAAAACCATATGTTGAGCCCTTTTGTTTCTGTCATCATGGATCTAAAGGATATAACTTTGAATTTAAAACACAACTGAAATATCCTTCTGTGTCTACTCCCTCCCTGAGACTTCAAAAATGGAGAGGAAGAGGGGACAGAAATTACAAGGATTTCTCAGGGTGTAGTACACAGCTGGTGAAATGTATTTGGCCTGGAGGTCCACAAAAAGTTCTCCAGGCTTGCAGTACCAGACTTCACTGTCAAAACAAAGGCATTTCAGTGCAGGGCATATGGTAAACTGTAATTCTAGAGGGAGATACTTGTCCCGACCATGAAGGGCAGAAGCCAGGTTCACATGTGTGTCTCGGCAACTCTTCAAGGGTGACAAAATCTCTTGTCCAATTTACCAGTCTAATACTCTATAGTTGTCAATAAACTGCCAAGATAAGCCCAAGAGCATTTCAGGACAAATTTGTAGTCGACAGTATTGGATAAGCACATACACTAATTGTAACTGAAACAGCAGTACCATTCTGTGTAAACGCCTGAGCTTCCATCCTGAGTCCAGACAAATTACATATATTGGTGCTAAATGCCTTCCTGTATATATGAGGGGACCCAAGAATGTTCTTTAATTATTTCTGGCATATGTCCTTTAAATTCAAAACTAGAAAATTGTAGTGGGCAAAGGGTAATACTTCCTAACAGGTTACACTTCCCTCAGGATTTCTTGATTGACATCAAAATTGGTTTTGTCCCCTCTCCCCATTTGATTGACAGGATGGCAGGTGTGAAGTGATGGTGGAGTGCTGTAATAATGTGTCAAAAGACCTTAAATCAAGACTAATGTGGCTTCAGTGATAAGTTCCCATATGGCTCATATGGAATTACAGGGACAGATTCATCCAGGGAGTGTTATTTTTGGAATATCTTGATTGCTTAACAGTTGAACCTACAAGGAGAGTTGGGACAGAGGTTTAAAAAACAATACCCAAATCTGACTAGGGGGAAAAAAAGAATTTTTACGAAGACAAGAAGAGAAGTTTGGGATTGGGGAGAACTTGTAAACAAAGAGTTGTATAAAATCAAAAAGTGTAAAACATTTGCAATCATATAATGATCTTGGCACCATTGCCCGTCAGAGCAGCAGAAAATACCAAACTGGCTTGGAGAGGTCACTTTAGTGAAAGCTACTACTGGAAACCTAAGCCCTGAGATCTGTCATTTTTACTAACTCAATGTAGAAATGTTTTCATCAGCTCTGAACCCCTAGTTAGGACATCCAGTATTTATGAAAAGTGAATGGGATTGTTTGTCGAGAGCAGTGTTTCTCAACCTTCCTAATGTCATGACCCCTTGATACAGTTCCTCATATTGTGGTGACCCCCAACCAGAAAATTATTTTTGTTCCTATGTCATAACTGGATCTGGAGCAACTTGGCACCAATACTCAATATGCTGAAATCAGAACACTAGTGGAGCTTGGGGAAAATAGACCTTGACATTTGGGAGTTGTAGTTGCTGGGATTTATAGTTCACTTACAATCAAAGAGCATTTTGAAAACCACCAACAATAGAATTGGGCCGAACTTCCCACACAGAACCCCCATGACCAACAGAAAATACTGGAGGGATTTGGGATGAATTGACAGTGATTTAGGGGAGATGTAGCTCACCTACATCCGGAGAGCACTGTGAACCCAAATGACTATGCCAAAGGGATTCCTAAGACCATCAGAAATACGTGTTTTCTGATGGTCTTCGGCAACCCCTCTGAAACCCCCTCACACACACCCCCCCGGGGTTCCGACCCCCAGGTTGAGAAACACTGTTCTAGAGTATTTACCAAAAAGGGTATATCCTTTAAAAATGTCCAATATCCCTTGAGATGCTGGCAATTCTCTAAAATTTTGACTGACAGGGTTCTCAGCAATATGCCGCTTTGAATCCCACTCCGGGAGATAAGTGGGATATAAATAAATAAATAAATGATTCTCTAAGATATGTTTTATTTCTAACATGGTCTGACTTTTATTTTCCTAATTCATTTTTATCAATATTCTTTAAAATGAAAAGAAGACATAAGCAACTCGAAGTGTCAATGAATTGACCCAGACTCTGATTTTAACTGGTGTGTTTTTAACAATTGTTTATTTAATGTTCTGTTTGAATGAATTTGTTGATTGTTTTTATTATTGTGATGGCACTGAATGGTGCCTGCTGTGCAGCCGCCCTGAGTCCCCCTTTGGGGGTGAGAAGGGTGGGGTACAAGTATATGAAATACATAAATAAATAAAATGGTATGAGGTTTTTCACTTTTTTATACATTGAAGCAAGGGTTTAGAAGAGGTAAACACAAAAAGAAACATAACATTGGGAAATAATGTTTTCTCCACTTTTCCTTCTGTTAGGTATTTTAAAGCCATGTTTGTTTAGTTTTTTATGTTAGTTTAGCTTTGTGTGTTTTGGGTCTGTACATTATATTTTGGACCTCATCATATTAGCTGAATAATGCAGGTTGATTCGGGTTGATCAAGACTTTCCATTTGTGTCCAGTGGAACCCCCGGTGACGCAGTGGGTTAAGCCCCTGTGCCGGCAGGACTGAAGACTGACAGGTCGCAGGTTCGAATCCGGGGAGAGGATTCGAACCTCTATCAGCTCCAGTTCCTCATACGGGGACATGAGAGAAGCCTCCCACAAGGATGAGAAAAATCATCAAACTATCCAGGTGTCCCCTGGGCAACGTCCTTGCAGATGGCCAATTCTCTCACACCAGGAGTCACTCCTGACACAACAAATAAAAATTGTGTTCAGTGTTACCCCATGTTTAAACAAAATAGAGAATTAATTCTCCATCATCACATTTGTTCTTCTTATCTGGATTTGCCTGCTTCTTTTGCCATCACATGCATGGGTGGAGTCCCTGCCCACCTCACTTTCCCCACCCCCTTTTGTCCTTAAAAGATCCACCCACTGCACAAAAATGGAAGTATGATACCTCAGCAGGGCAGAGAATTAAATAAGGATGACATTGTGTGTGGTGTTGGGGCCACCTGACTACCGAAATGTGGGTCTACAGTTATTATGTAAAACTAAACATTCTTTTAAGAATTGGGGGGGGGGGGTTACCTTCAACTACAGGGACTGACAGAAATGATAGACCTGAAGGAGTAATGGCAAAAAAAGAAGATTTACGGTTAATGTTTGAAACCACCCACTTTTTGCCCGCCAACTGGCGACATAAAATGGTTTGGCATGATGAAAATGACCAGTTGCCATCACATGGGAAAATCCATGCTGTTCCCCGCATCTAAGATAGCTGGAGTTGGGGGCTCCAAATAACACACATTTTTTAATGAAAGCACTGGGGACCATTGGGTAACCACTGGAAGTAGGTTTCTGTCATGTGATGGCAAAGGAGGGACTTCAATTTAACAGCATCTAGAAATGGGGAAATTGTCAAATGTGATGAGATCCTTTGTTAAATAGATTTAAAATGATGTTAGTTAATAAAAAATATTGGGGAGGGGGGAATGTATATCAGTTTGATTGCCCATGGTGGCCTTCTATCGGGTCACACTACTAACATTTCCTTGTTTATTAATCTACTAGCCGTTTCCTGCCACGTGTTGCTGTGGCCCAGTCTGTATATATGTGTTTTCTGTGTGTATATGTGTGTGTATATATTTATGCATATGTGTGTTTGAATATATATCTATATAAATAAAAATGTAATGTTCGTTTGTGGGATTAACAGAACTCAAAAACCACTGGACAAATTGACACCAAATTTTGACACAAGACGCCTAACAACCCAATCTATGTCCTTCACTAAAAAAAAAAATATGATTTTGTCATTTGGGAGTTGTAGTTACTGAGATTTATAGTTCACCTACAATCAAAGAGCATTCTGAACCCCACCAACAATGGAATTGAACCAAACTTGGCACACAGTTCTGCCACAACCAACAGAAAATACTGGAAGGGTTTGGTGGGCAGTGTCCTTTGGTTTTGGAGTTGTACACAAATACTCAATATGCCCAAATGTGAACACTGGTGGAGTTTGGGGAAAATAGAATCCTGACATTTGGGAGTTGTAGTTGCTGGGATTTATAGTTCACCTAAAATCAGAGAGTATACTGAACCCCACCAACAATAGAATTGGGCCAAACCTCCCACACAGAACCCCCATGTGGGCCACAGCAACGCGTGGCAGGGGACGGCTAGTATATATATATATAGAGAGGGGAGGGTTGCACATATGTTGTAATGTAAATTTAGTTTTTTTGGCTTTTTAAGTCTCTTCTGCTGTGTTTTTCAGTGTTTTTATGAGTGATGGTCACTCATTGGTCAGATCCGTGTATTGTGTCCAAATTTGGTGTCAATTCGTCCAGTGGTTTTTGAGTTACATTAATCCCACAAACTAACATTACATTTTTATTTATATAGATTTGACTTTACAAAAAGCATTGTCTTTCTAAGATAAACTGTCTCTTGTTCAGTTTTACTCCACGTTTTGCTCCTGCTCGGCACTGTATTTTCTGTTTTCCGTGTACACTAGAAAGCATTGAAGAACTAGTTCCCACCTGACAAACTGCATTGTGTCAACCAAGCAGGTGCAGCATACGAGTAAAGTGTGTCTGTGTGCATGTACTTGTGCATGCACAGAATGTAACTTATAGGTGACAATACACCTGGAGGACATAAATGTATTTTGGCAACATCATACAGCAACACTTTCTCACATATCTGACAAGAACTTGGACAATTCGGCAGTATACACAAACTCTGTATTAAAATTGTGCTCATACTCTCCCTATAATCCTATTGGTCCCTGTCAGATTTCTCACATTTATGGCACAAACTAGACATTAAGAGATGAAGTGGACTCTGACCTTTCTTTGTGCCTGCAAGTTAGCCTGATATTAATTGGAATAAAGCTTCATGCTGTCCTCTCATTTTCTTTCCTTTTCTCCTGTTCTATATTTCTTTTAAAATGAGCCTGTTTCCAAATATGAATAAATCTGAATGTCAAACACAGCTTTCCATACCGATTCCAATGCTGATCTGAATATGAGTGTCAGGACCCTGCACATGCTCGGTTTTTCCTATGAGCATTTCTCACAGATCCGGAGGAATGATTTGACTCCTCTGTATTGCATTAGACCACTGTCATTAACGATAGGGGTGTCATTTTGATGTGATCTGTGAGGCAGCTGTAGCTTTGAAGTTGAAAGATAGAACAGACATGGATAAATTGTGCTCAGAGTATGCTGCTATTGCAACCATTATTGCTAGCAATTATTTCACCAAGTGACACATCTGATAAGAAGTCACCCAGCTTGCTGTGGAAAGAAAGAAAGAAAAACGGGGGGAGGAGAAGGGAGGAAACCCCTACCTCACTTGGTTGCAGAAATGTAGTAAATCTGTTGACTTTTTATAAACAGGCTGACAAAAGCTCATTAGTTTTAGCAGCCGAGTTCATTCTGCACCAATTCTTTTTTGTGCTATATTGTGCAGTTTTTCTCAGATGTAATTAAGGTGGAGCTTCCCATCTGTCTGGATGACCTTGGGCCAGTCACTTTTAATTTTCAGCATTTGGACAACTGCCTTATCTTTCCTTGCATGCATACGTATATGTGATATTACACATATTTTCATTTCTCCAGCTAGACATGTTTACAGATGAGCAAATCCCACCAGGATTTACTGGAGGTCAGGCTTAACCATTTAATTGTTTTCAATTGTGGAGAATTACTAAGGAAAGAGGAAAACAAGAAGATGGTAGAAATAGTGGCCCAAATAGCTCATACCAACACGGCAGTAATTTGCCCCAATCACTGTGTAAAGTTCATGAAGGAGTAATGATTGCAGAAGTCACCAGAAGAGCATAAGCCTCCAAAAGTTTTGGAGACAAGTACTGAATTTAGTGGCGTATATATTTACCCAACTTAATGTGCAGAGGCGGCCCTAGGTAATTTTCAATGGTAAGCAAACAGTATCCCCCCCCCCCCCAACCAATCACTGATATATATTTTCTATTTGTCTTGGGAGTTCTGTGTGCTATATTTGGCTCAATTCCATCATTGGTGGAGTTCAGAATGCTCTTTGATGGTAGGTGAACTATACATCCCAGTAACTACAACTTGCATATATCAAGGTCTATTTTCCCCCAAGAGCGCCTCAAGAGTGCCTCTGGGCAAAATCAACTATACTGCAAATGCTTACTTTGTGTAATGGGTTGAGCCACCCCTGTTCATGCACTCCCTATATGTACTCAGAGGTAAGTGGGGAGTTGAGGAAAAAATTCAACTTGAGTGATCAGGATTGTGTCAGCAATACTGTAAACTTACAAAGGGATTCAGTGGGGTTGATTTCTAAGAAGATATATGAAGAAGGCACGGGTTTTGGCAAACCAAAAGTTCCATGCTCAGCAAAGTTCTCAAACCTCTAACTAAATCAGGGTGAATGGAGAGCAAAATGGAGGAAGAAATGGAAAGAAGGGGAGGCTATTCTTTCTTAGTGGTTCCTGGATCACAGTTTCTCAACTGCATCTCAACTCTGTTGGGTTCTAGTATCTAACAAACAACCCATACAGTAGATTTCCTCTTCCTCCTCCTCCTCCTCCTCCTCCTCCTCCTCCTCCTCCTCCTCCTCTTCTTCTTCTTCTTCTTCTTCTTCCTCTTCCTCCTCCTCCTCCTCTTCCTCCTCTTCTTCTTCCTCCTCCTCTTCTTCTTCCTCTTCTTCTTCCTCTTCCTCTTCTTCTTTTTATTTATACTCATTATGCACAGAGCATCTATCAGTACTTTTACTTCTACTTATTCTAATTTCATTCATTACATATAATTGTTGTGATATGATTTTCTAATTGTTCACCCACATTTTTTCTTGGTCACTTGGTGATTTGAATTTGCCATTACTTTGACACGTGACTCTAAGAAGTAGCTTCTATGTATTTTGAAATAGAGCTTTTTTATTTCTTCTTTTGCAATTCTTAATTTATAGGTTAACTTTCCCAGTAGGGCCTTCCACTCATACCCCATTTAACCCATTCTTTATTGATAAATTCTCCAGTTTTTCCCATGTTCTGACTATTTTGAGCCTTGCAGCTTGAGTAATATGAGTAAAATCAGATTATTTTATTTACCAAATCTTTATTCTTACTTTCAAATACAGAAATTGTAAGTGGAACATTCCTGAAATGGATTGTTTTCCCCACTATTTGCAGGAAAGAGCCAGCTGTTATCCTAAGAAGTCACTAAAGGCTTTCAGGAAAGAGCCAGCTGTTGCCCTAAGCAATCACTAGAAGGTTGCGGGTAAGATCCAGATGTTACCCCATGACAGAACTTCATTTCAGAATTTTTTTCACTTTCTTCAACATAGTTTAGAAATTATATTATTAATTACGTGCAATTTAAGTGGATAGTTGCACTATCTGTATTTCCTTTTTCCTAAAGTCCCTCTTGGTATTATAAACCATTAAGTGAACAGAATTGATGCCGTTTGTCATCCCTTGAATGGGTGTGAGTCAATGCTATGGAAGTTGTAGTTTTACAAGGTCTTTAGTCTTTTCTGCCAAATAGTGCTGGTGTCTCACTAAATTAAAACTCGCACGATTTCATCCATGGCAGTTCACCAGCACTAATTCTACAGTGTAGACAAACCTTTAGATGTATCATGGAAAAAAAAATGACCAAGCTGGAACCATATACTTATGTAGATACTGTTAAACAATGAGAAATAAATGTAGATTATATGATCTCAGGGGTCATTTATTGTGATTTGGAAGTGCATTTGGCCCAGTTCCATGACTCAAGCAAAGCGGCCTTTCTAGTATTTATGCAAACTAACTAATCCAGTCTCCAGACTGCTTGTCAGCTAGTAGAGGTGTTCATAAATTCCTTCAAGTCCATTATTTCATGTCTGTATACTCTAGCCACATGAAGAGACATTAATTCACTCTGCACAACATCCTTTGAATGGCAAGCCCAGCTCTGAATGGAGAGATACATGATAGGGCTGAGCCACAAGGCATGGGACTTTCTTGGATATCCAAACCAGGATGGACAAAGGGAAACTGGTATTTGGGTCTCTTTGAACTGGCAGACCTATTTTAATGAGATGAGCACAGATAAGGCTAGTCTGATGTGAGACCAGATCTAGCTGGTCTCGCATCACTTTGTTTTAATGGTTTTTAACTGGGAATTTTTAAATACTGTTTATATTTAATTCTGTTTTCATGTTTAATCCTGCTTTATAACATTTGCATATTTATCTATTTTAAATTGTATGCTGATGCTTTTATGTTAAGCCGCTTTGAGTCTCCTGCAAGAGACATAAAGCAGGGTATAAATGAATAATAATAATAATAACAATATTTTTGTTGCTATTTCATAACTGTAATTTTTCTACTGTTTTGAATTGTAATGTAAATATCTAATATGTAGGATGTATTTTCATTCACCAGACCAAATTTGGCACAATACCCAATACGTCCAAATTTGAAAACTGGTGGGGTGGGGGGGGGGGGTGATTTTGTCATTTGGGAGTTGTAGTTGCTGGGATTTATAGTTAACCTACAGTCAAAGAGCATTCTGAACTCCACCAATGATGGAATTGAACCAAACTTGGCACACAGAACTCCCATGACTAACAGAAAATACTGGAAGAGTTTGGTGGGCATTGACCTTGAGTTTTGAAGTTGTATTTCACCTAAATCCAGAGAGCACTGTGGACTCAAACAATGACAGATCTGGACCAAACTTGGTACAAATACTCAATATGCCCAAATGTAAACACTGGTGGAGTTTGTGGAAAATAGACCTTGACATTTGGGAGTTGTAGTCACTGAAATTTATAGTTCACCTACAATCAAAGAGCATTCTGAACCCCAGCAATGATAGAATTGGGTCGTGCTTCCCACACAGAACCCCCACTTGAAGGGAATCACTCCCGCGAGCCTCCCTCTGGCCTCTCACACTCTCCTTCGCTCGCACATGCGCACCACACTGCCATGCACTAAACATGCCTGCTCTCCCCTCCCTGCTTGGATTCTCTGAAATAGCCCTCCCCTTGGCCAAGAGGCCAGCCAATCACAGTGGAGGAGGGCTTTTGGTGGGAGAATTTGCTGTCTGTTTCCAAAAAGGAAGAGAATGACAGACAGAGAGATCTTCAACCTTCTCTGCCAAAGAGGTTCCTAAGACCATCAGAAATACATGATTTCTGATGGTGTTTGGCAACCTCTCTGAAACCTCCTCGTGACCCCCCCCCCAGGGGTCCAGACCCCCAGGTTAAGAAACTGTTGTATATGATAGCCTACCCTTCTGTAGATGGTTGCTGTGGGGATCAAATGTGTGCTCTGGTTGGTTGAACATTAACTTTGGAATTGTTAATTGTGAAACTTCTTGGATGAGTTTTTGCCAGTCGTACTTTACACACTAACCTTCTGTAGAAAGTTACTATGGGGATAAAATAGCAAAAAAAAACTTCATTGGGGAAAAGGTAAAGAATGCTCATTATGGTGATGGTTACTATTGAGGGAAAGACCAGTCAGTCAGAGCTTTATGTACGAGTATCATTGAGGACATGTAGAAGATGTCAACTTTATACATAGAGGTTGTGCTTGTGTAATTAAATGTTTTAGAATGAAGAAGTCCATGGTTGTTGTTAGGAAACTCAATATTCCCACAATTCCTCCTCATAGTTGCAGTATAGAGATTAGTTTTCTGTAAGGATTACTGAGATAATTACTGAATATTTGAAAGTGCAATGTAAATATTGTTGTCCTTAGACATACTATGTGACTTTTGGAGGTTCAGTCCGGCATCTTATTTGGCTAATGTTTTGCCACTGTAAGAACTTTCATGCAGTGATTTGTTATGACCAAAGTAGACCCAATGTACAGTGATATATGTTAGTATCAATTGTGCTGCTATTTGAGTTGGTAATTCCATTTGGTTAATCTGTATGAGAACTTGGTTCAGAAGGCATATAGTTGAGATCATTCAGCTTACTTGTGTTATGTGTTAGCCAAGTTCAACAAATGAAACATGACTGCTAGGTTTCAACCAAAGCATCTGGGACCCTATACTGGTTCTTTGCCCAGAATTCCTTCTTGATGCCTTTGCCAAGGTGTTGGGCTTCATATACATTGTTTATGAATGTAATACATAAACGACAGTCTATTTTCATGATTATGGCAAGGAACATTCTGATTTTGATTTTTTTTTTTAAAAAAAGAGGAAGCTGTGGGAACACCAAAAATAGAATTCAAATTAATACTGATACTGCTCTTTTATCCTGTGTTCTGAAAACATTCCTAGTTTCATACAACTGGTCCTCTATGCTGCCATCAATGCAGATTTCTAAGGCAGAATGTTTGTTAGTTTTGAGACACACATTGATCTACTTCATTCTACAAAGTCCTGATGATTATATAAAACTGAAAGAGAAGGGTCAGGTAGAAGGCAGCATCCAAAAACTCTAGCATGAGAATGAGATATTGACAGATTCTGCTTCCATGAATCGCACTATCCTCAGTTTGAAAGTTTTTTTAAAAAAAATCCCAAGGCAAACCTTGATTTTGCCATTTTATATAAGGGACACCATTTTGATATGCCAATATATATAAAGAAACTTGAGCATCCATTTTTTTTGGCATGCCTGCACAACATATGTCAGCACAAACCTTATGCTGAAAAGGTTAGTACGATAAGATGTGGCATCAAGATGAAAACATATGGGTAGACAATATGCAGGCATTAATGTGTTAAATTTGCTTAATTAGAATGCATACAATAAGAGTAATTGCAATAATTTGTGTAATACACAAATGTGATGCCCAGATTTGAGGGACTGCAACATGGGAATGTTCCAAAATAATTAATTTTCAGGCTCTGTTTCCAAGCTCCTCACATGTTGTGAGGTACAACTTCAGCTTGAAAGAGGAAACAGAGGGGTTTTTTAGCAGCCTCACAAGTCCCTGTACAGTTTAAATGCCCCCATACCAGGTCCTACTCATCTTCCTGAATTTGGAATTTACAGCACTTTGTAGACAAGATTAATACCTGCTTTCCATTGACAAGTCGACAAATGGGCAGATTGACATCTTTTGTTTCTCAATTCTCCTATTTATAGCAAAGTAGACAGGAGAAATTAGTAAGTTAGGAGGAGGTCTGGAGTCTTTGCATCAGATGTGGGAACCCTACAGTTCTGCATGGAAGTTCATCTTAGCCCTCTTGTGCTTATCCGTTTAGGGCAGAAAGGACTTCCAGTTGGTGGCATGAGGAATACCATATTCTTCATCTATGTTACAAAGTTGTTATGAATAAGTGTGATAATGTGTGTGAATTTTCAAAGTACAAGCAATAATACTTTTGTGGTGGTGATAGATATAGAAGCCATAACCCTCTATTTAAACTATGAATAGGGGCACATCTAGACAGCCACTTTATTGTGGAAACTTCCACAATAAAAATTGGCCTGCCCAGACGATGTCCTGGATAAACCCGAATTAATCTGCCACAAACCAGGGAAACTCTGGTTTGTGGCGAATTCATTTGATAGTGGGTTTATTCCACACCTTCTTGGAAGGTGCAGGATAAACACACTACTTCCCATGTCTGGACTGCAGTCCAAACAGTATTCCCATGCTTTTCCAGGCTAAATTAGCTCAGAAAACTGTGGGAATACCAACCCCTCCCCAAAGGATCCTAAAAACAAAGTAAAACAAGAAAAGAACCCACCTGACCTCCATGAGATGGCTACCAGAGTTCTCCTGGTATGAACAAATGATACATCAGGAGAAGGGGGGAGGAGGAAAATCTCTCCTGCCCCTCCCCTTTCTCCTGGAGCATCATTTGCATGCACCAGGAGGACTCTGGTAGCCGTCTCATGGAGGCCAGATGAGTTCTAATTTTTTTACTGTTTTGGGGGGCTTCTGGGGAGGGGGTTACAGTGTCCTGGTGTTCTCTCAGGCAGTCCCAGAAGAACATATGGACACCCAGCCCATAAAGCGCACTTTCTGGAGTGTGTGTAGATGAGCCCCCAGGAACATCCATGTTTTTTAAACATGGGTGCTCCTGGGATATCGGCCTGTCTGGAAAGGCCCAAGGAATTATGTGGTCCTTCAGATTATGCTGGACAGCTGCTCTTAGCATTCCTCACCATTGCTTATACTACAGTGGTTCTCAACCTGTGGCTTGATATTTTGACCTTCAACTCCCATAAATCCTAACAGCTGGTAAACTGGCTGGGTTGTAGGCCAAAACACCTGGGGACTCACAGGTTAAGAACCACTGCCATCCTAGTTAGAGGTAATAGAGTAGTAGAGGGCCAATATTTGGAGAGTCATATGATTCCCACGCTTGAAAGAAACCATGATGGAAGAGTCCAACATAGTGCATGTATAGTCAGGGCTATACTCTGCCTGGACAGGGATGAGCTTTACCATTACACAGAGTAAAGAGACTATCTTGGGCAACCAGTTTAGGGTGTCATGAAAGAGCAGCAAACTGCTGACTATTTAATTCACAATTATTGCAATAGTGAGTGAGCTGGGAGGCTCTTGCAGGATAATCTGCCTTGGATGTTAAAATAACTACCCTGGGCTCGGCCCCTCTGCCTTTTCACTTGGAGGATGATGGGACACTGCTGTGAGCCTGAAACATCAAAGTGTCTCAGTCTGGCTTTGCCACAGCCATGTGAATTAAGCTGGAAGTATATGTTGTTCCTGCCATGATTCTATCTTATTGTACATGACACTTTTGCACATATACCCCAGAGAGAGAAATTGTGCTAGAAACCACAAATGCAATATTGATTTGCACATAACCATGTGTGTGACCTCACACAGCTGAGGTTGTGGTATTGGTATCTTACCCAAGACTACATGTTAGAAAAAGAGAGCAGGGAAAAAGCCACACAGATATAGCTCCTTTGTTTTTAGAACACAAATACATAAATTTTTAATCTGAGAAAAATACAAAATGAAACCATGTACAAGTTATGTACAAACCCTTTTTACAAGACAATAGATTTATCACTGGATATTACATATGACAAAGTCAGGTAGATCATTTCTGAGCACCAGCATTTGCGCTCTCTCTCTCATTCTCTCTTTCCAAACCTTAGTCACACAAAAGAAACCATAAAAAAAAAGAAAAGAAAGGATGAAACCACACTCCTTTTTCTTGATGAACTTTTGAGTTAATGCCCCAGGCGTTTTCTATTGTCCCTTTGGGAGAAACAGCTGGATAAGACAGATGCCTCTGTAAGTTATAGTGTCATATTAGTTTCTGTGCTGGGAGTGTGGAGAAAGTAGGTAGGCCACCTTTAATGGTTCATAAGATTTCTAAACTTAATTGCAGGGTTTTCATGGCAGGCACTTTAAAATTCACAGACTTGTATGCCCAGGGCACTATCCAAAAATAATATAGATATATAGATATAGATATTAAAAATTGCATTTAAAATATATCTCAGATCATCTGAAGACCACCTCTCAAACTCCGAGGGCTTCTCTTGAATGCTTTCCCTCCTTACAAATTCTCTTTAAATTGTATTAAAATAAAAATCTAATGTTTCTTCTTAAATTTTAGTTATATGAATGCATTTTTTCCTTCCATTTTAGAAAGCCTCTAGATCAGAAATAAGGGATAGAGGATAGATGAAAGATGTAACAACAGCCATCACAAAACAATATGAAATTTTGCTTTCTCACAAATCCAGTGGAAGTGTGTTTGGGTGATCAGTGCATAGAGAATGCATTGCTGCCAGGGTTGAATGTGCCCCTGGGATGGCACTTCAGCATGGACCCCTCATTCAGTTGAGGGAGGCATCCTGCCAAAGTTAGCACAACTAAACTGGCTTAAGAATGCTTCACTGCCTTCATGGTGGAGCGCCACTTGCATGCAGGGTTGCCAGAGCAGATGTCCAAGAAGCAAGAAAACACTTTGAACGTGAAAGAGGAAACATTCATGGAATCTGTGGATATTGGGAAAGCAAAGAAAATCAGTTGTTCTGATTCAGCAAAGGTGACATGGGCATGGATATCAGTCCCACATGCAGACCATTTGTATGTACATCTATGATATGTTCTATGGAGCTGTGATGTTTGATAATACAGGAGAGCCGGTGAGCTTGGCAGCTGCATGCCACAAAATGGAGCCCTTAAATAGATGCTACTGTGTGGTGTTCTGTTGTGTCTGAAGACCATGTTCGGTATTCAGAAGGGTAACATGGCTGGTCTTGCCCTGGCAGACCATGTCAGGAATGCTGAGTTGCGAATGCATGGATCATTAACCCACTTGTAAGTTATTGCTCTTGTCATGTGACAAATTATGCAGCTTATTATTGCAAAAAGTATTTAAGCGTGTGTTTCTGCAACTAAAGCCCTCGGGTTAATCCATTTGGTTTTCCTCTCCGGGGCACCCATACATGAGTCATAGTGAGAAGCTAATACCATTCTCAGAATTTTCTTGAACTTATAGTGAAAGCTTTCTGTAATTGTCTTCTCTGTCACCACTAAAGTATGTGCTTGAGGGAATAATGTTCACCTCTCCGTGATGCGTTTGCTTTGTTCTGCCTCCTTAACATGAAAAAGAAAAAAAATGCTCAAGGATTAAGCCTGCATGTGGCGAAGTCGGGAAGAAGATATTAGAAAGTAATCTAAGCGCCTTCATCCTTACTTGCAATTTTCCCCATTAGGTCTGCAAGGCAAATTGTACAAACTACTTTATTTCTCACAACTATAGCCATTTTCTCTAGTTATAGTATGGCTAACTCTTCAACGTACAATGCAACATCTCATAATATGTTCTTCACTAGCAGAGGAAGAAAGGATGGGGAGCAGAGATACTGACTCCTAACAGGCCTGAGGATTTGTGATTTTGTAGTGAGTGTTAGTGACTTGGAGGGCTCTACAAGGGGATTAAATTACTACATGGGGAATAAGGCGAGCAGTAGCTACCAGTTATGATGTCTAAATACTTCTTTCAGTGCTAGAGGAATGACGCCTCTGAATATCAGTTGGTGAAGTGGGAAAGTGCTACATGTATTAACTTTGCATTTTTTTGGTTTCCCATAAGCGTCTGTTGGCCATTTTAGAAACCTTTCTGAACTAAATAGGTATTTGTCCTGATCAAATTTAGCTCTTATTGTGTTCTTATCTTCTAAAGGGCCTTCCTTTCTGGTTTTTCTGGAAAGTGCGACATCTCATAATGACTTCTTCACTAGCAAAGGAATGGCTTGAGTACTGGAAAAGGTGGAGAATAAGACAAGAAAATTCTGGGACCATAGGAGTAGGAGATAGTATCATTTTGAAATATGTAATAATAATAATAATAATAATAATAATAATAATAATAATAATAATAATAAGCACAATACTCCTGACCTCACAATCATGTAAAAAAACAAAATATGGATTGTCGATGTTGCAATCCCAGGTGACAGCAGGATTGAAGGGAAACAACTGGAAAAGCTGACACGATATGAGGATATAAAGAACTGCAAAGATTCTGGCACAAGCCAGTCAATGTGGTCCCAGTAGTGATTGGCACACTGGGTGCAGTGCCTAAAGACCTTGGCCTGCACTTAAACACAATCGGCGCTGACAAGATTACCATCTGCCAGCTGCAAAAAGGCCACCTTACTGGGATCTGCACACATTATTTGCCGATACATCACACAGTCCTAGACACTTGGGAGGTGTCTGACGTGTGATCCAGTACAACAGCCAGCAGAGTGTCTGCTGTGGACTCATCTTGTTGTATTTCAAATAATAATAATAATGACAACAACAACTACTACTACTACTTTGGGGGACTAGGCGGGGTTTTACAAAGGCCTGCTTTTCCATTACAACTCTTGGGTTTGGCAATGGGAGATATTAATAATAATAACTTTGGGGCCACTGACCTTATTATAAGTCTCGCGACCTGCAAGTGGGCCATGGCCCATGGGTTCGGAACCACTGATTTAATGGATCAAGTCTTGTCTATTTTTGTGAATGTTATATTTTTTCAAAAATATACAAGCATCTTATCCATTGCTAGTTATAGGCGAGGACAAGAGAGCAATCAGCGTATGGAAAACTTTCCTTCAGTCCATGCCTATCTATTCAGTCCAACTGGCTACACATTTCCAACAGCGATTGCCTATACTTTCATAACATAAAAGGCTGACATACTGTTTTCAATAATATTAAAAACAAGTAAGATTCTATTTTCTAGAAATGGTTAATCTGCATGAGGAATATCAGATTTTGCATTTTTCTCAGCTCACAGAATGTTGACATACGCACTGACCTAAACGTATTGATTCCCTCGAAGCCATGAGCAACCATGAGAAGAGTAAGAAAGCTTCCACTATAATCCCAATCCATAGGTTCAAAAATGTGTTTATATACTTGGACCAACTGATATACATCTTAATGGCTAACTTGGGAGGATCATGGTCTGTTATTTTAGTAAAGTATTACACTTCACTGTTACCAATGGTTCTGCTGTGGCCATTCTAAGAAAAGGTTCAAAATTAAGAGAAGTGGGTTATAACTTGATTATATAATTTTCTAGTGTGCTAGGATTGAAATTTAATGAATTCTCTTGGGATTGAGGCATATTGTACTTTTGTCTTGTGCAGTTCATGAATGAAAAAGGAGTATAGACTCGGGTGCAATCCCATGTGCTTTGGTACCACCTCCGTTGGGTCGCCGTTGGGCCTTCCCATACATGCTAGAGGGATTGTGCCCTTTGGAAAAATAATTTTAAATAACTTAATGCAAAATCCAGAATACAAATTGCACCCTGCCCATAGATTTACAATAATACCATCTCCAAAGACGAGAGCCCCCTTAGATTTGGGGCATTGTGATATGTGTAAATAAAACTGTTGTTCATTTGCTAGTTTTTAGTGGTGAAATAAGTACTTTTGAGAAACAATCCAATTTTCATACATTATATTCACAGTTGTTACTTTTTTCCTCTTTGAATAACTAATTCTACAAAACATAATGACAAAGTAGTCACAGTCCAAGAAGTCACTCTGGAATTAAGCCTATTAGGTGTAAGTATGAATATATTTGTACTGCAGCCAGTAGACAAACATTAAAGCTGAGATAGTTTTAGCATAAAATATTGGGTTATATAGTGGACACCTTTATCTGCTCAGGACTTGTTTGATTCACTGATATTACTCTAATGATAACGATATCACAGAATGTTGAATCTCAGCAGTTTTTACAACTTTGCACAATCACAAAGCCTAAAATTAGCTTGTGTACTGGGAGCCAATGTCATCTTTTCTCTCAGCCTTATTGCCTTCTTCCCTTCCGGAGGTCATCTGCCCCAGTTCAATCTAGATCAGCAGTAGATAATTTAAACTGGAGAGAGGTGCTAAATTATTTAGAGCCTCAAATGCTGGGGTTACTATATACTGCAGCACAGATATGAAACGTCACAATTTTGTCGGATGACTAGAAAAGCTTACTGGCCATTTTGTGAAGAAGAAGAAGAAAGAAGAAGAGGAGGAGGAGGAGAAAGAGGAGGAGGAAGAAAGAAATCTCTGAGTGAGCTTGTAGGTCTTTTCTAAAGGCCTTGTTATATTAAATACATTCATTATTTTCTGTTACTACATTTACACTTGTTTTGGTGTAAACCTTATGGGGCAGAGTCCCAAAAGCTTGGAAATTTAATGTTGATTTCTAACACCTAAAAAGAGAAGACAGAAATTAGGTGGCCGCAGGCATAGCATGAGCAAGATCTGAACCACAGTGTTTGAATCACAGTTAGAGCTCACCTAATATCTGGCAATATTACAATTGAGAGGCTGGATTTATCCGTTACCAGCATGAAAGGCCATTGGCAAATTGTGATATGGAAACTACATTTGTCACTTTGTAGGGAGCAATTCTGGAGGCCGACTCAAAGCCAGTGCCAGCCTTTCTTCAGCTAAACATAGATCATAGAGTAAAGGATCGTGACTGACTATTTATCGACTTCTTTGTGTACAGGATTGGATGAAAGTCCTTGGTGAGAAACATTAGATGTTCATGGTTGACTCCTGCACATTGAAATGTATCGGTAACATACAATATGAAGCATAGAAAGAAAGCAGCCTCACCTGTACAACATTCTGGAAGTTACCATAACTAGCATATTGACTATGCATTGTGTTTTTGTTTTATGCTAATGTTTACTACCTTATTGCCACTGGCTGTTACCCATTTATGCTATATTGGATCTTATAATTACCTGTAAGGAAGTTGCTCTGTATGAACATCTGCAGTAGCTATGGTGTTAAACAGATGCATAATTTCAGAATAAAGTTAATTCTACAAAAATATGACGTTTCCACTTTTTTTTTCAAAATAAATATGCTTCAGTTTATTAAGAGCTGGTGTCAATGCTAAACAAAATACACGTCTTCCAGGAAAGAAACATTCTAGTAAACTCTTCTTTGCGTCGTCTTCTTTGATTTACTAAAATACAAGTGGAACTTTTCTTTTAAAATACATTTGTCTCTCTTAATTACATTTTTGCTTTTCGAGTTGTGGCCATCATTCTCCTGAAAGACACAGGAATATAGAATTTCTCTCTTTCTTTCCTTCTTTCTTTCGTTCTTTCTTTCTCGGAGTCTGGCCACATATGCAGCTGTTTTGTTAAGGGAAAATACTTGACAATGAAATAAAGAAAAAATATATTTTCTTTCTAATAAATAAAAATAATTTAAAACGCTAGAGGCTATACATGACTGCTTTGATTATGTTCTTTTATAAATGAAATAAGTTTCCAAAATACATGGAAGCAAATATTAAAGGCAGACAAACAAAAATCTGTCTACTTTGCTTTCTGGCAAACACTTGCCTCTGTAACTTTTTCCACCAGTGGTTCAGGATGAAAGAGGAATAAATGTCACATCACCATTCATGAAGTCTCTCAGTTTTTTTTCTTTTTTTAAAAAAATGTTCTGGCCTTCTGTGAGTCAACATTCATCTTCAACTTCTCTGATTGGTGGTATCAAGCTGCTTGTAGACTTATACTGATTGATCTGATTGGCCATGTGTGTGCTCATGGGCTTGATTTGAATGTTTCTGGGGTAGGCATTTTCTGGCTCATCTGTAAACCATTTCTTTTCTGCTGAAGAGCGACATGAATAGAGAGACAGAACAAGGGAGGAGGAAAATGAAAAATGTAATTAGTGCCATGCCAACAGCAGTTCAGAAAAGTGCATTTAAGCTACAAAACCCAAAATCAATACCAAGTGACTTTGCATAATGGCAAGCAGTGAAGAGCTGAAGACTTCATAAACTGGAAAACACTGGTTAGAAGAAAGAATGAAAAGTTTGCAGGTTTGAAAGCAAAGGGTTAAAAAGAAGTGTCCCAATGTTGGCTTATTTATGGAAGGTGCCCAGGATCTTTAACGCATAATTTAGGGAGTACTGTTCTCTCTTTGTATGTGATTAGTGAAGTGCTAAGTTTTTAGGTTAGTTTAAATCAGCGTTTCTCAACCTGGGGGTCGGGACTCCTGGGAGGTGGGTCATGACGGGGTGTCAGGGGGTCACCAAAGACCATCAGAAAACACAGCATTTTCTGTTGGTTATGGGGGTTCTGTGTGGGAAGTTTGGCCCAATTCTTTCATTGGTGGGGTTCAGAATGCTTGATTGTAGGTCAGCAATTACAACTCCCAAATGTCAAGGTCTATTTTCCCCAAAACTCCACCAGTGATGGCATTTGGGCATATGGGGTATCCATGCCAAGTTTGTTTGAGTCCTCAGTGCTCTCTGACTATAGGTGAACTACAACTCCAAAACTCAAGGTCAATGCCCACCAAACCCTTCCAGTATTTTCTGCTGGTAATAGAAGTTCTATATGCCAAGTTTGGTTCAATTCCATCACTGGTGGAGTTCAGAATGCCCTTTGATTATAGGTGAACTATGAATCACAGTAACTCCAGTCTCAAATGACAAAATCAACCCTCCCCCCAACCCCACCAGTATTAAAATTCAGGCGTATTGGGTATCTGTGACAAATTTGGTCCAGTGAATCAAAATATATCCTGCCTATCAGATATTTACATGAAGATTCATAACAGTAGCAAAATTACAGTTATGAAGTAGCAATGAAAATAATGTTATTTTGGGGGGGGGGGGTGTCACCAAAACATGAGGAACCATACTAAGTGGTCCCGGAATTAGGAAGGTTGAGAAACACTGGTTTAAATTAGATGGATTTGCCATGATGCGTTTTCCTGGAAAATCTCCATTGTGAATGTTGATGTCAAGTAATGTCTGAACATTTTCTTACAGCTTGAACTGAATGGAGCAGAAAAATTAACACTGAGACTCCTATTTCAAATGTAACTTCTGTAGTTTGAAGTACAAATTGCATGTACAAGGAGGGGAGGGTGAAAGTGGGAAAAACCAATAAAACAATTTTAAAAATCTTTTTCCTACAGCTGAACTGAATGTACCCAGATTCCTCAACTTAGTGATTAAAAATATGGGTACTGTTCCATTAACTGGGCAGACTCCAAAAGGGGGTCTAGACAGAGGACAGTCCATTTTATAGGGGGGAGGGGGTGAGTTAAAGGAAGAAAAAAACCAATTTCACCCATTTTCACTGGTTATTTTCTCTCCCCACTTCCCATTTCATAAACGGGGGTTGTTTCTATGATGGTGACATGGGTGGGGGGAATAATAGGAAAATGGGGAAATGGTTTTACTTCTTCAAGCCCCTCTCATCCCATAAAATGGACTATCCTTCTCTGTCTAGTGTCCCCTTTTGGCTTCTGCCCAGATAATGGAACAGTACCAAAATACATATTTTGAAATGAAGTACTTTTAAAATTGAAGCTCTAAACATGAATTCTACATGAACTCGAATTCGTGCAGGATGGGTTGATCAAAGATCTCACTATGACACAAGGAGTGTGGCTGAGATGATATCCCTGTAAACTGTGAAAAGGTGTGACTAATATTGTTAGGAGATATCAGATGTTTGAGTTTTCATTAAATGAGGTTAATGTTCCTGCAATAGCTCTGGTCAATACATCCACTTTTCAAACATAGCCACTAAATGTGCCCCTGATTTCCTCACTGACCCACCTACCTAAAGTTTTCCACAAATAGATAGATTTCAGTTGGACTCCTCATGAGGTTTTACACTGAATGAAATATTTAAATAAATTTCCGGGATGGCATCCTATTCTATTTTATATAAATAATAAATTTATATAATAATACATTTAATTTAATAAAATATTCTATTTGTATATAATGAATAATAAGGTTTGCTTATTTTCCTATCTCTCTATGAGTTCTCCCTTACAATTAGTTCTGCCCCGTTATCTCACCCGGAGTTTTAAAATCATTTTATGTACATGCGGCCCACCCTTTGTCTTTCTCTTATTATGTTTGGTTCCTATGTTCTGTGTATATTGTTTTATATGCTTTAATGTTTTATATCTTGATGTTATGTTGTTTATTTTATTGCAATTTGTATTGCTATATTGTAATTCTTGTTCGGGCTTGGACCCATATAAGCCACTCCGAGTCCCCTTTGGGGAGATGGCAGCAGGGTATAAATAAAGTTTATTATTATATTATTATTATTTTATGATTATACTCAAACACACACACACATGATACACAAAGGAATTATTACTGAACCCTGCTGTGGGTGTATATTGATATTATTTAGGACGTAGACCTGTTTCAATTGAGAGTGCCCCCCCCCCATTGCTATTAGGTGCCCAAATTCAGTTAGAAGCATAGGTAATAATTACATTCTTCTTGCAGCTTGTCAAATGCCATGTTACACAATTTATGAAAATATTTTACTGAACTTTTTTTTATATAAAGGGGAGGTATCCTGCAAATCAACGAAGTGAATGCCATTTTTCTTTCACTTGAAATATTCCAAGTTTCCCTCCACAAGGAAGCCTATGTGATTCTGAACCAGGTTTTTCACTCTCTAATTAAGTTTGCTCTGATTTGAACAGATTGGCCGATAGGAATTCATAATGTTAAATCTTGCACAGCGAAGCTAACTGATTAAGTGCCTTAAATTATTCTTCCTGACAAAATGATAAAGTTACAATCTGTTCTAAGATGATCTACAGCTTGCCAGACTCCTACAGCTTCCTTCTATATTCATTTATCTTTTTTGTCAAGCTGGGTTTTACACATATTTAGCCATAGATCTTTTAAAGTCATCAGAACATCTGAATTGTTAATGAGGCTCTAAGGGAAAGGCTGCTGATGGGCTGGTTTCAGAAAGGTTGTAGGGAACGGAGCCTGGGAAATGTGTACACATCAAAATAATTTCAGCTCCATTTAAAAACCATTTAGTTCAAGTGTGACACATGAACCATTATGCATTTGAGGAAACCAATTTTGCGTGATCTACAGTTAAACTAACCTTTCAGAGAGGTGTTAAAATGTGATGGTTCTCATGTTTTAAAAGCCTCACAAGATCACACAAACAATTTCGAACTAACAGTTATTCAAATGCTTTGTATTTAAATGATTTTTGCAGAGAGGTTAAGACTGTATACTTTTTATCTCTTGTCTCTTTTACCATTAGCATTTGTCAGGCATACTTGCTTTTCAAACTTTGCTTTAGATGGGGGAGAACTTGGAGAAAGAGACTTGAAGTCTGGGAGTATCTGAAAAAGGAAATGATGTTGCATCTTGAGCCAGCGGGAGGAAATGGGCATGCCAAACAACGGCTCTTTGCACATTTCTCTGTACTGAAATGCCTCATCCTCCAAACGTGCTCTTTGCTGTCTTTGCAGGGAGAGACAACTAGGTTTCAGAGCTTCAGCCTGAGGAAATATGCCTGAGACATCCCTTTGGTCTTGTTTCCTCCTGCTGGAACAGAGTCTTCCATTGATATCTGTCTTGGGGAAGGAACAGAAGCTGCTCTGAGGGAGACTAATGGTGGCTCTCCAGTCTTTCATTTGAGAGGAAAGCCTTCCAAAGATCATTTGCTGAGATTGTCAATGTTCTGTTGTACACACACACTGACAAGGTCTTTTCCCAAAGGAGATAATCAATACCCCCTCATGTGATAATTTTATGCTTATGTTGTTTTGTTAATTTTATGTTATGCTGTTTACTTTGTATGTTTTGGTGATGTTACTTGGAAACCGCCCTGAGTCCTCCTTGGGGAGACAGAGCAGTATATAAATAAATTATTATTATTATTATTATTATTATTATTATTATTATTATTATTACTATTACTATTATTATTATTATTGAATAGTTCCATTAGAGCGTAACAGAACTTTGAACACCACAGCACAAAATCAGTGAACAGGGAGCTTTTGCTCACCCAAATAGCCAGTGAATAATCAAGCTTCTCCTTCAACTTTAGTAATGTTACTGGAGCTTCCTATGACTCATCAGAGAACTGGGAGTATTACATTTGTAGTTTACTTCTAGTTGTAGAAATGCAGTCAGAAACTGCCCGTTTACTAGGTTCTTGTGGGTTTTTTCGGGCTATATGGCCATGTTCTAGAGGCATTTTCTCCTGACGTTTCACTTGCATCTATGGCAAGCATCCTCAGAGGTAGTGACCTCACCTCACTACCTCTGAGGATGCTTGCCATAGATGCAGGCGAAACGTCAGGAGAAAATGCCTCTAGAACATGGCCATATAGCAAAAAAAACCCCACAAGAACCTAGTGATTCCAGCCATGAAAGCCTTCGACAATACATTGCCTGTATACTCCCTGTCCTCTCATGGCCATTAATTTGAGGGCTTCCCAACCATGAAAAAACTGGTGCATTGGGGGATTAAGAAGTCCAAGGGAAGTGTGGTTTCTGTTGTGTTTGTTTAAAATATCTTGGGTGCTTGAGCCCAAACTCAGATTTTCTTTTCATCAACACTACTAAGGCTGGAATCCTGTTGTTAGACAATGGCGATGTAACTACTCAAGGGGGCAGCAGTGGCTGCTGGAGGGGAAAAGCCAAGAGTGCAGTGACAATAAAGGAAGGCAGATCCTGGAGATATAGGCTACTGACTCAGACATCTGATTTTGCCTGTCTCCCCTCGCTACCACAGCACATGCCTGGAAAAAGTGCACTTACTAACATGCGGTTCCAACAGGAGTCTAGTTGAAATGTCCAAGAGGTTGGCAGCATGTAACTACATAACAGTGGTGATTTATTTTCATGCTGTCAGCTATTGACTAGAAAGGGAGTTCTCATTACCCTGCTTGTTTCTGTGTAGCCTACATGAACACAATATGGTTAGAAATTATGTAAAAGAAGAGCTCTCTCCCTGTTTCCTATACAAATCCCAGACTACACATTTTAGGGATTGTACTACATTTTCTATTCAACTGCATTATATTAGTACTGCAGTTGAATAGAAAATTAATTTACTGCAAATTAATTTCCTCCACTTTAGTGTCCAGTAAACCCTTTTCCTAGTTGTTCTTGGTCTTCTTTTTCTGCATCCTGGTTTATTTATCAATGAGAAAATTGATAATGTTTCATTTTAAGGGTGTGTTTCTTTGTTTGTTCTGCAATATTAAGCTTTTATATGTCTGGACATAAAATCTCAAATGCAATTTTCAATGCAATTTTCCACAATTCATTAAAATAAACAACAAACTACAAGAAATAAAAAATTGGGTGTTATGTATGTGTTGGTGTGCAAAAGAATATTTTGCAAAAATGCTGTGCAAAACAAATACACTATACAGATTTTGCACAGAATATGTGCAAAATTACACCATTTCGTATGAATGCAGGATTCTCCTTAGCAGGAGTTCCGAGCAATCTAAAAACTCATTTTGACTGTTTTTTCCTCCTTTGTTTTGCCCTTTTAAAGGGAATCATATGCCATTGCAGGGATCCTACAATTGCACTGTTAGCCATACATTATGGGGAGGGAAGACAAAGTGATGGTATTTGAAGTATACAATTCCTGGGTACATAGAATCCTTTCTACAAGGTGATTCATAAAAGTTGTGATTTTTAAAAAATCCGTACTTAATACATTTGGAAGTGTTAAATTTAGAATTAGAATAATTGTGATTTTTAATGTTTATATTGCTTTGTTAATTTTATATTTATGTTGTTTACTTGGTATGTATAGATTATGTTACTTGGAAACCGCTCTTAGTCCCCTCGGGGAGATAAGAGTGGTATGTAAATAAAGTTTTGTTGTTGTAATTGTTATAGTGGTGATTTGGAAACAACCCCTCCATGAATTACTCTTCTTTGCCCAACCTCCATATAAAAGTTCAAAGTTTGACAAGGAACATTTTATAGACAGCAAGTAAGCAATCAGTTTTCAGGGGAATCTTATTATTACTGAACTCTCTGAGTGTCCCTAATACAGTTTTCCCTGAAAATATATCTGATGGTATGAAATATGAGATAATAAAATTAAACAATAGTGCTTCTGTCTTCCACACGAAGCAGAGAAAAATGTTGTTTTTCCTATTTTATTGTTCCCATTTTACTGGTGACTGTCAATTTTGCTTTCTCGCACATTTAAGTTTTAAAATTCTTTAATATTTCAAGGGTCTTTTTTTCTTGCACAAAATCAGATATTAGGCCTGGGTAACAACGGAAAAATTTGTTTCTAAAATCGATTCGTTTTTTTTGGGGTTTTTGCGTTTCGTTATTTAAAATAATTACAAAATTTTCCTTTAAAAAAGTTTGATATTTACGAAATTTCGTAAATGTGAAAAAATGACAAAACAATAACGAATTGATTTCCGAAACAATAACGAATCGATTCGTTAATGGCGGACGCGACCGCGCAATACGCTAAAAAACCTCCAAATGGGACAGGGGGAACTTCTGAAGCTTAATTAAACCAAAAACAACTATAAAAACCCTTAGAAAACCAAAAACAACTATAAAACTTGCCCCAGACATGCGGAAATAATAACGAAACGACCTCAAAACAATAACGAAACGAATACAATAACGAAATACAAAACATTTACAAAACGATTTAAAAATTCGTTTTTTAAAAAAATTGCTCCAGACTGGTTCGTTATCGTTTTGTAATTGAAAAATTAACAAATTTTTTAACGAATTACGAATTAACGAAACGAAACCGCCCAGCCCTATGATATGTTGTCAAAGGAATGTGGGTGAGGGGGTGAAACCTAATCAAATTCAACTTGTCGAAGGCTTTCATGGCCGGAATCACTGGGTTGTTGTAGGTTTTTCCAGGCTATATGGCCATGTTCTAGAGGCATTTTCTCCTGACGTTTCACCTGCATCTATGGCAAGCATCCTCAGAGATAGTGAGACCTCACTACCTCTGAGGATGCTTGCCATAGATTCAGGTGAAACGTCAGGAGAAAATGCCTCTAGAACATGGCCATATAGCCCGGAAAAACCTACAACAACCCAAATTCAACTTGGCTAGGGAAAAAAACTACTAAAGGTGATGGTCCACAGGCAAGTGTCCAGTTTCCCTTACTCTGAAATCCATTTTGATATTAGAACTACATCTCCAGTGCTCAACTTTATGTTAGGAGTCAGAGTATTGCATGCAAGACAAAATGGATTTCCTTCTTTGACAGAATAGTTTAGTAGATCATGGAAACATGCTGTGGACACATCTTGATTACATCAAAATATTGGATAAGATTTTAACTACAGTTTAATTGACCAAATAAAAAATAATGGCCCTGTATAACTCTATGATTAGATTAATCCATTGCTGATTGAGCAGCCATACTCTTTTTTTTAAAAGCTCAGTATTCTCCTGAGAAGTCAAATCTTGAGTATAGTTTTACAGGACTTTATCTTAAATCCTATGCTACTCATTTTTTTTTATAAGTCACCTAAATGATAATGTAGAAGTTTAGAGAGAGAACCAACACTGTAGATAGTAGGACTGGGGTTCAAATAAATCTAGACATGCTAAAACATTGGGTAAAATTAGCAAGACAAGATAAATAAGCGTGTGAATATTTACATCTATGGAGGTGTGGGAAAAGAATAATAGGATGAGTATCCTGGCTCAGAAAGAACTTGGATGTTTTAGAGAAGAGATGGGCCCAAGTACAGCTTGCAGGTGAGCAAATGTGGGCAAAAGGCACCCACAGTAGCTGCCCTTACATGCAACCCCATCCATGCCTGGAAAAAAATTAACAAAATCTGTTTTTTCACTCTGGAAGGCCTCTTGGAGGGACATTTTTTTTATGTACCCCTGAATCCGGATATCTGCAGAATCCAAATAAATCAAAATTAACAGTGCACATCTTTGCTTCCAATGTACAACCATTTCTGGATCTGTTGCACATTATGGTCAGTAATAAAAGAATAAAATGTTCCACATAATTGACAAAATTGACCTACTTAGTTGGAGCTACTGTAATGCACTCTCTGAAAATCTATTTAGAGCTTAGGCTACTTCAACAGGAGCACAACATTTGGATCAGTTATATTATATTCTGCAATAGTCGAACTGTTACTGAAGTCCTGTTACATGGGCAGCACAAGTGAAGTGGGGTCTGAAAACCACATTTTATGAGGAATAGTTAAAAGAGCTGGGTAGAGAAGATAAATGAAGGTTAGGGAAGGGGGGGGAGGGGGATGATTGAGGTCTTTAAATTACTTTAAACTCTTCTTGCTGAAGAGTTCAAGACTTGAAATGAGTGGAAACTGAAGGAAAATATTTTGAACATCAGGAGAAATCTCCTTACAGTTCGAGCTATTTGGTAGTGAGAGTTGCTACACAGATGGCAGTGATGGGTTTTCCTTCAGTAGAGGTTTTAATCTAAGTCTGCATGACCAACTGCATGCTATATCTCAGGGTTGCACAAATTACATTTTTGGGAAAAAGAATTTTGGGGGGGCATTTCCCCCTCAAATGCCCCCATTACCTCAATGATATAAAGGGCATTTTGTCCCCCTACTCCATTTTAGTTCCAGGAAATGCATTTTTGTCCAGCAGGATGCAATTTGGGCATCAACATCTGGCTTGCCTCCTGGTGATAAAAGAGTTTTATTGGGCCCAAATAGACCCTAAATAATGAAAACATTGCAACCCCCCCTCCCCACCCCACATCCCCTAGAGTGATTAAGGGCATTTGAGAGCAAATATGTTCAACATTTTCTCTGGGATGGTGGCCCTATAAGATCTTTTGAAGATCTTCACTGTTGGCCGTAGTTGGACCATGAATTGCAGATAAGGAATTGAGCAGGAGATGGACTAGGGCATCAATAAAATCCTGAAGATCCCTTCTGTATATTTAATATCTAGCACCATTACAAGCTTTTACAATTTATGCTCAATCTCTTAGCATTTTATGCATTACAATTTTTAAAAAAATATATAGTTAGGTGAAACATCTAGCAGCTGGGGTTTAGCTATCATTTATGTTAATAAAAAGATGCTTCCTCCAGTAAAATATTACTAAAAAGCAAACCTGCTGTGCCTCTCTGGATCATAAAGAGTTTCCCCTTCCATAGGAAATTAAGTTGGCCAATTCTGTCACAACCATGAATATACTAACCCTGGGGGAGCTAGTAGAGTGAGTGAATCCACTCTCAATCCTCTTGCACTGTTCAGGGTTGTACAGGAATCAACCAGGTGTTGAGCACTTCTCTGACAGTGGTTTTACACCTACAGAGCCTCTACTAGGTCCTCCAATTCAACTCTATGAAAACTTCTGGGGGAAGTATGCCATAGAATCTCCTGAAAACAAAATTCTAAAGAGAAAGTATTTCCCCCTGGATGTAGGAAAGTGAAACCACATGTATGAATGAGTTCTGTGGTTATGGAGATCTCTTATATGATGTTGTTACAGTTGATGGTAATTTTGAGTGAGAATAGTACTTCCTGATTTGCTTATGTGGGGGACAAGGGGATTCAGGGATATACGTGTGTGTGTGTGTGTGTGTGTGTGTGCAAAAAATCAGAAAGCGTTGTAAGTCGGATCAATTTTGTATGATTTGGGACATACAATGCCATATCTGATGCACGCATGTGGTCTGCGTCAAAACTTAAATCATACTTTTTTTGTTTTTGTTTCGTAAATCTCAGAAGGCTCCCAAAGTCAGTTTCATATTCAGTACAAGGAAGCAAAGCTCAAAAAGCAAATCAGCTCCCTTAGTGCCTGCCTTGCCTTTCCTCTGTAAATTAATGGCCTCTCGCTATTAGGAGAGGGGAACAGAGAGTGCAGTGTTTTCTGGGAACAGCACAGAACTCTGGGAAATGTAGTTTGAGAAGGGAGGAGCCCTATGCCAGAGAATTCAAAAGGCCCTATTCTAAACTACATTTCCCAGAATGCAGTGCACTGCTCAGCATCAGAAAGATTTGCTCCTCCATAGCCAACCACAATTTCAATAAATTATAATTTTTATACCTGGCTTATAAATGTCACTTCCTAATTGGTTCTATCATAAAAACATAGCAAAGGTTTATTAAACTGCAAAAAACTTTGTATTTGTCCAAGGGACATCGTGTTATAGCAAATTTTGCTATCCAGTCCATCAATGTAACATCATCCTCTATCCATTTTTGGTGCAAAAGCAAAGTTCCCAGTGTAGAACCACTACTTTCAAAGTAGGGACTACATAAACAGGAAATAATACTTTCAAATTAGGAACACATTTACTTTATTATTTAAAATGTTGTTTATAAGCACTTTGAAAATTCCCCAAACGTCCGTGGATAAGTGAAATGTTCTGAAATTTGTTAACTAAGAGTGGTAAATGTGTTCTACCATTGTAGTGATTTCACCTTAATAGTAGTAATTACTATTACTACTACCTTAATAGCTGTAAAAATGAAGAAAGGAGCCTTTGAAGTTTCCCCAATTATAGTAATTATGTGTAATTACTATAATGAAATAGTAACAAAATTTTGTTACTCTCATTATAGTAACAAATTTTTCACTAACTATACTTTAAAAACAAAATGCCAGCTTCCCCTAGTATTGTAATGGCTTTTGAACCATTTTAATGGATCACACATCATATATATCTGGCCAACACACATTTCTGTGTGCATATAGTCAAAACTTTAGTTAGCACTGACTGAAACACTGATTGAGTAGCCTCACTCCCCAAAAGAGAGAGTGTAACTGTGTGTTGGTGATTTCCCACTTTTCAAAATCTATAATATTGCACATCTTGAAATCCCCAGGTGGACAATGCAGAGGAGGGAAATACTAAATATGAGTGCCTGTTTGTTGCACATGTTAAGCTCATCTGCTAGCCACAAATTCAGCCAATGGTCTTAGGTAAACCACAAGTTTTGTTACAGTAAAAAAAAAATATACCACATTGTACCTGAAAGATCAAGGACCTTCCATATCTTAATTTTATATTTGTAATATGTATCATCAGATGAGAGACTATGGCTCACCCAAGTCATTGGTCTAGTCAACAGAATATATCATGGTTGAGTGAGGATTTGAATGGATACCTCTTTGATCTTGGTCAGACAACACTGGACAACATACATTTTGGTGCCTCAAGTGTGAGAACTCTTTCTGGGTATATCTGATCAGCTGATTCCAAAAATGGCACCAGTTCCCCCCCCCCCCATCAGATCTATTTTATGAAATGCAGAACATATGCCATATAACAGTCATCATGTGTTCGCTCATAGAAAATCAGGATAACCACATCTAAGAAACTAGAGCTGATGTGGACCATCTAATGTAATTTTTGTGATCAGTGCTCCAAATAACCGCAGGAACAGGCCTAAAAACCAAGACACCAAGATAATGTTTTGCTGTTGGCTATTCTCTTGTCATCAGATCTTTTCATGCTACATTGGGATAATATTATGACTCATAAGAGGTGAAAAATACACATCTGAAAACGACAACTTTGGAGATCAGGATTTGAATTCCCACTCAGCCATAGGAACCCACTGAGTGATTATGGACAAGTCACAGTCTTTCAGCTTCAGAGGAATACAAATGGACACCCTTTCTGAAAAGAAACCTTGTCATACCTTGTAATACATTTGCTTTAGGGTTATCCTAAGTCAAAAAGGTCTTGAAGGCACATAGCAAGAACACACCTTACAGTTTTTCTAACAAAAAGTATTGCTGAGAAAATTCTATCAAATGTAATGTATCATAGAAGATTCCTAATATCCTGTGACATTTGCAGGCTGTGACTCACAAGCTGGTTAAGCCAATGCATTTTGACTTACAGTCCAAATTAATTGGAGTCATATGTGTAGGACAAAGTAGCATTTCAAATGGAAGATGGCAGAGATATGAAATTAGTGCAAAGATTCACCAACCAATATTCACATTTTAAATATATATATATATACATGTTATATAGTTTTACATGTTCAAACACTTTATAAACATTTGGCTCTTCACTTAAAGACCAGGATATTTAAATGAATTGACAAATAAACAAACATCCCCATGCACACCGTTTCTGCTAAATGAATCTACTAATATATTGAAAGCAGTATTAATACGAGGGGTCAAGTTACAAGGCACAATCCAGCAAGTTAGTATCCCTGGATTTTCTGCTGGCTTTCACTGGAAGGAACAGAAGGCCAAACCGAAAAACCATTTGCTAGACTGAGCGCTCAGAGGCCCAAATTGGGCAACCATTTTATTGAGAATTTACCACCATGGCAGAATTGTTGAGCTTTTTCTCTCCCAAGGCCAATGAAATATCTGATTGTCCCCCATTTTGAATATACAATATGGATTTTTCTTCAACCGCTTTCTTAAAATTCTGAAATGTATAGGACAACTGCTTTCATATGGTCATCCCTTCCTCAATTGGAGGAAACAGGATGTAGCATTACAAAAAAGCAGGTCAGGTGGCAAAGCAGCAAGGGGTATTCCTTCCTGATACTAGGTGAGTCTAAAGAAACTGGTAGCATAATATCAAGTCAATATCACTACTGGGAAAGGGAAAATGGATGGTGATGAACAGATACTGGGTGAGAATAGTGGGATAAAGTGAACAAGACAAGACGGCACTACAGGAAAACAATGTTGCTACATGAGGACCTAGACGTTGAATAGGAGGACACGTGCAGCTGGAAATGCAAGCAAATGGACAGGGTTTGAAAAAAATATATAAAGAAATAAGAAATCAGAGTTGGTCAACAGCAGCAGCAACAGCCAATTGACTTTGGTTTCAGAAATAAAAGAAAAAAAGAATAAAATTACAACAAATCCAAAATTAAACAAACAAACAAACTGAATCAAGGTTTGGTAATGTGGTTTTTAATGTGTCACAAGTTTTCACAAGGACAAAGTTATAGAAGGAAAAACCCCACAGCAGTTTTCTAGCTCATGCAGAACCATCAATTGTCATACCTTGGCCCATTCTATTCATCCTTGTCGCACTTTAGAAAGAGAAGTAAGCTATGTAAGTTTAACAAGGCTTTTAAACTGTCACGCGTCCTGTTGAGCACTTTAACTGGCACATCCGTGGTGTGTGTTAGAAAAAGTCTGATGGGAAACATCAGGACCTTCTTTTGCAAAAGTGTGTACATTTATCTTTGTGATTAAGTGCTAGAGAAAGAAAGGGGGGAGGACAGCAATACTGCTTTGGAATTGGGGCTGAGGGTCCAGTCCAGGGGGCAGAATTAGCCCAGCAATACCAACAAACAATCACCCTTCGGTTTGGATAGCTGGGAATTTCCAGTCCCCACTTTCAGTCTAGAAAAGATGCTTTGCACATAGCCCACATAGTCCCATAACCAGAGGTTGTCAGTAAAAGTGCTTGGCGTAATTGTCAATTCACACAGCAAGCTACTATGACCATCATGCTTTCGGAACAGGGAAGAGGGAACTATCTATTTAGCAACTCCCCCCATTCTCCCCAAATACTTTCTAAAACATAGAGCACATGCCAGGCAACCAGCTAGCTTTTATATAAAGGGAAGGGATCAGGTAGAGGAAGGAGGGTGCAAAGGAATAGTGCAGTTACAAGGAACTATCTTTCTGTAATGGATAAAAAAAAGGGTTATGTGGAAATCCAAGGTGTGATCCTGGTAGTTTAGTAACTTACTCTCTTCTATGGATATTCCATCTGTGCTCCATTCCTATGAGCTACATTTAAAATTGTGTGCCGTCAGCTTGGCTAGGCACTTACCAACCTACATTTAGAAGCACTGGAGAAAATGAAGGTTTTCTAACACGCAAATGTGCTTTTAGAGCTAGATATGGCTCCCTGATTCCTGCAAAGGATGTCTCCCTGATTCTTGCAAAGGATTGCAAGGTATCAGTTGAAATAATTTCCTGACTGTGCCTTCAATATAGTGATTCCCAAACTGTTTTGTAAGACTGGAGTTTTAACTTGGAAATTGAAGCCACTTGGTTATTATAAACCTTCCTGTCCCATTGGAAAAGGAAGGCCATGGAAAGTAGTGTCCTCCTGCTTTAATCTCAAGGGATCTGATATGATGGAGAAAAGGTGCTATAGCTCCCTGACCAGACCCTGTGTGACAGCAAGGATGAAGATCCAACCCTGGATACCAGAGGAGAGGGCTGAATACATATTAAAAGACGCCGCCTATGACCTCATCAAACTAGAGAATGAATCCACTTTAAATCTGGTTTCTGCCTCCTGTAGGCGTTCTGCGGTTTGTAGTTTAGTGAGGCTGTTAAAGGCTCCTTCTTAAACTACAAACCCCAGAATTCTGCAGGAGGTAGACCAGATTTAAAGTGGATTTATTCTCTAGTGTGATGGGGTTACTGCCACGATAACAAGGCTTGTTGTTCTGGAGCTTGGAAGGAGAATATGCCCTTTTTAAAGTACAAGAGTTAACTAACCCTCAAGTTTTAATCCAGAAGCAGCATGCAGCTGAACAGTTTGGGAAATCTTGACTAAGAATAAGGCAGTAGGCTCAGGCAACTTTGTCTGAAAGCTTAGTCAAATGCACTAATGCCAGGCAGACTGTTCTGTGGGTTCTTGAAATCCTCTCAAGTCCATTGATACATTGCATTTTAGTTCAGCAAGTGCTATGCAAAAAAGTGTACTGTTATGTAATTTCACTGAAATATAGCTAGTTAAAACAGAAGTCCAGATTTTCCTGCACATACGTATGCAAGTCTTTTCTGGAAGCATTAATAGTAAAAAAAATTAAGCTATTAGAGTAGGAAGAAAAGGAAACAAGGAAAACTACTGGTTTTTCCCCTGCGTATTTGGGTATGATCCTTCACTGTGTGGGGAAGGATTTTCTACACATAAAGGTGGTTCATTCATCTTTTAATAGCTGTAAAAGTTTCAGAAAGGTAGTTTCTAATGAATTGTGTTCACTATTTATGGTGCATGTGGCTTTTCATCCCAAATATTAAAGTAGAGAAAACGTAGTTATCAGTGTGGCAATATAGGCAGAATTTAATATGCAATTAGAACTTTTTTTTAAAAAAAAAAAACTCATTTCAATCATGAGAATTGAAAAATTATATGCCTATCCATTTTATGCATATTTGTGTTGGAAGGAAGAAAACACTCACTCTAATAGGAAGGCTTTTAAAAAAATAGTTCTGTGCACAAGATCTGATATTGCTTTGTATAAAAACAGGTGGAGTAAAACTATACAAAATGGTGCAAGGCACATGCTGTTTCCAGCCCAAGAAAATGATCCCCCTGCCCTCATTCTCAAGATAAGTTTACCTGATGATTAGAAAACTAAGCAGGGGGAAAGTAGAATTTCATGTGTGTGGATTTCTTCTTTCATAACTGTACCCTTTAACAACAACACCCTGACATTAAATAACTTTCTTTCTGAAACTGATAGTGCACTACACATATTCTAAAACTGATATGCAGAGAGGTTATTGTAGGGAATTATTCACATCTGGTTTTAACTCTTTTCCACCTGCTCTGCATCATAAATAATCTTTGGTCCGTCTGCTTTGTTGCTGTTGTGCTTAAGGGTTTTATGGTATTGAAATAAAAATGACAATCACATGCACACTGTTATACATATGCAAAATGTGTGTATAAAATGGGAACTCCATGGGGGGAGGCTGGGGAGAACAGGGAAAGCTATTATTGGACACACCAATTGGGAGGGTATGGGTGGTGGATACAGCTTCACACACGGTGGGAGTGGGAACACGTATCAAAGTCTATCTTCCTGCACATACTTCTGCTTTTCCCGGGAATCCCTGGTCTTAGTGCGGTTCTGACGGTTTGCAGTTGCTGGGAGAGAATGAACCGATGAGCTTTTCTTGCTAGATGTGTAGGAAGAATGGGAAGAATGGGAGAGACTGGCCCGGGACTGGCCAGCATTGTGGTCGTACTGCATCAAACAGAAGATCCAGTCTGTCGGCACAAGTTCAAACTCGTAAGGTGGATTGGCTATAACAAAACTGAAAAAGAAAAAGAACAGTGATCTTACTTTCCTTTCATTGGGGTTTCATCTTCCAAATCATACACTAACAATATCATTAGCTGATAATGTATGAATACTAAAGAGAACAGGTACTTTACAGTCAGCGGTATAGGTACTCATTACTGGTGAAAGTAGTTCTGAGGGAGCCACTTTTTCAGGAGTTCCTCATAGCACTACTGCAAAGGTTCGCAATGAAATCCACCACAAATTACCATCTAAAGCAGGCCTCTTCATCCTGCAGTCATCCAGATGTTTTGGACTTCAGCTCCCAGAATTTCTGACCATTGGACAAGCTGGCTAGAGCTTCTGGGAGTTGGGAGGCCGAATGACCCAAAGCTTTACAAAAGGGACCATGTCTTGTTTTTTAAAAGCAATATTGTCAAGACAGCCATAGCAAACAGGGGTTTTCCACATCAATGAACTGATAGGTTGTATTGAAACAAGAAATGGCAGGTCTCCATGTTGGTTTACTGGCTGTTGCTCTGTCATTAGTAAGAGAGCTTGTTCTACAGTCAGGAGATCTTTTGATCAGTGAGGAGCATAGACTTGTATTTCTATTCTTCTGTTGTTCCATCTTACACCCTTGTTATCAGTCTTCTTCTCAATTTCTGTTTTTCCCTAACCACCCTGATAGTTTTCAACCTCTAGTTTTACTTCATTTGTTAACCAGAGAGCTACAAGTGTTTTCAGAGACTAGCTTTAATTCCTGCGCTTGTTCTGAGGGAAGAAATGTCAAGAAACAAAGTAGAAATTGATATTCCTCTTTGTGGTTACTCACAGGTGCTGGTTTCTTCATTTACTTAAACTATTTCTGTTTCAGCTTTCTACCCAACCTAATATACCAGAGTTGCAGATTAATTTATAACAATACAAATAAACATTCAAAACTAATATAATAAGATAAAATTATGTTAGGTTTCACCATGGCAACATCCAAGATCCCCCTTCTCTTAAAAAAAGAGATAACCAAATAAAACATGCTTTATCTGCTTCCAGAATAGGAGATGGTTAGGGGGCAAGTGGAGGCAGTTCCAATGGTTGGGCACTGGCAAAGGAAAGGCAAACTACTGGTCTCAGTTTGGACAATGGAATCACCTCTCGTACCTTGAGGAAGATCTCACCATCAATGGCAATTCATATAAGGGAAGGCAATACTCCATGTAACCTCAACACCTTTGTAACTTTTGGAGAAGTGGTTGCTGTGGGTTTTGGGGGGAGCATGGGGAGGGGGCTTATACTTTCGAAATCTTCTAGAATTAAAGTAAACAATTCTTTGTTACTCAGCACCTCTCTGCACTGTTATCTCATGATAATCTAGTGACAAATATTTCTTATTTATTATTAGATCAAAAAGCCATTAGAACCAATAATCTTTTTGTACTTTCAACTCCAGCAAAGGATCACCGCCTTGTCGGGGCGCTGGAGCTTGAGCACCTCAATGATGTCATGAGC